>QANZ01046020.1:4755-18290 GCA_003254925.1 Chamaecrista fasciculata | reverse complement strand
GAAAGAGAAGAACCCTACCTAGGAACGATTTAGTCCCTCAAACTCCAGAAATTCGGCTCTTTTCCAACTCTGACGCTGATTTTCGATCTCAAATATCTCTCAATCCAACCGTTGGAATTGCAAGCTCGAACCAGGGTTAGCTTCGCCTCTTTCTCAGCTTCGATTCGAGGGGTAGAACGTTGAAAACGGATCGTTGGATGTGAAGATATCTGCCATTCTTTCTCACTTCCTCCAAACCCTCGCTGCTATGTTTTATTTTTTCCTCTCCTGCGAAATTCCCAGCTTCTGCCCGTGAATGATGCTTCTCCTTCTCTTATAATTGTGTTTCATAACACTTAGGGGAAAACTACATTTCTTCCCCCCAAACTTTATAACTTCTACTAGAACACTCCCTAACATTTCTTTTCTCTCACAACCTTCTTAGTTATTACATTCTAATCCCACTTATCATGTTCATGCTCACAAATATAATTACTTATATTATCATGCCAACTTTCGGAAGTTGCAATTTAGTCCCTTACAACATTCGGGTATTACATCGGACACGGACACGTGTCTGACACGGCGACACGCCTTTAAAATGAAGTGTCCATGCTTCCTAGGCAAACGATGAAACTTTTGTCCATTGTTTAGTTGTTGTAGAGAACTGTGATATGAACAATTTCCCAACATCGTTAGGAAGTTTCCAAGCAACAACGATACATAAGTCGTTGATGGATGAATCATACGCAAATCCATAAATCACCCTACCTGATAATATGACACAAACATATTAAAAGAATGAATGAAAACATGCGCCTCATTCATGTGTACATTAAATTGACAATGTTGATAAATATAGCTGATTCGTTCATATTATACCGTCTGAAGCAAGAGTGGCAGGAGAAGTTGTCTCTAGAAACTGACCTTTAAGCAGATTTGATATCACAAAGCTACACCTGCGGTTTTTATCAACCTTCCAAAGACACACAACACCATCTATAACACCAGCCAATACATGTACGTGTTAGTAGTTGATTGTGGGATGAACAATCAAATCAAACACATCTTCGGACATATTACCCTTCTTCGTAAGAAGTAAACACCTGTTAGTGGGGCCTGGTATTCTGTCTAAGCCCTGCACAAGATGCATCTTGGAGGGGGGGGGGGGGGAGGACCAGATCTATTGTGATAATTTAAGAAAATTTGACTGGTTAATTTTTTGATACAGTTCTCATAAAGAAGACATCAAGACAATCGATAAAAGACATTATAAGCAGCATCACATTAGGTGGAAACCCAAAGTTTTTCTCAAACTGATTATCCATCTTTCCTTACATACATGACATTATAAACACATTAGGCGTCTTAACATATATAAAATGTAAATACCTATCAATATTGATTATAACAGATATCAATGTCATGAATGCATAATCAACTTGATTTAAGATTGGCGATTTTGTGAATAATATAATTTTCAACTCTCATACACATGTACAGAGACTGATAATCTGAATGCGTTGAACCCTAGCATTTGTAAAGCCCTAATATTTAATACTTGTAATATGATGACGGATATTATTACTGACGATGAAGGAAATTAAAATTCTACTACATATTTGGTTATCGTTCGACTATTTAACGAAAATCGAACTATTCGACCATATACCAGGATCTATGTTGTTTATATTGCAAAATACCATACTAATCACCTTCGGAAGATATATCGAATGTAGTGTTGATGGTGTGAAAGTAATAGGAGATGTTGAAATTCAACTTTATTCTTACAAAGTTTACTTATCGTGGAAAGAAATCCTCGTGGGTGAGTATATAGATCTTCCGCTGTAGATCGTAATCTTCAAAAATGTCTTCCGAAAGATAACACTCAATACTAGCTTTGAGATAATTGTTGAGTATTCGGGGGTTTCGATAGTGAATTCAGTGAGCTTAATATACAACCCATTAAGTTCACTGCATGTTGACTGGGCTTGGGTAAATGTGTTGCGCTTGCTCCAAAAATGACTCATTCCGTCAATAGTATATGTACAACCACAAATTTACAAAACAATTGATACGAATAATGATAAATTTTTTTAATCAGTGAGTAATGTCATCGCCATTACTACCAACTAATTAATTGGAGATACAAATCAAACGGTCAAGGATCTTCAGCAATCATTTAGTGTCATCTATATCGACCATACATCAATCAAAGAGTTCATGCAAATTTAATGATTTATCTTAATCTAATTAGACAATATTTCTTGCTGGATCAGCTGAATTTACGCATATTTGTTACATAAATTGAAGATTTTCTTTCGATTCCCAAAATAATTGATTCATCAGCAATTATTTGGATTGAGTCACGTATAGTTACATATTATCTATTCATCAATGATAATTTACATATACTATCATTATTATGCGAAATATGATCATAAAAAATCTTTTTGATTGAAAAATGTCTTGTACGAATAAATTACTCGTACATCACTTTTTTACCATTTCCATTTATATGAAGAAAAACCATGTTTTTTACTATAATGCGTGTCAAAATTCCTGAGTATACTTAATTTAACAAATGTATATTATGTGTTAATTTTTTAAAAAAATTATAAAAATCTATGTATGATTCACACGTGTTATTATACACTCAGCTCCCATAGATAAAATGGGCTACAAATAAACATAAAAAATTTTAATTCATCACTTTGATTTTAGTTGCTAACTTTGATGAATAACAAATCTTTATTATTAACCGTTCATGTATAACTGCTCCACTATATTCCTCAGATTTCTTCTGTTATCATAAATAATTCGGATTCATAAATTATGTTGATTTCATTTTAAAGTAATTTATTAAAAAACATTAATTATAGACTTTTGGAAACAATTTATAAAATCTAATAATTCAAAATACACTACCCTAGCCAACATATAGTTAATTATAAATGTTACATCAATTATTTCAATAGTTATTGCGACCCAATGTTAATTTGTTAATTTATTATTACCCAATATAACATATATTTATTGTCTAATTCAATGGTTATTTGAATCGCCAAGTTATATTTTGTTAACCAAACTATTCGTTAACATAAACAACGAATGACTACTGATAAATCATAAAAATTGACACCGACAAATATAAACATGAAGACTTCAATTTGAATTTGACATTGAAATGAAAACTAAATAGTAACATAAACTCATCCAATATGGTCTATCATCTGTTGTTGAATTACTATGGAACATCAGAATTTAGTGTGTTGAAACTGGAATCTCACAATTTGGACAGGATCGTAGTAGCTAGGGAATGTCCCATGTATAGTCCTTGTAAAAATTATGTTCCCGTAACATAAGACGATATCGCGTTCAACTCCTGCGTTCCTGCAATATCCATTGTAGAAGACCAAACTATTGCTTTCGGATCCTATCAAGTTGAAGTGCTGCGTGATTCTATCAACAGTCATATGATGCACTAACTAAAATTCGGATAAATTGTCCGTAACACTAACACATAGATTAAGTAGCACTCGGATGTTGTTTACAACAAAACGAAAAATAACCCTTATCTTATTGTCAACTATTGTCAAGTACTCAAGTGATCCTTCCTCGATTACGTGAACGTCACATGTGCTTACGTCCTTGGTGTAACATCCATATAAAATTAAGGACAATTCTTATATCAAATAAGAAACTAGAGATAAATGGCCCAAATTAAAACTAAAATACATGAGGCTCAGTCTCTACAACAGCCACGCAGGGCCCAGCTTAGAATACAAATAAATTAAAATCTATCTAACTGCAGTTCTACACCTGACTCCCAGCACGACCTCAACGATCCTGAACCTGCACTAACACAACTAAAAAGTTGTAGGGTGAGAATCTGGGAAGATTCTCAGTAGGTTTGTAGTTTCTCTACTTAAACCACAGTCCCCACTCAAGCACATACTTCATACAAGAGTTCACACATGCATTTCTAACATACAAGCAAGTCTAGGAACATTTATATAAATTAGCAACCTAACCATTTAACTAATAATAATTAATTCACATGTTTAACTATTAACAACCTTTCAGATCAACCAATAACATCATATATATATATATAAGCAGGAAGGTGGCGGTGACAATCAAGTCAACCGTTACCTCAGAATAGGTACACCAGCACAATAATAGAATACCTCATTAAATAGCAATACAATAACCATTTCCCAATATACAATAACTCCATTTAATAACAATCATACTTCATATATATAACATCCATGCAATCAAGGCTGGTGGTGACAATCGAGTCAACCCAATACCCCGACTTGGGTAAACCAACACAAGTGTAATGATCATAGATCAATTGGTCATTCAGACCCAGGCTTTCCAGAGCGTCCTCCGGCATGCGCACAAACCAATAGTCTGTCACCTAAGAAATCCACCTTAGGCCATCCAATGGAATCCACCAAAGGACATTACCCAAATACTCATCGCGAGTAATGGGGAGGATCTCACTCCTCAGTGAATCATGACACGTATCCCACACATAATATCGCAAACACAAACCAATAGCCATTTATGAACTCATACTCTTTATTCATAAATCCCTTCATTACATATCAATACATTTCATTAACCATTCATATCCACATATAAGAATTGACAGTCCATTCTTATCATTAACCATCAATTCATCCAGTTAACAACAATTATCATTCAATACCTTATTCAACTTAGCATCCAAGTAGTATAATCAAATACATACTTAGACAACAATACATCTCACATACTCTTCCAAACGACACATTTATATACAAATTCACTTATCATTCTTTCATTTTAAACATCATATCTTTCATTCATAATTCCATATCATACACACCAAAACATATTTACTTATTCAATTACACCAAACCATTCTATATTACATTTCAATTCTTATCAAACTAATTCATAATCTTTTATCATCTAATTTCCAATCATCAAAGTATCACTTATTCATCATACATATACAAAACCCACCAAATATCAATTATAACATCATATATTCATCAAAATCTCATAAACACATATAAACCCTAATTCTCAAATTTCAAGCATTCATGACAAATTCTCATACTAAACATAATCAACTAACTTTAATCATAATAAAGAACTCTTAACATGCCATAAATATCTCTTATCATGCCATAATACATATTTTCATCAAGTTTATCACCTAATCATACAACTTCAGAAAAATCCTAAGCAAACAAGTGAGAGAAGTAATGTTTTGAAGTGAGGAGAAAGAGAAGAACCCTACCTAGGAACAATTTAGTCCCTAAAGCTTCAGAATTCTGCACTTTTCAAGTTAGGGCGTCCTTTTTCGATCTAACTTCTTTCTCAATCTAACCGTTGAATCTGTTTTCTCTCTCCCTCGCTGCTCTATTTTCTCTCTCCCAAAATCTGTCTTTGCGTTTTCCTTCGCCTCTCTGCCGATTCATGCTTCTTCCCCTTCTCTTATAATTGCAAAATCATAAGTTACGGGGAAAACTACATTTCTTCCCCCCAATCTTTCTATTTATATCACTTAACCCCTTAAATATTCATTTTCTTTCCAATTTCAACCCTTCAAGTTTCTGAATCACTTCTAAGCCTCTTCTCACACATTTATACACTTCTTAAAATTATGACAACTTTCGAAATCTTGCGATTTAGTCTCTTTCAACATACGGGTATTACACTTGGTATCAATTCTGTAGCACATTATAAAATGCATAAAATCGAACTCTTCATCAGGTCTGCATCCAGTCAAATAGAGCTTCCCATTAAGATGGATTCCCCTTTGTCCAATAATTGTATCAACATTGTATAGACAGATATCTGGATTACCCCAAAAATAGTCAGCGGTTGAGAACAGTGACATATACAAAAATACATCGTATGATTGTGCTTTCCGTAAAACGACAATATAGTATGTTGAGCTAGTGGAGTCATACGCAAAACCATAAATCACTTTACCTGTCACAATCACAACAGACATATGTCATGCATAAAATCAGTCTTCACCCACAAGTAGTTAACGATGAACACTGGTATAAATATAGATAATTCACAAATTAAGTATCGTCGTATGTCAATCGACCAGGTGAACGTGTTTCGATCATCTGCCGGGTAAGTGGGTTACACACAACAAACACAGTAGATGTTGTCGTCATATTTTTTCACGCACAACAAACCATTAATGACACCCACCAGTTCATACTCGTGTATGGAACCAATGCTTGGATGAGGCAACAACCCAGTATCCCGACTTTCTACAGATAAATTTGTAGGAATCATAATCAAACCCCTATTACGGGAGTTTCTTTCTGAAGCAGTTCCCTCTATGATGAACACATGATTTCGAGTATCCACTGGAATTACATAAACTAAACAAATGGTCAAAAGTCTACATACGGTTGGTATTGAAATACAACATAATGCATAATAAAGTGTGATAACCCACAAATATTTCTACAACTTAGAAAGTATTTACGTATGATATCATCCAGAAAGGGTAAAAATCACAGTATATTAGATATATTGGTCTTGTAACATACCTTGAACCGTAGTTGACGCACCTGATGATGTTCATATAAAGAAACAAATGACTATATAGAGCATTGACCTATTTGGCTATAATTTATAATTGCTTGTGCTGATATAATGGAATGTGACTAGTGGGATCATCAGATCCCATAATTTGTTGTTTACAGTTAATATGATCATCATTTAAAAAGATATTTATTCCTCTCAAACCACTTGTTCGTGATTTTTAGTATTATAGTTTAGCATCAAATAATGATGTGTAATTTACGTCATTGTATTCATTTATCTTAGCTGATGCTAATATCTTTAATATTAATACAATTTGAAACTGAAACATAATGGTTCTGTGATTTCTGTATTAAAATATTTGAAATGGAATTGTATATGTCTAAGAGGTAATTTGCAAATATGACAGTTACGTTGGTTACTAGACTATCGATTAGTGCACCCAAACATGACTTTTCAAATTGTGCATTAATAAATGAGAATGCCAATCAGATGAAATAATGCAATCAAAATCCCAAATATCCGTCGTTCAATTCATTTTTTATAATGCATAAAGATGTAAATAATATATTATTATTTCTCAAATAACAACAGAAGATATTATAATTTAATTTTAAAATTAAACAAAGTATAAGTTAAATAAAATATAACTTATGATCAACATTTGATGAATAACGATATTTAATCATTAAATAAATATTATGAATAATATCATTAAAACTTATTCTTAACTCAAAGTAAAAAAAAAGTTAATAGGAATATTTTAATGTTGATGAATAATTTTACAGCGAAAATATTTAATGTGTTTAAATCGTAGGTTAATTTGATTTATTAATGTTGAGGTTTATTTGATAGAGTGTTCGTGTTTAACATGATTATCAACTCGACTTTCGTAATTGACATTAACGTTTCAATAACTACACAATATATTTCAGGCAAAAAAAAAAAAACTACACAATATATTGCTACTCTATAAGGATTAATTTGAATACACTATGAACTTGAAACAAAATGGTTCCTAATTTTTGGATATAAATATATACTGAGATCTGATCGGATCATCTTCCACTTAATTGTTTGTTTTTTACATGCTTGTAGATTATATAGAATCTACAAAATATATAATATAGGCTAGAGTGTATTTTTGGTCTCATAATTTTGGCTAAGGTTTCAATTTGGTCCCATAAGTTTTTTTGTTGCACTTTTGATCCCATATATTTTGCTCAAATTGTAGATTTGGTCCCGTGTTATAGTTGTAGTCCCATATCTTTGACTCATGTTGCAAAATTGGTCTTATATCTTTTAGTCAGGTTGCAGAATTGGCCCCATATCTTTGGGTCAGGTGTAGAATTGGTCTGATATCTTTCGATCAAATGAGACTTGCGATGAAACTGTTTGCAAAGATATGGGACTAATTCTGCAACCTGACCAAATGATATGGGACTAAAAGTGATACAGGATCAAATCTGCAACTTTTTACAAAGATATGAGACAAAAAAATGCAACAAAAAAAGTTATGGGACCAAATTGAGACTTGAACAAAAGTTATGGGACGAAAAGTGCATTTTTACCTATAATATATTCTTGATTGTTTATTATGCTATTCACATTAATATGTAATATATCTCGATATCAAATAAAGAAATATAAAAAATATATTTATTTCGTTAAATAAATTGTATTATTGTCATCAGATCGATAAACAACCAGAAGAAGATTAAGTCCAACAACTGAAAAAGACAAAATACTAATTGTTTTTAACGAAACCATAAAAATCTCATCTCAAATAAACAAAAAAAAATTATAACAACTTATAACTATAGTGGGATACACATCGCAATATTATTCCATCCATGTGTTCAGCCTTCTCACTTCTTTTTCTGTTTAATTTTCTTCAACATAGCTGGACATGGTATTGCTTGATCACAATACTCAAGTGGTGTGTTAAATTCATCGGAACTTGACCTCTTAGATGAAGACCTTGAACTACCATATGGGGATTAAGTCAAATGTGTGAATGGAACAGATTTCCTTGTTATTCCATGTAACATAGATCTACAATGTTTGGGTGTCTTTAATTTATCGTCAATCAGCAATATTGAATCTTATTGTACATCAGCCATAATTTTGGATTAACGTATTCACATCATATGCATATAATATATATTTTGACCATAATTGTCAATATATTAATTTTTACTCTGATCGCCAACAGATTCATCGTTTGTATTCCCATTGTGTGTGTCCTGCTAATATATAAATAGTTGTAGATAAAGTTGTCATATAATTATAATGTAAATTCGTTAGTTTAAATGTCGGGTATGATACCTATTCACGTTGGATGTTGTCATCTACAATTGCCATCTTGTTAACAGTAAATGATGGCATCATTGTGTGTGAGAACTTTTTGACATTGACTTTGAACATGAATCGTTTACCAAGAAAGTGATCAATACCTTCAGGAATTTGAGCTTGGTTATCTTCTGTCTATACAAACCCAACATGGAAAGTAATGATTAGTATTATAGTTTAATAATTATTCAAAAGTTTGATTTACTTTAACCTCGATATTGTATCACCTGTGGCGTATTCTTTCGAAGTTGTTTTGCAGACACACCAAAAAGTTTAGCACAATCTCTGTCAAATAGAGTTAAAAGTGCAATTCCAGAGTCATCCATCACCATCAACTGAACTTTGTATCTATGACCAGTATGAATTCGTTATGTAACAAACCATTATCATAACATTAAATGTGTTTATATATATGTATAAGTTCAATATGTACCTAGTTTGACACATTGGATACAACTGAAAACATTACTCACAGTTAAAGCCTCTGTTGTCACGCATTACTTTAGATGAACATCTTTTGCAGGATTCCTAATACCAACCCATATCAGTTTCAACCTTCAAAATAGATGCAACGACAGAGCATATTGTTTGGTCAATTTGATCATATAGATCATTGACTTGAATGACGGTTTCCCCGTAAAAGCAGTATCAGCATTCGAAGCAGTGGAATTGCGTGTCATCACCTTATTGGGTGTTAGTTTTTCAATAAATTCATTGAATAATGGTATATCAAGATTCATGAGAACAGACGTTGCATAAAATGAATTTGTCACTTGTCTCAAACCATTGAAATCTTTGATATGGGCCCGTTGGACGACTATAGTAATAGGACCATCTTTGTGCTTTTACATGTATGTTATTTTTCCTACACATTGAAGGAGATTAATGTGTAAGTGGATATATGATAATCTATATGCAACATTTGATATTAATAACTCACTCTTTATTCTGTATGTCAATAGCTATTCGTTTTTTCAGCACACCTTTTCTTTTGAATCTGACATCTGATTAACATCCATAATCTTTCCCATGATATCTTTGAAATAATACGTAGGGTAAATTACACTTTGGTACCCTGTGGTTTGGTCATATTTCACTTTGGTACCCTGTGGTTTGGTCATATTTCACTTTGGTACCCTGTGGTTTAAAAAATGACACTTTTGTGCCATGTGGTATTGTTGGGAATCCTAGGCGCCTAAGGCAGCGGAAGCAAAAATAAAATAAANAATAAAATGATTGGCCCTAGGGCACAATCTCCAACAGGTATTCTCCATTAACACTTTGGTACCCTTTGGAGTTATTTTGTAATTTTAACCATAACAAATTTTGCAAAAATTACATATTGACCCCAAAATTTTTAAAAAAATTTCATTTAAGTCCCTAGATAATATATATCCATGGACCTATTTGTAATTTTCTAAAGATATTAGGAGTCAATATGTAAATTTTACAAAATTTGTTATGGTTAAAATTACAAAATAGCTCCAAAGGGTACCAAAGTGTTAATGGAGAATACCACATGGTACCAAAGTGAAATATGATCAAACCACAGGGTACCAAAGTGTAATTTACCCTAATATGTAATATACGGTAATGTTAACTAATTATGTATATTGTATAAAGTAATAATGTGTATGTTCAAATATGACAACTCTTATAACATACCAACTAAGTAGTTCATATTAGTATCACTGTCATATATAGCTGATGCAGGTGTGATTTGAATACCATATCAAGGAATCTCCATGTCATCAACCTGTTTAGATGAAACATTATTTCGTAGGTGTGATGTGTTGCCCTGAAATTGCTGGTGTTTTAACCTACTCCAAATTGTGATATTAAAAACACTTCACCTTCCTGAATCTCGTGTTTAAACTTTTTCATGCAGTGACTTTGTATTATACCCTCAATCACACCATTTTATAACATAATGATTTTAATTAACATACATTGCAAACATTATATAGATCGACGTTGAATAATAATAAATATGCCATAAGCGATGATCTTACTACAATATACCTATTTGTCACACAGCACGAACTCGTACATCCCTTTTGCTACATCAGCTGATTTTTCATAGCTGTATGATGGTCTATGCCACAGACGAACCACACGTACTTTTATGGTGAACTTGGTTTAGTGTATCCAATGGACGCAACACAATCAAACCTAGATGGCATTGACCGAACACTCGTCATAAAGTGCCAAACGGATCAAATTAATAATACTTGAGCCTCGCAAGTATTACTATATTTATTAAAATATAGTATAGATACTAACCCAAGGTCGAATCTCTCGCAAAACTTCGTGGTTAAAGACAACTATTATTTATATGAATAACTATGAATTTAGGTGAGGCTATAAAGATTATAAGAACAATTATATAAAAGGTAAACGAATAATAATGTAAAGGTATCATAGAGAATAATCATGAATTCTACCATCCTAGTTTATAAAGATATGGGATTGAAATGTCACGTTAATTATGTAAAGAACCACATTCAAAGATATCATCGAAACTTCGAACATAACTAAGAACAATGGTGAAAGATATCATATTAGGATAGGTAACTCATCCAAAACTGGGTTTATGAGCTATTTGTCAAAGCTCGTCGGGGCGATCTATATTATTGCCACATCGGAACAATAAACAAATGTAAGCAATAAAGAACAATCCTAATTATGCATCTAAGGGTCTGTTTGTCATCACCATCATCCTAATCTCATCTCATTCAATCTTAATCTCATCTTAGGATTGGATAAACAGTAATGGTTGGGTGTTTTTTGGAACCTCCATTTCATCTCATCTCATCCACATCATCATCTCATTCACAACATCATCTCATTTTCTCTTACAACTACTAATCTATCCCTACTTACACACCTATAATTACTTATACTTTAATACAAATATAAAAAAAGAGAACTAGACAAAATAGTAATTTTACATACCCTCATTTATTACACTTATAATTTTCTCTCTCCATCTATCATTTCTCATCATTTTTTTATCTTTTCCACTCACACATTTTTTTCTCTTTCTCTCTCTCTCACACACACATACACCTCTCTCTCTCTTTCACATACCCCACACACACTCTTTTATATATATATATATATATAGAATTTATATTAATTTAATTAAACAAAAAATTTATAATATTATTATTTTTTTAGTTGCAATATTTCTCATTCTTCAATTATGCTTGTCTCTTATATTATTATAGAAAGAGTTAGGCATGTTCACGGGCCGGGTCCACGGCTGGGTCGGGTCACCGGGTCCACCAGGGTCCGGCCGGGCCAAATTTTTTTTTAAAATTTTATTTATTTATTCTATATATATTTTAACTTATATATATTGGTAAAACAATTAATTTTGGATCAATTTAATGATGTTTTTATCAATAAAGACATTTAATTTGACTTAATTGTTAAAAAAATGTTGATTTAATTAAGACTAAATATATATTTTATGTATATTTTTAATATACAATTGATAAAAATAATAATAGATATGTATTTCTTACAATTAAAAAAATATTTAGTAGTATAAAATATAAAAATAGTATAATAAAAAGTAAAAAAACAACAAAAAAAAATTTGGGGTACCCCGGGCCGGGCCAGGTCTAGACTAGCTAGACCAGAACCCAGCTCGGTGACCCGGCTCAGCCCGGCCCGAACACCATCGGGCCGGCCCGGGTCCACCGGGTTGGGCTAGGTCGCTGGGTCCATGAACACCCCTAGAAAGAGTAAAGCTATAAAAAGATCCATTGCTTAAGCAATGGACTTTTTATAGTCTATCTCTGTCTTTATCAAATCAAAAATTGAATATAAAACTTTGATGTGAGAGTGATTGGTGGAGAGAGAGATAAACTGTAAAACTCTATTGCTTGAGCAATACAGTTTTTTATTGAGGAATGATAGAAAATTACTGAAATGGGCATAAAATAAGACAATCTCATATATTGTAGTTTGCTTCAGTTTTCGGTTATTCTGAGTTTGGATATGTTCTATATATGTAGACAATGGTTCTATGTGTTGGAGATTGTGCCCTAGGGTCAATCATTTTATGTATATGATTTGAACATATTGATTAATTTATGGAGATAAATTATGTTGTTATCATATTATTAGCATGTTTACTATGATAGCGTCCTTGATTAATTATGAGATAATTAATCTAAATCCGTCCCTGGTTGATTATTTTCGTGGGAGCGAGAATGAACCAAGACCAGCATGACCTCTGTGTATGGAGATACATGCACTAGATGCTTTACGAGAGTCATGGTGCAATAAGTAAAGGGTTACAAGTTGCTGGACCGACCCGGAGAGTCCTGCATGGGTTTTTAGTCATAAGCTAGCATCTCCTATACACCTGTCACGATAGCCTTAGACTTGAGGTCTTGACTATTCCGGCATTGTAGTTGTCAAACTTTGGCCTAGTCTAACGTTACCCGTAGCAGGGTAGCCATAAGGGCTAGGTACGGGTTTGGTTGATTGCCGTGCTGAGGAATGTGGTTGACCAAGATGGGATTTTGTCCCTCATTACGATGAGAGATATCTAACTGGCGCCCTCGATGAGTCTGTCCAAGGAAAGAGTGGCCACTCAGGAAAATGGGACTAACTCA
>QANZ01046000.1:20340-52574 GCA_003254925.1 Chamaecrista fasciculata | reverse complement strand
ACCTACTGCCAACTTCACGTGGGGCCTGCTGGGTCACACACGAGCAGGATTAGAACACACCTTTTAAGGGACACGAATTAGGGTAATTCGTGGGTCGCTCCGGTGGCCTAATTTAAGACATAGAGGAAATGTCTGGGACATTATGTCTTGTCTTAAATTTTCTACAGTTGTGAAGTATTTAAATTTGTATGACAAATATAAATATAATAATTGTTAAATGATTAATAGGGATTAATTATTTACAATTATAATATTAGGGAAAAATAATTCAGATAAGATTCCTAAAAGTTAGGAAATTATTGAATTAAAAAATTCCCAAAATATGTATGAGAGGGTGGCGCCTCTTTTAGCATTTTAAGGTTAATAAAATTGTTTTATTAATCTAAATAATAATTTGAATTCAAAAGATTTGATAGAGATATCAAAAGAGGATCTTTGGTGAATCATGACTTCCTAAGAGTTAGGAAGGGTTTTGATTTATAAAATTCCAAGGATAAAAGGGAGCAACATGGCGCCATGCTTAGGGAAGATTTGGGGAGATTTGATCTCCCAAATTGATTCTCTAAGATTACGATTTGAATTTAAATTAAATATTAAGGTAATATTATAATTTGAAATTCAAGTCATGAAGCCATATATTATTATAATTTGGAATTATAATAATACTCTAAAAATAATTATATACATGAGTATATAAGGTGCTAGGCGCCTATTTGAGACACACACAAGTGAAAAACCCTAGCTCACTAAGAGAAGTCGAAATTCATCCTAGTAGAGAGAGAATTTTCGCCACCCACCTTCCTAGAGAGAGAAGTCGATTTTCTCCTAAGAGTTAGAGAGAGAAATCGAAAGTTGTGGGTTCTAGGGTTCTTGAGTGAAGAAGAACAAAAGGGGTTTTGTTGCTATCTTGCACTCAGAATTGCGCCACCTTGCCTGGAATTCAGAGAAGGAGTTCCTGAATTCACAAACTGTAGATTGAATCCCGAGTCTCTTTGGAGAAAGAGGCGTGGAGGCTAGCACCTCGTGTTCGAGAAACTGTTCGTGTGGATCACCGGTAGAGGAAGGACGTGTAGACGGACTTCTAGACTCACCAGTATCACCAATCCGATTGAAAGCCTGAGGTATAACACTTTTCGTATGTGGTTTTAAATTCAGCTAGGGGATCTCAGGGTGGGATTTTCCTGGGGGCGCAAGTTTTTTTAATTTAAAGTTCTTCCGCTGCGTGTTTCCCCGGGGATTTCCCAACAGCCGGGTCACTGGAGAAGAAATTGTAAGCTGTACATGGAAGATCTGAAGAAGAAGAAGAATGAGGCTTCTACTTCAGGTATCTTTGTTATAGGCGTTCACTTGTCTACTCCTACCACTTGGGTATTGGATACTGCTTGTGGTTCTCACATATGTACTAATGTGCAGGGGTTGAGAAGAAGTAGAAAGCTGAGCAGAGGCGAGGTGGACCTACGTGTGGGCAATGGAGCAAGGGTTGCTGCTGTTGCTGTAGGGACATACGAGCTTGGTTTGCCCACTGGGCTTATTTTGTCTTTGAATAATTGTTATTACGTTCCATGTTTAAGTTCAAACATTATATCACTTTCTTATTTGGATAAGGAAGGTTTTATTTGTGTGAATGGTAATGAAAAGTGTTCAATTTATAAAGATGATGTGTTATATGCTTATGGAGATCTGCATGATAACCACTATATCTTAGAATTGAAACAAAGACATAATAATGAAATCTATAACATTGATACCAAAAGGATTAAGGTTGCCAAACCTAATCCTACGTACCTTTGGCACTGTCGCTTGGGCCATATAAACGAGAAACGCCTTGAGAAGCTCCATAGAGATGGACTTCTAAGCTCATTTGATTTTGAATTATATGATGCTTGCGAATCCTGTTTACTTGGCAAGATGACAAAAGCGCCTTTCACTGGACAGAGTGAGAGGGCATCTGACTTATTGGGAATCATACATAGTGATGTATGTGGACCCATGAGTGTTCATGCCAGAGGTGGTTACTCCTACTTCATTACGTTCACTGACGACTTCAGTAGATATGGGTATATCTACATAATGAAGCACAAGTCAGAGTCTTTTGAAATGTTCAAAAGATTTCAAAATGAAGTTGAGAACCAGCTTGACAAGAAAATAAAGATCCTTCGATCTGATCGAGGAGGCGAATATTTGAGTCAAGAATTCACTGATCATCTTAGTAGTTGTGGAATAGTTTCACAACTGACTCCTCCTGGAACACCACAGTGGAATGGTGTGTCTGAGAGGAGGAATCGAACCTTATTGGATATGGTTCGATCTATGATGAGTCAGACCGATCTTCCGCCATCCTTCTGGGGGTATGCTTTAGAAGCTACCGCGTTCACACTTAACCGTGTTCCGTCCAAGGCCGTTGAGAAGACACCATATGAGATATGGAAAGAGAAGAGTCCCAATTTGTCTTACCTCAAGGTTTGGGGATGTGAGGTTTATGTTAAGCAACAGCCTAACGATAAACTGTCTCCCAAATCCCTCAAGTGTCTATTTGTGGGATACCCTAAAGAGACGAAAGGGTATTACGTCTACTGCCCAACTGACAACAAAGTGTTTGTCGTCAGGAGTGGATTCTTCTTAGAGAAGGATCTTGTTTCCAAAAGAAACAGTGGGAGTAAGATAGAACTTGAAGAAGTTCAAGCTCCACAAGACACACCAGAGGCGCAGACGGAAACTGGAGAAGTTCCACAAGGGGTTGTGGAAGCTCCTCCACAAGCACAAGGACCACGAAGGTCTGATAGAACACGTTTTCAGCCAGAGAGATACTATGGGTTTCTCATGACTGAAAACAAGGATGTGTTGCTCACAGAGCGTGGTGAACCCACCACCTATCAAGAGGCCATCGTTGATCCCAACTCAGAAAAGTGGGTTGAAGCCATGAAGGTTGAAATGCAATCCATGTACGACAACCAAGTTTGGACCTTGGTCACTCCACCTGAAGGGGTAAAACCCGTAGGGTGCAAGTGGGTTTTCAAAGAGAAAACAGACATGGATGGCAACGTCAGCGTCTTCAAGGCGAGGTTAGTTGCGAAGGGATTTACGCAACGTCATGGTATAGACTATGACGAAACGTTTTCGCCTGTTGCAATGGCCAAATCCATTAGGATCCTCCTTGCCATAGCTGCATATTACGACTATGAGATATGGCAGATGGACGTCAAAACAGCATTCCTTAACGGAAGGCTGCCCGAGGATGTGTATATGATACAACCCGAGGGGTTTGAATGTCCTGAGGCACCAGACAAGGTGTGCAAGCTTCAGAAATCCATTTATGGATTGAAGCAAGCATCCAGGAGTTGGAATCACCATGATTCTACAATTAAGATATGAAAGTTAATTAGCAAAAAGGTCCACCATTTTATAAAACCCAGAAAAATTATTATTAGTGGCTAAAACCCATATTTCACCAAAGATTACCTTCGCTTGGGCGATAGTGCAACCTTAGGTTATTTTGGTAGGTAACTCTTTACCAATCACATCATATGTGACTCTTAGATCGTTATGGGACTGTATTATCGTATGATACTTATTATGACATGTTTATCCCATCTAATGCCTTGAGGTCCAAATCCGATTTGATAACCTCATTAAGTCAGACAACAAAACTTGTGAATGGCCAAACACAAAACAATGAGGCGAAAGCTCAACCCTATATCGTCAAGGCCCATTAAACACGTGTAGCTTGGGCTATTACCGCATCCAATAAACCAAGATTTCAATAAGGCATTGCGTTGAATCTTCCATTCACCCGTGTCTCCTCAAGATAAAAGTAGAAACGTGTAGCTTGGGCTATCACCGCTCCACAATGATCAAGATTTTAACAGGGTGTTTTATTGATGGCATTAAAACTTAAGATTTTATAAGGGTTCAATTTTTGGTTCAATTTTAAATTCAATTTTAAAAATTAAATGAGTGTGCCAAGTGTTTATCCCCATGTATCATATACATATAAACACATGCACGAATTTTGTATCTTATACAAAATCCTACGCTCGTATCGAATACGTGGTTGTTCGTACAAAACATAAAAATTTGCATGTTAAAATCGTGACCCCTAAACATACATCTAGCACCAATTTGTATCATATACAAAAACTAAATGCATAAAATAACTGTGTTTAGATATGACTCATCTACCCTAAATTCCCTCAAGCCAATGAGAGAATCTTTCTAAAAGAACAGGAAAAATTACATTGGGAAACCTCATTTGAACATATGAGGGGAGTGAGGTGAGAAAAGAAATTACAACCCAAAATTTAGGGAGATGACACGTAGACCGTATTTACCAAAATAAAATCTAGAGCCATATCCAACACCATACTCATACATGAACGATTTCACATATACATTTATGGCATCAACATCCAACAACACAAAAAAAAGAATAAAACGATTTTGATTGTGTTCAATTAGGGGTTGTGCAATTAACATGCCTTCTTGAAAAATAAGTCTAGCATCAATAATTCAAGAATTCAAGAATCATATTCAAGAAGCCGAATTCATTGACCCAAAAATTATAAATTCACAATTTACAATTTTCGGCCACCCTACAATATAATAATCAAAACAATTTTAATTAAAAAACACATAGGGTTTCGGCCAAGACCTAAACTTTTCAAGAAAATTTTAATCAATCAAATTGACTACTTTATGTATCAAATACATAAATTTGCACCATTCTTAGTTTAGGTTAAAATCGTGTGGTGGATAATCGCAAATTTTGAGCATATCGAATGAAAAACGGTAAACATACAAACATACATCAACATGTATATTCACAAAACTAGCATAAACACAAAGTTAGCGTGGCTCTGATACCACTGTTGAAGATTATGGAGCAAACGCAACGGAAAAGGTAAAATTAAAATTTTATAATCTCCTCCACAGGATCCACTAATTGTGTTTATACCAGTGAGATAAGATGTTTACCTAAATCAAACGGATGCTTGAATGATTGCAATTCCAAGAAGTTCACAGACTTGTGTCCTTCCTCTGCCGGTGATCCACACGAACAGTTTGGCAGATACTCAGGTGCTAGCCTCCAATCTCTTCTCCAAGAGATTATGGGAACCAATCTACAAATCTTGAAATTTCAAGAACACTTCTTGAAAGATCCAAGAATCAAAGTGGCGCACAATTTCAAGAACACTTCTTGAAAAACAAGAACCAAGTGACGCACTAGTATGAAATTTTTCCTCAAAAAATTCCTCACCAAAACTCAAGAGAAGAGCACACTACCAAGAACGAATTTCTTGGCCACACTTACTTTAGGTTTCTCGCCTCTCTTTCCTCTCACACACAATTCGCCCTTTAAACCCTAAGTTTAGGGTTAGTTCGAAACTCACCCTTTGTTTTCTCCACTTAGGATATGCGACTTCTTTGTGCTTTTAAAGACTCTCCATTCCTCAAATTAGGGAATCACAAAATCTTGATTATAAGATTACATTAATATTATAATTCAAGATTAAGAGGCAATCTCAATTTAAATTTCAAGTACATATCTTGAAAACTAAATCTTGAATGAACACTTCCCATTGGTTGGAATGAGTCAAGAGGATTTGAGTTCTTAATTAAAACATTGATGGAGATTGTGCCCTAGGGCCAATCATTTTATAAATATGTTGAGAACATATTAATTAATTTATAGAGATAAATTAATGGTTATCATATTATTAGCATGTTTACTATGATAACAGTCCATGATTAATTATAGGATAATTAATCTAAACTGTCCCTGGTCGCTCATTCAAGTGGGAACTTGAAATGAACCAAGACCAGCATGACCTCGGTGCATAGAGATGCATGCACTAGATGCTGGTACGAGAGTCATGGTGCAATTACGTAAGGGGTTACGAGTTGCTGAACCGACCCGGAGAGTCCTGCATGGGTTTTAGTCATTAGCTAGTCTCTCCTGTACACCTGTCATGATGCCCTTAGACCTGAGGTCTTCATCATTCCGGCGTTGTAGTTGTCAAACTTTGGCTTAGTCTAACGTTACCCGTAGCAGGGTAGCCATAAGGGCTAAGTACGGGTTTGGTTGATTACCGTGCTGAGGAATGTGGTTGACCAAGATGGAATTTTGTCCCTCATATAGATGGGAGATATTTAACTGGGCCCCTCGATGAGTCTGTCCAAGGAATGTGTGGCCACACTGGAAATTGGGACTTACTCAAGGAATCGAGAAAGTTGAGGTTTGGATTTTGGATGACTTTCCCATGCCTAATCCATGACCAAAATATCGTAGGATAAAAAGGGATCTAGACAAGGTGGTACTGAGGTTAAGTCGTTTCGGCGATAAACGATAACTCACATGTTTTGGGTAGTCGTGATGGCTTGATAGAGTCCGCTCTCGACTTGTAAGTCATAGAGATGACTTGCTGCCAACTTCACGTGGGGCCTGCTGGGTCACACACGAGCAGGATCAAGATGCCACATCGGGACACGAATTAGGGTTAATTCGTGGGTCACATAGGTGACACAGTTTAAGACATAATTGACTGTCTTGGGACATGAAATGTTGTCTTAAATAAATATCTACAGATATATATATATATGATATTTAGATTTGTGGGACAAATTTAAATATATATATATATGTGATAATTGTTAAATAGATAATTGGATTAGACCATTTACAATTATATTCCTATTTATAATATTAGGAATAAATAAATTGGATAAGTTTCCTAAAAGTTAGGAAATTATTGATATATCAAATTCACTAATATTAGGATAATGGGGATGGAGGTTGGCGCCTCATATAAGCCTATTTTAATTAATAGAAATGTTTTATTAATTAAAAGTCATGGCTTGAAATTTGAAATTTGAAATTCAAATAGATTTGATCTAGATTTCAAATGATTGAATTAAATATATTAAAGTAATATTTTAATTCAATAATAATATAGGGAAGTCAAAATTCTAGGTCTAAAATTGTGTTTAAATATTAATGTAATATTTTAATTCAATAAAGACTAGAATTCAAAATTCAAAAGATTGACTAAAGATATTATGGTAATATCTTAAATCAATATTGTTGGAAAATAACAAATTAGTTATAACTTCCTAAGAGTTAGGATTGTTATTTTGATTTATTAAATTCCAACAAAATATGGGAGGACTTGGCGCATGAGCTTGGGGATCTTTTGGGAAGATTTGATCTTCCAAATTGATTCTGCAAGATTGCATTTGAATTCAAATTATAATATTAAGGTAATGTTTTAATTAGGAATTCAAGTCCTAAAATTATGATATTGTTGTAATCTCATAATTTAATAATTTGATAATCCTATAATTTAGGGATTCCCTAATTATAATTATCAAAACCCCAAACCCTATATATATTAGCTAAAGTCGACTTTCTCTATGGCCTCATGTACACTTGGAAATTTCGAATTTTCTTAGCTAATTCACAAGAGCAAAAATCGTTTTTGAGTCTTGGTGAAGAGAGAGAGAAAACACAACCCTAGTTTTCCTAGAGAGAGAAAGTGGCGCAAACCTAAAAGGAGTTTTAGGGTTTTTGACAAGGTTGTGTGAGATCAAGAATTGTTCATGAATTCAAGAACACCGTAGATAAGGTCCCTGGTTCACTTGGAGAAGTGAAGGAGGCTAGCACCTAGGCATCTCCAAAACTCTTTGTGTGAATCACCGGCGGAGGGAGCACACTCGGAGAGGACTCCTCAGCATCATAGACACAAAAGTCGCCGATTGATTTGGGTAAATTTCTAGTCCTTTTACTGATACAGATCCATATAGCGGATCCTTGGGAAAGAAATCACATGTGCGCCTGGTTTTATTATGTTTTGTGCGTTTAAATTTTTTAATTTATACCTGTTTCCGCTGCGTTGGCGTGCCCGTGATTTCCCAACAGTGGTATCAGAGCCACGCTATTTTGGATCTGTGTTAGTTTTTGGTGATTATGCATGTGATGTGTAATATGTGTTTACCGGTTTTTCAATTGGCTTACTTGTTGTTTTACGAAAAAGATCCACCATAAAAATTTTGGAACTAATGTAAAAGGTGCAAATTATATGTATGAGATACATATGAAATCAATATGATTGATTTAAAGTTTTCTTGAAATTTTAGGCATAAAGTCGAAATTCCATATAATTATGATTAAAATTGTTTTAATTATAATTATAAAAGAGTGGCTGGAAATTTATTAAAATTATGAATTTTAAAATTTTCAGGATCAATGATTTAAATTCTTGAATGTGATTCTTAAATTTTATAATTATTGATAATGGGCCTAATTTCAAGAAAAAGGGCATGTTAAAATTGCACAATCCTAATTTTAAACACAATACAAAAATCGGTTTTGATATGTGTTTTCTGTATACCGTGTTTGACATAATTGTATGAATTGTTCATATATGTAATTGTGTGGTGTTGGATATGACTCTAGTTTTTTGGTGTATACGGCCTGCGTGTCGTCTCCCTCTATCCGATGTAATTTTACTTTTCAGTTTATACCTCAATGCAACTGGGGTTTACTCTCTTGTAATTTTGCTTTTCTTTTTAGAAAAAATCTCTCATTGGCTTGGGAGAATTGTTAGGATAGGTGGGCCATATCTAAACACGGTATATGTTTGCTTTACATTTAGTTTGTATGTGATACAAAGCGCTAGATGTATGTTTAGGATGCGATTTTAACATGCTATTTACACGATTAAACGCTATAATCACGTATACGATACGAGCGTGGGATTTTGCATATGATGCAAGATCCGTGCAGATGTTTATATGTATGTGATACATGGGGAAATAAACATGTGGCATGACTCGTTTAATTTTAAAAGGAGTTTTGAAATTAAACTATAAAACGGAACAATTTTTTTAAAAGAAAATTAAACCCTTTTAGAAAATCTTAAGTTTTAATGCCGTCAATAAAACACCCTGTGAAAATCTTGTTCATCATAGAGCGGTGATCGACCTCCGCGACACGTACCTATCTTGACCTTGAGGACACACGGGTGAATGGGAGATTCAACGCGACGCCTCGTTGAAGTCTTGGTATGCTAGATACGGTGATCGCCCTCCGCGACACGTGTTTGGTAGGCCTTGATGATATGGGGGTTAAAGCTTCGGCCTCGTTGTTTTGAGCCTAGCCATTCACAAGCTTTATTGTGTGACTTAATGGGGTTATCAAAACGGTTTTGGACCTCAAGGCATTAGATGGGATAAACATGCCGTAAAACGTATCATATGATGATACAGTCCCATAAAGATCTAAGAGTCACATAGGATGTGATTGGTAAAGAGTTACCTACCTAAATAGCCAAAAGGTGCATGATCGCCCTCCGCGACGGTAAATTTTGGTGAAATATGGATCTTAGCCACTAATAATAAATTTTACTGGGTTTTATAAAATGGTGGATAAATATATATACACTGCTAATTAAAATTCATATCTTTAATTGTAGAATCAAATGGCAATTGATAGTTCAACATTTTCACTGCGACCTATCCTTGAGAAGGATAAACTGACTAGAACAAACTTCCTCGAATGGTTTCGTAATCTGAGAATTGTTCTCACCCATGAGAGGAGACTTTATGTTCTAGAGAAACCTATCCCTAAAGAGCCTGCCAAGGGCGCTCCAGGAGCTGAGTGGAGGGCTTATGAGAAGCACTTCGACGACTCGCTGTAGGTCTCTTGTCTGATGGTGGACACAATGATTCCTGAGCTGCATGAGGGCTTGGATACATTGATGTCATATAAGATGATGATGCGTCTCAAGGAAATGTTCCGTTACCAGATCAGACAAGATAGATATGAGACCACTAAGGCTCTTATGTCTTGCAATATGGCTGAAGGTGAATCTGTTGGTTACCATGTCACTAAGATGAGAGGGTACATAGATCATCTTGATAGGCTGGGATTCCCTGTTCCACCAGAGTTTGCGACAGGTATAATCCTGTGCTCACTGCCTAAGAGCTATGACTC
Source organism: Chamaecrista fasciculata (assembly GCA_003254925.1). Classification (NCBI taxonomy): domain Eukaryota; kingdom Viridiplantae; phylum Streptophyta; class Magnoliopsida; order Fabales; family Fabaceae; genus Chamaecrista; species Chamaecrista fasciculata. The sequence goes on along the minus strand of QANZ01046000.1, from coordinate 42,586 downwards.
GTTTGTCAAAAGCTTCTATAGGAGAGGAACAGAGTGATGGAGATTGTGCCCTAGGGTCAATCATCCTTTAGATATGTTGGGAACATATCAATTAATTTATGGAGATAAATTAATGGTTATCATATTATTAGCATGTTTACTATGATAACAGTCCATGATTAATTATGAGATAGTTAATCTAAACTGTCCCTGGTCGCTCATTCGAGTGGGAACTTGAATTGAACCAAGACCAGCATGACCTCGGTGCATGGAGATGCACGCACTAGATGCTGGGACGAGAGTCATGGTGCAATTATGTAAGAGTTACAAATTGCTGGACCGACCCGGAGAGTTCTGCATGGGTTCAGTCATTAGCTGGTCTCTCCTGTACAATCTGTCATGATGCCCTTAGACCTGAGGTCTTGACTATTCCGGCATTACAGTTGTCAAGCTTTGGCTTAGTCTAACGTTATCCGTAACAGGGTAGCCATAAGGGCTGAGTACGGGTTTGGTTGATTGTCGTGCTGAGGAATGTGGTTGACCAAGATGGAATTTTGTCCCTCATAGAGATGGGAGATATTTAACTGGGCCCCTCGACGAGTCTGTCCAAGGGAATGTGTGGCCACACTGGATATTGGGACTTACTCAGGAGATCGAGAAAGTTGAGGTTTGGATTTTGGATGACTTTCCCATGCCTGATCCTTACCGAAATATCGTAGGACAAAAAGGGATCTGCACAAGATGGTACTAAGGTTAAGTCGTTTAGGGGTTAAACGATAACTCACGTGTTTTGGGTAGTCGTGATGGCTTGCTAGAGTCCGCTCTCGACTTGTAAGTCATGAGATGATTTACTGCCAACTTCACGTGGGGCCTGCTGGGTCACACACGAGCAGGAACCAGATGCCAAGCTGGAACACGAGTTAACCCTAATTCGTGGGTCACATTTGTGACACCGTTTGAGACATAACTTATTGTGGGACATAAAGTCTTGTCTTGAATTAATTATCTACAGATATATTATATTTAGATTTGTGAGACAAATATATATATATATATATGATAATTGTTAAATAGATAATTGGATTAGGCTATTTACAATTATATTCCTATTTATAATATTAGGGGAATTATAAATTAGATAATGTTCCTAAGAGTTAGGAAATTATTAATTTATTAAATTCACTAATATTAGGACTAAATAGGATGAGGTTGGCGCCTCATATATACAAGGAATTTAATTAATAAAAATGTTTTATTAATTAAAGTCATGGCTTGAAATTTGAAATTCAAATGAGATTTGATCTAGATTTCAAATGGATGAATTAAATATATTAAAGTAATATTTTAATTCATGACTTATAGGGCAAGTCGAAATTTTAGGTCCAATTGGATTTAAATATTAATGTAATATTTTAATTCAATTATCTAGAGTTTGAGACTTGGTGAGATTGACTTAAAGATATTCTGGGAATTCTTTAATTCAATATTGTTGGGAAATAACAAATTAGTTATAACTATCTAAGAGTTAGTTAGTTATTTTGATTTATTAAATTCCAACAAGAAAAAAGGGGAGGATAGGCACATGGCTTGGAGAGAGATTTGGGAAGATTTGATCTTCCAAATTGATTCTCCAAGATTGCATTTTGATTCCAATTTTAATATTAAGGTAATATTTTAAATTGGAAATCAAGTCCTAAAATTATGATATTAAGATATCATTTGATAATTATATAATTTTAGGCCTTCCTAAAAATATAATTATCAAAGTCCCCAAACCCTATAAATAGGAAGCCATGAAAGTCGACTAGGCCATGCCAATTCTAGAGAGAGAAAAATTTCGATTTTGATCTAAGTCTAGAGAGAGAATTCACAAACTTGAGAATTGGATTCTTGAGAGTGAAATCAAAATGGTGAGAGTCTCATGCACATTAAAAAGGTCGACTAGCCTAGTTTTTCCTTAGAGAGAAAATTCGATTTTCTCTTGGTGAGGAGAGAGAAAGAAAATCGCATCCTAGCTTTCCTAGAGAGAGAAAGTGGCGCAATATTAAGAGTTAATATTGTGTGGAAAGGTTGTGTGAGATCAAGAAGAGTTCTTGATCAAGGCGCCATCAAGTTCTTGGACATTCAAGAAGAGTTCTTGAATTCAAAAGAACACCCGTAGATAAAGGTTCCGGATTCACTTGAGAAGTGAAGGAGGCTAGCACCTAGGCATCTCCAAACTGTTCGTGTGGATTACCGGCGGAGGAAGGACGCGTCAAGTGGACTTCTTGGGAACGCCCCGTTCAACTAAAGCGATTGAAACTCTGAGGTATACCACTTAACCAAAAGTTTTAAATTCAGCTAGCGGATCCGTTCGGGAATTCTTGGACCTGGGCGTTTATTGTTTCTTTAAATTTTAAATTTTACATGCTTCCGCTGCCTTAGGCGCCCTTGAATCCCCAACACAGAGAAGACAGTTTCTGAGTTGCATGGAATGCTCAAGTCTGTTGAGGCATCCATGATTCAGAAAAGGGAAAGGAAATTGAAGGGCAAAGGAAAGAGAAAGGGAATCGAGCTGGATGGTGAGACCAAGCCAGAGGACGACCCTCATCAATCACCTGCCAAGGAGGCAAAGCCCTCAAAGGAGGTATCCTGTTCTTTCTGTCAAGTGTCAAGACACGCGATGAGAAAGTGCAAATACTACTGGGAAGATCAAAAGAAGAAGAAGTGTGTTATGCCCTCTACTTCAGGTATCTTTGTTATAAACGTTCTTTTTCTACTTAAACCACTTAAGTATTGGATACGACATGTGGTTCTCACATTTGATGTGCAGGGTCTTCAGAGACGGTAGAAAACGAGGACGAAAGCGATATGGACCTAGAAGTGGACAGTGGAGCAAGTGTTGCTTCCGTTGCTGCTAAAGGAACATGAAAGCTTGGATTGCCCCTTCGGGCTAAGTTTTATTGTTATTCTTTAAGTTTAAACATTGTTTTCTCCTTATAGAGATAAGGAAGATTTTATGTGTAAACATTAAAGAGTGGTTTCTATTTATAAAGTAATGTTTATTTGCTTATGTGATTTGCAAAGATAATCATTATGTCTTAAACTAGAAACAATAACAATATTTATAACATTGATACAAAAGGGATTCAGATTAGCGAATCTAATCCTGTACACTTTTGGCAATTGTCATTTTGGCCATACAAACGAGAAACGCCTTGAGAAGCTTCATATAGATGAACTTCTAAAGCTCACATGATTGAGAATCATATGACGCTTGCAAGTCTTGTTTAAGATGGAAAGATGACAAGAGGCATTCCTCTACTGACCGCAGTAATAGAATGTCTGACTTAGTGGGAAACATACATAGTTGATGTATGTAGACCCATAAGTATTTAAGCTAAAAGTAATAACTCTTACTAACCGCTTCAAGAGGCTTGATCTACGGCTACCTTTTGAAACACAAGTTGGAGTCTTTTGAAATAGAGATTTCAAAACGAAGTAGAAAACTAAATTGACAAGAAGATCAAGTTACTCGATTTGATCGAGGGAACAAGGATTTGAGTCAAGAAATAGTTAATTATCTTAAAAGCTGTGAGATAGTCTCACAACTTGCTCTTTCTAAAACCCCATAATAGATGGTGTTTTGAGAAAAAGTATCAAACCCTATTGGATAAGGTTCGATCTATGATAAGTCGAATTGATCTTCTGCCAACCTTTAAAGGGTGTGCTCTAGAAGCTGCTGACTTCACACTTAACCGTTTCGTCTAGGAGACGCCATATGGGATATGGTATGGGAAGAGTCCCATAAGTGTTTTGTCTCAATATTGAGGACGTCAAGTTTATAATGAGGCAAGGGCAGATTATAAACTGTCTTCGAAACCCTCAAGTATGTGCTTGTGGGATACTCTAAAACCAAAGGGGTATCAAGTCAACTGCCCACCTGATTACAAAGGGTTTGTAGTCAGAGGTGAATACCTTTAAAAGGGGATTCTTGTTTCCAAAAGAAACAGTGGGAGTGAGATGAATCTTGAAGGAGTTCAAGATCCACAAGACACTTGAGAGGCGCATACGAAAACTAGAGAAGATCCGCAAGGTGTTGTGGAAGCTCCTCTAAAACATAAGGACAACAAAGTTCTGATAGAACACGTTCTCAATTTCAAAGATGGGGATCTTTCGTCATTAAGAACAAGGATGTGTTGCTCTTGGAGCGTAGTGAGCCCGCCACCTATCGAGAAGCTTTTATCATTGTTTTGATAAAGATGTCAAAAGGGTTTGGTTTCTTGCAAAACCTTGATGAGTCCTGTGTTTACAAGAAGGTTAGTGGGAGCACGATTGTATTCTTGGTGTCATATGTCGTTGACATATTGCTAGTCGAAAGTGACATTACTGTCTTAAGGATTGTGAATCTTAGATGAGTAAATCACTCTCGATAAAGGAATTAAAGAAGTGGCCTATACTCTAGGCAGCAAAGGTCTATGGTGATAGATCCTGGAGACTTCTTGAATTGAGTCAAAAGTACGTTCTTGGATAAGATACTGAAGGAGTTCAGTATGCCAGATTTCAAGAAGAGATTCATGCCAATGAATCAAGTATTGGTCCTTGACAAGAATCAGTGTTTCCTGAGACACATGATGAGCAAGGACACATGAGTGGCATCCCTTATGCTTCGGCAATAGGATCCATCGTGCTGTACTGGACCCGATATGACATTTGCCCTATGAATGACGAACTGTGACCTTGTTGAGGTTCACTGGGAAGCTGTCATTAAGGTCCTTGAGTACTTAAGAAGCACTAAGGACAAATTCTTGGTTTACGGTAGAATTAATGTGTAAAGTGTTACACAAGAAGCCCATTATTCAAGCAAACCAAGATTGATCGCAGTAATGAAATATGTATTCCCTGAACGTAGCAATCGTAAGTTGGAATGGTTCCAAGCGGAGTACGATTACTGATTCTACAAAGAATGGGTTAGTCGCGTGGAGACGCAGACTGTAAAAATAGTGTCTGAAGTACACCTGGTGGTCACCCTGTAGAGATAGGAAGGCACCAAATGGGAAGGTGTTCCCCACTAATGTTCCGACAGTGATAAGCACACAGACAGGATCACCTAGAGATGGTGATATTAAGATATGTAAAGGTAGCAGTCGAGGATATTTTGCCAGTTCTCTAAAAGAAACCCCAGCACAGGTCTTACATGAGCATTATGTAATGTCAAATGGGAATAAGACACATTAATGGATGTTCCTAGTGTAGGAACAGTTTGATTAATGATTGTACCTAGTGCAAGTGGGAGTTTGATGGAGATTGTGCCCTAGGGCCAATCATTTTATAAATATGTTGAGAACATATTAATTAATTAATAGAGATAAATTAATGGTTATCATATTATTAGCATGTTTACTATGATAACAGTACATGATTAATTATAGGATAATTAATCTAAACTGTCCCTGGTCACTCATTCAAGTGGGATTTTGAAATGAACCAAGACCAGCATGACCTCGGTGTATAGAGATGCATGCACTAGATGCTGGTACGAGAGTCATGGTGCAATTACGTAAGGGGTTACGAGTTGCTGGANGCTTGAAATTTGAAATTCAAATAGATTTGATCTAAATTTCAAATCATTGAATTAAACATATTAAGGTAATATTTTAATTCAATGAATTATAGGGCAAGTCGAATTCTAGGTCAAAATTGGGTTTAAATATTAATGTAATATTTTAATTCAATAAAGACTAGAATTCAAAATTCAAAAGATTGACTTAAAAAATATTATAGTAATATCTTAATTCAATATTGTTGGAAAATAACAAATTAGTTATAACTTTTGGGAATCCTAGGCGCCTAAGGCAACAGAAGCAAAATTAAAATTAAAATAACGCCTAGGTCCTANATTGACTAAAGATATTATGGTAATATCTTAAATCAATATTGTTGGAAAATAACAAATTAGTTATAACTTCCTAAGAGTTAGGATTGTTATTTTGATTTATTAAATTCCAACAAAATATGGGAGGACTTGGCGCATGAGATTGGGGATCTTTTGGGAAGATTTGATCTTCCAAATTGATTCTGCAAGATTAGATTTGAATTCAAATTATAATATTAAGGTAATGTTTTAATTAGGAATTCAAGTCCTAAAATTATGATATTGTTGTAATCTCATAATTTAATAATTTGATAATCCTATAATTTAGGGATTCCCTAATTATAATTATCAAAACCCCAAACCCTATATATATTAGCTAAAGTCGACTTTCTCTATGGCCTCATGTACACTTGGAAATTTCGACTTTCCTTAGCTAATTCACAAGAGCAAAAATCGTTTTTGAGTCTTGGTGAAGAGAGAGAGAAAACACAACCCTAGTTTTCCTAGAGAGAGAAAGTGGCGCAAACCTAAAAGGAGTTTTAGGGTTTGTGACAAGGTTGTGTGAGATCAAGAATAAGATTCTTGATCATAGGCGCCATCTGTTCTTGGGAGTTCAAGAATTGTTCTTGAATTCAAGAATTGTTCTTGAATTCAAGAACACCGTAGATAAGGTCCCTGGTTCACTTGGATAAGTGAAGGAGGCTAGCACCTAGGCATCTCCAAAACTGTTCGTGTGGATCACCGGCGGAGGGAGCACACTCGAAGTGGACTCCTCAGCATCGTAGACACAAAAGTCGCCGATTGATTTGGGTAAATTTCTAGTCCTTTTACTGATACAGATCCATATAGCGGATCCTTGGGAAAGAAATCACATGTGCGCCTGGTTTTATTATGTTTTGTGCGTTTAAATTTTTAATTTATACATGTTTCCGCTGCGTTGGCGTGCCCGTGATTTCCCAACAAATATTACATTAATATCTTAGCCTAAAATTCAAAATGCATTCTTGAAATTCAAAATGCAAGATCAAATCTTGCATTTGAATCTCCAAGAATTCGCCCCCCTCTTGTTTGTTTTATAGGAATTTAATAAATATTATAACAATCCTAACTCTTAGGAAGTTATAACCAACTTATTAATTTCCTTAACAAATTGAATTAAAATAGTACCCCGATATCTTTATTCATATTTAAATCTTGAATTCAAATTAACAAAATCATATTTCATTAATTAATTCAAGAGTGAGGCGCCACCCTCCTCTTGCTATCCTTCAATATTAGAGAATTTAATAAATCAATAATCCCCTAACTCTTAGGAGACTTAGTCAATTCATTATTCCCCAATATTTTAAACAAGAATTCAATTGTAAATAGATTAATCAAATTAACTATTTAACAATTAATATATTTAAACTTGTCTAACAGATTTAAATATCACAAACGTAGATTTTATTTAAGACAAGACTTCATGTCCTAAGACATTCAACTATGTCTTAAATTGCGTCACTAAAGTGACTCACGAATTAAACCCTAATTCGTGTCCCATTACAGTATCTTGATCCTGCTCATGTGTGACCCAGCAGGCCTCACGTGATATTGGCAGCAAGCCATCTCCATGACTCACAAGTCGAGAGCGGACTCTAGCAAGCCATCACGACTACCCAAAACACGTGAGTTATCGTTTGAACATCAACGACTTAACCTTAGTACCACCTTGTCATAATCCCTATTGTCACACGATATTTTGATCTTGGATAAGGCATGGGAAAATCATCCTTGTAATCCAAACCATAACTTTCTTGATTCCTTGAGTTGGTCCCATTACCCTGTGTGGCCACACATTCCTTGGACAAACTCATCGAGGGGCCCAGTCAAATATCTCTCAACTTAATGAGGGACAAAATTCCTTATTGGTCAACCACATTCCTCAGCACGACAAATAACTAAACCTGTACCTAGCCTGTATGGCTACCCTGTTACGGGCGACGTTGGACTAAGCCAAAGTTCAGCATCTACAACGCCGGAATAATGAAGACCTCAGGTCTAAGGGCATCGTGACAGGTGTACAGGAGACAATAGCTTATGATTAAACCCATGCAGGACTCTCCGGGTCGGTCCAGCAACTTGTAACCCTTTACATAATTGCACCATGACTCTCGAGAAGCATCACATGCGTGTATCACTATACACCGAAGTCATGCTAGTCTTAGTTCATTCATGTTCCCACGTGAATAATCGACGAGGGACAGTTTAGAATAATTATCACATAATTAATCAAGGATTGTTATCACAGTAAACATGTTAATAATATGATAACGACATAATTTATCATTCATAAATCAGTCAAACAATATGTTCATACATATAAAATGATTGGCCCTAGGGCACAATCTCCATCAGCAATGCCGCTGGAAGCAACATTTAGAACTATATTTCCTTTAGATCTTAACCCAGCAGACAAGGTATTCCATACAAATGTCTTTCTTGAACCTCCAAACCCATATAGAAAGAATAAACCACCAAGATTAGCATCAACTGAGTTCATGATGGTATCATAGATTATTCGATCTTTGTTCATCTGTAAGTTTCATCATTAAACTTTGATGATCCGAAGACAAAGAAATCTGATCATAACATTGTTCATCAATAATCAATCTGTTAGATCTATGAAGGGAAACATATTCTTCAGGAATAGGCATTGGAGGATAGTCTTTAAGACTTTTTCCAGAAGGAAGTAGCATTTTGTTTATCTCAATCAATGCATAATTTTGTATCTGATTCTCACTTAATTGAAGACCTAAAACGAAATAAATATAGTTAAAAATTTTAGGTACATGAATATTTTATAAATTTGAATAGGAAATAATTAAAAAATAAACAACTATTAAAAAAAAACATAGACAACACTTTAAATTACCCTGATGATTTAGAATTGCCCGTTGTCTAAATAATATATCCTTAGATAGATATTGCCATGTTTTCAGCCAAATGGAATGAGGGTTGCTCAAGCTGCATGAGAACAACAATGTGACAAATAAACGTCTCAAGTAGTTAGGAGATGCCCAATGACTTGCCTCTATGATCCCATCAATATACTCTTTGTCATCATCCAACAACCCTAGTTGATAACATGCTTCTCTGAAAGTTCCATATGTAGTGTCATCAACAGTTCTTATATCTTTATAACATGTAGGACCCATACAAATATTAAGCAAGATCCTCAAATAGTACAGTTCACCAGAACCTGGAGGAACATAGAACAACCTTCCAATGCGATTCCCACGCTTCCTTTGAGTCCATATTTGTTCATCTCTATTGTAAGTGAAATGAGTAGGAAACTCAGAATATGTAAATTCTGCAGCCTCTGGATACATCTCGTTAGCCTTAAACCAAGATGAGAACATTGATTCTTGATGGCTGTTTCTATATAAAACAGAATCAATAGTTTTGTGATCACGGAAAACAATAGACTGCTCTCCAAGAAGATGAAATGAAAGTGGCTCCATTGCTAGAGTTCTATAGTTTATGTCAAACGAAAATAGCCTCCAAGAAGCTTCACATGCAGAAACATAAGGGCAATCATAATACATCTTGATTTCATCTAATACCTCTTTGCCGTCTTTGTTGCTATTGGAAAAGAACTCAGCAGTCACTCTATCATCCCCTTTGTTAACATATTTGAACAAATATTTGATAGACTTGTGCTGATTACAATATTCAACGTTGATATGAGCCTTGTATTTTGACAACAACCTTGCATTGTAGGGAACCACAAATCTGTTGTCAAGAGGAACCCCATTCTTATCCACTGATTCACCATTGTCCCTTCTTCGGTATTGAGGAAACCCTTCTTCGTCAATGACTGTTTTCTCAACATATTTCTTAGGAAAATGTTTCGTACAAATTCCATCTCTCATACAGGGAGCGGAATTGAACCCAATACCGCATGGTCCATGAAGCATGTAGTTTTGAACATCTTCATGAAGTGTGGGATAGGTATTCTTGTCAGGAATTTCTGCTGAAATTATGGAATCTATATCTTTTGGGTGTTATATGCATCTTCAAGATGCAAGAACACCACAATGTGAGCATGGGGTAATCCACGCTTTTGGAATTCCACAGTGTAAATCACTGAAAAGATAAAATTGTAAGAAAAAAATAAGAAACGTCATCTATTTATAACATACATTCAGTCCTTTGAAAAAATAAAAATACAGAAAACATTAACATAAAAAAATCAAATATATATTGAATTCGCTTACATGCGATAACTCTGCCAAAGTAGTTATCTTTCATCAAGTCATCAATTAATCTGTCAAGTTTAATCTTGAAAATTCGACATAACATGTCTGGACAATCTGATGGTTTCAATCCTCTTTCACTTGTAAATTTGACAATCTCTGGCCATTTTAGATTGCAAGTGAAAGTAATGAAAAGATTGGGATAATCTTTCTTCTGTGACTCTAACAACAGCGTCAGCAAGTCCCTTATAAATGTCAATCCTCAACTTGTCTTGGTTAAACTGATACCAAGCTAACATCTGTGACTCTATCATGGTGAAAGAATCTACAATAAACTACTGTAGCAAATTACGTGCCATTAGAATTGTGTGTGCTTCATTAAGTCGTTCCTGCAAACAGAAAAAGAAAAATTCTCTCATGCTAAGATTTTGCCTTTTTCTACTTCTTCTCAATGACAAATCACTTAATTGGATGTTCTCTCTGAAGCCATCCTCTCCATAGGGAAAAAGCAAAGGGTATTGAAGTGCAAGATACAAAGGATGCAGTTCGTTAATTTGTGTGAACATTCCACAGTGAAATTCCACGATAATGTCTCTATTTTTTTCAAGATTATCAATGTTTCCAACAATAAGAACAGCAATCTCTGATGCAGTTGGTATATTGTAAGTTCGTCCGTCAATCTTGCGTGCTTTAACTAAACGTAGCTTTAGTTTATCAGATTGAGAAGTGTTCACCCTGTCTTTAACAGATCTGAAAACGTGCACAAGAGGATTCGAAGAGTCAAGCATACTTCTTATGTGACTAACAATATCACGATCAATTTCACCATGTTCTCCTCTATCACTGAAAAAATAACAAAGATGTAATTATAAATTTATATTTATAAGAAACATTAATTAACGAAAATTAAGACAACAACTATTACCCATGAGTAGCAATTCTGTTTGATATCTCATTTGTGGTATCATATATGTAAAGCTGAGCAAAATTTAGCTTAGAATCATCATTAGGCAACAAACCACCCATATAATGAACATTCTAATCATGTAACTGGTAAACATATGGACCGTTACCCAATGATTTGGGATTCTGCACTTTGCCACCCATCGAAGTGAAAGAAAACATAATGTTATAAGCCCTTATGTTTCGAAGGAAGTTGGGGCTATAAGGTGATTGATTAAACAATAGATCCTTCAATAGTTGGGGAGGTTCTTTCAATAGAGGGAGCTGAACCTTTCCTTGCATACAACACAATGAGAACATTGGATGAAGAGCTCTAATGTCCTTTTTCAACCTCTCATGGGGCAACATTAAAGCACCACAGGCAGCACATCAAAATACAAAAAGTATTCCAACATCAAAATATTCTGAACATAAAAGAACACAGTCAACATACAAAAAGTACAAATATCTAATATTTATATAAAATCCACTAAATTATATTTTACCTTCAATAATATAAGAATAATTGACTTCAGATCCTAAAAATAACCAAAAAAATATCAATGACGAGGTGTGATTTTTTATACAACTTCAGAAGGTTTATGAGCAAGAACTTCACCATTGTTTATTGAACTGTCCACAAGGGTTGATGATGAATTCAATAAACTGGTATTTCTAGATGTATGTTGCCTCATATTTGTTATGCCAATTAAAGATGTATGCTCTTCATTCATTGCTGAAAAAGTAGGTATATTTTTTAATTCAGAGAGTACAAATGCAACTAATATAGTTAAATATAGTTCAAAGAACATTACAACTGGTTGTAGTTGAGATAGGAATTTCTTTGCAGTGCTTGGACTGAGTGCTTTTCTGTACTCTATGCCTCTTTGAAGGTTTGGATTGAGTTTTTATAGTAGAGTCCTGACTAATTTCTTTATTCCGTTGATCTGTTACAAACATAGAGAAAAATAATTATTGGACGACTTATAAAAAATAGAATTATTATAGTATTGAAAAAGAAGACCTCTGATTGCTGAAAATTTGTTTTTCCTTGAAAGAGGTCTCTCCTTTGCTGAGACGTTACATAACCCATTTGTATTGGAAGCTGAAGCTTCTCTATTGAAGTTTAATAAGGTAGATAGGTAAGGAGTTGGAGAACATTGACTCTCAGTCCCTATAGCCAAAAAAATTGTTTTAAAATTAGCATAAAAAATTGAAAGCATGTCATTGAAATCTAATGGAAGAAAATAAAGATAATAATTTACCTGAATAACTAATTGGAATATTTGGCAATGCAGGACCACCAAAGTTACTGATATCACTCAATACATTGGATACAGAAGAGGATGACAAGAGACACTGCCTTTTTTCATTCAACATCTGCTTCCTTTGGAAACGACTTTCTATGGCATCATTGGAGTTGACAACTGGTACATTTACTTTGAGAGAGTAAATGTATATAGGTTATAGAATTAGTAAAAATGTTGATTTGAGATAAAATGATTGATAAAGTTATAAACTAATAACATTCTAACCTTGATTTGACAGAATTTCAGAATCTTCAATAGAAAGATTTTGTGCAAAGCCAATTTTGGATATAGCTTAAAATATGGAAAATAAGAACAATTTATCATCATATCATCTCAAGTGGCAATACTTAAACATATGTGTTTTAACAAATCATATTACATTGAATCTAAAAAAAAAAAAAAGAAAAAGGAATATGAAGAAGAATTTAGCAGCAACCTAAAGAGAAAAATGAAATACGGAGATAAAAATAATGTAAAGGAAAATACATTACCACTACTCAATCTCTTTGAAACATGTGGTTGTTTGTTAGGTGGAGTATTTTCATCTATCATAAAATAATACAAAGAAATTTGGTAATCAAGAATGAGACAAATTAATATGTGAAAGGAATATAAAAGAACAGGTACAATAGCAACACATCTTAAGACATAGTAAACCAAGTTGTTTATAGATTAGTAAAAAGGATAACAACTATGAAGGAAACATTACCATAAGACATTCTGTTGGATTGATCAAGCTCTATATTCTTTTTTATGTTCTTCAATAGAGGTCTCCAGAAAGGATCTTCATCAAACTCTGTATTCATTTATGTTCTGTAGTGTTTAACAGTAATCAACATTAAAACTAAGGATCCTAGAATCTGTATTCTATACAGCTCTTCAGTATTGATAAATGAATATGAGCTGTTATAGTGTTTTTCAGTATTGATTAAAGTGGATTTATGAGAAGGATAATAGTTACATTGCAAAAGAACATAGATACGTCAATCAATATAATTTACCTTACCAATGCATTTAAAACTATCTAGTTAACTCAGCAACACAATTAATAAAAGAAAAACCTAGTGATTAGTAAATATTAAATCTAATTTGCCTTTCAAGAAGCTTAAAATTGTTGTAAATGAGAATTTCGCTCAATTTTAATGTGGATAGGTTACATGCATTGTCATCAGTGTCATTACATGAAGTTTTCAAATAATACAGAGTAATGGAGTTCTTGAAAATGATAGATAATATTTACTATCTCAGTTTTTGGAGCAATAAAAACTATACTTATTGCTATAATGTTTTATGAGTTATAAGTCCATGGAATTGTTTTTTATAATAAAGGTCTAACAGATTACTAATTTTAAATTAGATGTACAATAGCTGAAAATTGGTGCAGGAAAGAAATTTCGATTAATTTGGATGAAGCATGTGTAGTGAACAATCCATTATCAAGTAAGTAAAAAACTAAGCTACTGAATGACTACAATTGCAATAACTGAGATGAATATAAAGTTTGTTATGGAGTCTTTTGAAAATGACGGATAATATTAATTATCTCAGTTTTTGGAGCAATTAAAGCTATACTTATTGCTATAATGTTTTATGGGTTATAAGTCCATCCAAATCTATTTTTAGTAAAGGTCTAACAGTTTCTTAAATTTAATTTTCATGTAGAATCGCTGAAAATTGTGCAGGAGTGCAATTTGGATTAATTTATATGAAGCATGTGTAGTGAACCATCCATTATCAAGTAAGTAAAAAACTAAGCTTGTGAATGACTACAATTGCAAATAACAGAGATGAATATAGAGTCTGTTATGGAGTTCTTTGAAAATGATAGATACTATTAATTATCTCAGTTTTTTTGGAGCAATAAAAGATATACTTATTGTTATAATCTTTTCTGGGTTATAAGTTCATCCAATTCTTTTTTTTAGTAAAGGTCTAACAGTTTCTTAAATTTAATTTTCATGTAGAATCGCTGAAAATTGTGCAGGATTGCAAATTGGATTAATTTGGATGAAGCATGTGTAGTGAACCATCCATTATCAAGTAAGTAAAAAAATAAGCTACTGAATAAGTACAATTGCAAAACAGAGAGATATATATAGTCTGTTTTTATAAATGATAACATAGTAGGTAGAAATCATTGTTATAACATGATAACATGTTGTATCTTTTAATTCTGCTATTGATATTTCGTGGTATCCTATTTTTATATAAAGAGATTAGTCAAATATTAAGTATAAGATAATTATTATAAAACAACAATAAGTGGAAACTAAACATTTATTTGTTGATTGAGTTATAGGTTATGTTTGAAGGTGAGATATTTTTAGATACATGAACAAATAAATATACAAATTAATTATAATGATTATAATTGAAATGTTTAATAAACACTATAACGAATGCACATATAGTGATAGTTATCTTGTTTAAAATAGTGTCTAAACAGGATTAAAGACAAAATGGTGCAAATAGGTATAAAACTGATATAAAACATTAATAAAAGTACTTAACTTATCAAATTGTACGATTGTTAGAAAACCTAAAGGGAAAACAATTACAAAACAAACAGAACAAACTTGATAGATTGACTTGCAATTAAAACATAAAAACATATGAAATTCATGGATTTGCCTCAACTTTCACCATCTTCAGTTTAGTACATGAAGAAACCGGTGGAATTTCACTACACTCAGGAAATGCTTCAATTTCAAATTCATCACTAAGCCTTTTTGCAGGAGTAACAAAACCTTCAGATAAGTCTTCAAGACTACGAGACATTGAATCCTACAAAAATATATTAAAACAGGTTAACATTGAAAAATTTAATATTTTTAAGAGATGCATAAAAATATATCCATGTTAATCCATAAAAATGTATTAAAAAATGTGATTCAAGAAAAAATAAGAAAAATATAGCACCTTGTCAATGTCTGAAAAAACAGCAATTGGCCTACTACAAGGAGATACCTAGATAAAAGAAATAATGGTATGTCAGTAACATCACTATGAAATAGTAACTAAGATCAATTAAACAATTATACCTCATTCAGTCCTTTGTTTTTATTGTATTGGTCGATCAAATTTTGTCTGTCAGACAACCTCATGACAGTATATTTTGGATCTACTTTAGAGAATCTTTCATCATTAATCTTTAATTTGAAAAGAAATTTTTTTCCCAAGAAATTATCAAGTTTGTCTGGAAATGTAGAAACATCTCCTACACCTTGAGACAGTTAAAGTAAAATTAAATAATAGTAACAGATTCCAAAAGTCCCATATAAATAACACATAAAGGTTATTCAATAAAGATATTTAGAAATTTACAACAACTAATCCTTGAAGCAAGTCAGAAGCATCACATCCTAAGACTTGAGTAACATCACAACAAACAGGATAAAAACAGCACAGCCAGATTCATCAACAACTTTAACTTTTGATTTGAACCGTGGAAGAACAGACTCCACAAGATCTGAACACTTTTCACAATAGAAACCTTCTCTGTCAGGAACAACCTTCTTTTTACATTTCTTAGAGGAATTCTAGAACCATCCTTTATTAGTCTCAATGCTAACAATAGTGCCAAGAACAACACATGAATTTATCTGAAAAAAAAAAAGAATTAAAAAAATGTCAAATTCAAGTGAATTTATACATCAAATAATTAGTTAAACTAACTCACATCAGCGCATGAAGTTTGTAGTTCATCAATATTTTTGGCAACGGTGAGGGTCAAAAGATCCTCTTCTATAGCAACAGTTGAAGAGTTCGATAATTGGCAAACATTACTTGACAAATTTCCATTAGATGAACCATCCAAGAATCTGATAAAACAATAAATACAGTAAGAAACTATATCATAGAACAAAAAGAGACCAGTTGCTCAATAGAAAATTGTTTTACCTTGTCAGAAACTCATGACATTCATTTAGTTGAGGATTTATGAACATTCTAGTAGAGTAAAGAGAATTTGAAATCTTCCGAGATGCATAATTCCCTTAATATATATATGTTTGAATGTTGTTATCATTTAAGATATATAATATAATTTAATAAGAAAAAACACAATAGTGCAAACCTAGAAAATCCTTAATTTTACACCATTGCAGGAGAATAACAATTGGTTTATCTTCTACAATCTTTAAATAATCTTCCAACATGACACAGTAATGATCCCACAAAGAACACATAACTTTATTTCTCCTAAAAACAACATCATCGACAAACAAAATCAAATAAGATATGATACAGAAAAATGATAAAAACAATACATTGGAAATAAACATACACTAAGTCAGTCAACTCTATATCAATATGTTTGGAGACTTTTCCATTCTTATTAGTTTCATGGACATCAGTCTTCCTTGTAAGCATTCCCATCAAATCTGTTGGAGAAAGGTAAATCAAGTCTTTTAAAAACATTCAAAAATGAAGAATAAATGCATTAAACTAAATGATAATGTACATACCAACCAAGCAACTATCATCATGAACTCTTGAAGATCTGTCAGGAAAAGGAACAAAAGTAAAACCATATAGTGATATAGACTTGTCATCTTCCATCTGCTTAACCTCTGTAGAGAATTGAAATTTTATTTTATAAGAGTGCATGCAAGTCTTATAGTATCCTCCATTTTGACCAAGAAGAAACTTGGACATCGAATAGACTTTGCCGTCAACCAATTGTTTGCAGAACTGTGGCAAGAAACACTTTTTGACATAACCATGAATATGGCCACCCTGATAAAAAAAGAATGACTAATAAGCTCTTATTCATATAACAGAGACAATGAACTTACCATAAAAAAAAGGAAACATTGGGCAAGTGAATCAACTAACCAATTTATCACATAAAACCATTTCAAGCGAAAAAAATTCTGATGGATTATTGTAGGCAAGCATCTTCCATAATCGAATCACCCTCACCTTGATCTGCATATTTTTTTCAGAGGATTTAAATCCACTACATTGTCATACTTAGGAGGCATTTTGATTATGAAATGTAAATTAAAAACGAAGCAGCTTCAAACAACTCTGAGAAAACTAAGACAACTCATATATATCTGAAGTTAATAGTTGATTAATAAATGAAAATTGTCAAATATTCATTAAAATCTCGAGTACCAAACTCGTCAATTGGAATTTGAGCAACATTAAGTTAGGTTGACTGTTTAGCGATTGAATTAAGTACATTACTCTGAAACTCAACGAATTTTGGTTGATGGATGACCATCAGTTAATGAATGGTATATTGAGAATCCCAAAAGCTTATTTCAATGTTCTGCAATTCATAATTAAAAACATACCAAGAGTATTAACATAAAAATTTGTTTAATTTTCTAATGCAGATCTATAATGACAGTTCAAAAAAATGATTACTGAATCTATGGGCATCTGGAATATGACGTTCCAAGGTTAGTATACCATTTCTTGTTGGCATGTTCATTTTCTAGAGAGAATATATTTGTTAGAGAATAATTAATTAAATGCAATGAGAGTGAATTACACATATGAGTTAAACTTTAAATTTTCGAAGTTATTTAAATAGTTTTCAATTGATCTATTCAAAGACTCTGGTCACATTTCCCATTTTTAATTATGGCAAGATATAATAGTTAATATGAATTTGAAGAGACCCTCATTTATTGAAGGAATTTAATAATGTAGACTTGTTTTGTACTTTTTTAATTCCTCCGAAGATTAGAGATTGATATTCAAATATATATAATCTGATTTTCACCAGCTACAAATTTGATACACCAATAACACTGTTTATAAAATACATATATTAAATTCGTTTTCAAATTCTGTAGATGTATATAATTTGTTTGTTTATTCGTGGATTTCAAAAAATAGCAACTATATCAACTAAAAACTCAATATAACTTACTTGTAACATATTAGAAGCTATAGTGTTTTTACTATAATTGAAATGATAGATCAGACTTTGATTCAGTCTACAATTATCAAAACTGTTTTCTTGACATACTTAAAATGATACTATAGCTAATAGCAACTATAGATATATATTCAATGAATATTGTGCAGTTAAATTGACAGAGTTACAATGGTACTTCAATCTATAATTATCAAATCTCTTTAAAAGGTCTGAAAAATAGTATAATATTTAATGCACAATATTAAGATTTTCATTATGTAACTCATCAACAGGAGTGAAGTAAAGAAAATCATCTTCTGGACCATCAGTTAAAGTATCAATTGCTGAATCAATTTTCAAGGAATGTTCAACTTCCAATGGTGAATCAAAAAATAGGTAAAAACTGACACAAATGACTCTTTTATTTTTCTTGAGTGACTATATCTGCTCATTATAAATTAATGAGATTGTGGAAATAGTAAAGATTTTTCATTATCTGCATTTTTTTAAAATCACATATGTGCTTGTCATAAAACTAAGCTTTTAGAAAACATTATAGTTAACATTTTGACATTTCAATTCCTCCGTTAAGAATGTTTATTTGTAAGTATTTGTTATAGATATGATCTAATTTAGGTATTCAGGAAATGTTACATAACAAAAGACAAACTAAACAAAAAAATTAATTTTAACATTCATTTTGTCATACAATGGATGTTATATATGTGGTGTATTTTTTGTTGACATCAAATGACATTGCAAAATAGTAGCAGATGTTTATTTAAGAAAAACAGAAACAATTTTAGGTCGAAGTTCAATAAGTTAAAATAAATTTGTCAAACAATAAATTGGAACAAAATTTAAAGAAAGAATAATTCTGAAAAAAAAAATGATATTATAAAACAATGACAAACTTTAGAAGAGATTAATACAATAGTAGCGAATTCAAATTGTCAAGGAAGCATAAAAGTAACACTTAATCAAAACCAAATTGTCAAAGAACTGAAACATACCAAAAATAAAAAGCCAACATGACAAAGTATTATAAAAACCAATACATTTCCACAAATTCACTAATTCTAAACTTCAGATTCAACTGCATCAGATTTCAACTTCTTGTTCATTGGCGAAGAGGGATCAACATCTCCATTGATTTTTTTGGGGAAGATACCTTAGCAAACTTTGGGTCTAGATCAATCATCTGAGTTTCCTATATACAAAATTAAGCAATAAGAAATTGTTAGAGAAATGATTAAAAGTTGTTAAGGTTATTTAAAACAAATTCAATGAATGCCAAACCTTAACAGAGTCTTTAACAACAGCATCCACTTGCTTACCAGTTCCATCCTGTAAAAAGTAACTATAAATTATAAGAAAAATAACCACAGTGTAAATTTCATTGAGAAAACTAACACTTCACCTTATCATAGTCTGAGTAAAGCTTGAACTTTTTGATTAGATCCTCATTGTCAAAAAGGGCAATCACAGTATAAGTTGGATCAGGGTTGGATAAACTGTCCTTAGCTATCTTGAGTTTAAACAGAACTTTCTTTCCAATTAAATCATGAATCCTTTCAGGAATAGATTTAACAACACCAAGCTCCTAATGTCAAAAGATAAATAACATGTTAAATATAAATTAATTAAAGAAAAATTTTGATTTATAATACATTTATAAGAAATAATTAACACATACAGAGACGAACTCCTCAAGCAGAACAGCAGCAGAATAGTTAACTAATTGAGCAACTTCACGGTCAAATAACTTCAACGTTGAACATCTTGAATCATCTAACACCTCACATTCTACCTTGAACCTTGGTCTAACAGATATCAGCATATGCAATAGAAACCACGATAATCGTGGATAACTTTCTTCATGCAAACTGGGCAGGAATTATAGTACCACCCTATTTTAGAGTCAACACTAAGAATCACTCCCAGAATAACACAATATTTTACCTGTAGGATGAAATAATAAATTAGATATAAATAAAACATAAGCTTTTAAAATTCAATAACAACTAAAACTAACATCAGAGGAACGATTTTCAAGTTCCCTCAGATTTTGGACAGGTGTAGAGTTCAACATGTCATGTTCGATAAATTCCATTGATGCGTGAGAGTACCAAGAAAGATCAGAATCAACATAGTTGTCATCAGGACCATCAAAAAACCTGTCAATACTATATGATTAGTATAACAACTTTTAAAGAATCTATTTGATAAACTAACAATGAATTTAAAAAATACCTTGACAGAAAAATATTACTTTCTTCAAACTGTGAATTTATAAAAATTCTAGATTGGTGTCGTACATTATAAATAGTACGTGGTGCAAACTTCCCTGTAGGAATGAAATACAAATTAAGTAAAAATTATAATAAAACAAAAACTAAAAAAAAGGAAAAAGTGATAGTAGAACATCTGAAAACCTGTTATCTTCACCCATTGTAGAATAATAAAAATTGGTTTGTTTGGAGCAGTACGCAGATATTCATCCAACAACTCACAGAGATGTCCCCTTAATGTACAAAAAAGTTTATTTGACCTACAAACAATCAATAATTAGTATATAACAGAATAAAAATATTAGACAAAGGAGAAAAAAACACAAAAACATAATAATTAAGTCCAGGATTAGTCTCTTTTTCAAAACGGAATAGAAAAAAAAATTTACTCAGAATCAGTAAGTTCAATTTCAATAGACTGGGAAAGTTTTCCTTCACTGATAAAATGGTTGACATCACTCTTTCATGTCAACAAACCTATTACATCTGTTAAGAAATAATAAAAAATTGGATACAACAACTAACTAAAACACATAACTTTTAAAAATGATAAAAAGAGTAAGGAACTGACCAACCAAAACATCCTCATTATGGATTGTAGCATAAATATTTGGAAAAGGTATGAACCTAAAACCATATAAAGATATGGCAGGGTCATCTTGCACTGGTTAAACCACTGTTTTTTCCTAGAACTTGATTCTGTAAGGATGGACTGTAGTCTTGAAACAACCACGGTTGTAACACCTCTAGAAAATAAAACATACATATATTAACTAGAGGTTACATAACATCCGGATACAGCCCTAAATATATACGGAATATACAATAAACCCAAACATGGGTTCAAAAACAAAATATTACAGGGGCTCCGCCCCATAAAGAGCCTCGCAGGGCCCAATTCAGTCCAAACAAAACATATATACTAGAAAATAAAAAAAAACCTACCAACACTAAAAGAAATCAGGTAGAAGGATGAAAACCCTCAGGCGACGGGTTGCTTCCTTGACCCGATTCTATGCCTGCTCGATCCTGCAACAACTGAGACTGAAGAATATCGAATGGGGTGAGAATAAAATTCTCAGTAGAGTTACTAAACTCTCTCTTACAATCAATCCTCAAACAACATTCACATTCTAGACAATTTTGCTAATCCAAAATTAAAATTAAGTAATATCAACTGCAACATTAAGCAAAGATAATTTAACATAGGCTTAAGTGCACTTTTGGTCCCATAACTATGACAAAGGTTTCATTTTGGTCCCATAACTTTTTTTGTTGCAATTTTGGTCCCATAACTATGACAAAGGTTTCATTTTGGTCCCATAACTTTTTTTGTAGCAAGTTTGGTCCCATAATTTCTCAAAAAGTTCCACCGTTAGTCCCTTTGTGAATTCCATCCATATTTAGCCGTTAAGTATGACGTGGCATAGTGACTAGGATCATGATGTGGCAAAATAAGATGAAATGGATTGAAATAGGATCTATATACAACATATTAAAACTTATCTATACCCAACCACCATATATACAAAGAGTGGTACTTCATTTTTCTCGTCAGCCCAACGAGACTTCCTCTTCCTCGTTCCGCTTCCCGATTTGTTGTCGCCGCCGCTTTGGTCGTTTGACTTTGGCTGAGGATCCCATCGACTTCGTCGGTGCCTTTTGCTTGAAGTCTCTTCTTCCCCACCAGATTGGTCCCTGTCAGTACCACTCTTTGTATATATGGTGGTTGGGTATAGATAAGTTTTAATATGTTG
>QANZ01046000.1:8720-20216 GCA_003254925.1 Chamaecrista fasciculata | reverse complement strand
AATTCATCAAATTTCACAATTAACATCATCAACAATGTCATGATCTCAAAGTAAATGGTCGTCTCGACCTAGGCTTTTCCGGAACGTCTCCCGGTGTGCGCACAAACCAACTAGCCTGTCACCTAAGGAATCCACCTTAGGCCAACTATGGAATCCACCATAGCCGTTACCCCAGTATTCATCGCGAATAAAAGGGGAGGGATTCCACCCTCAGGTATCATGACATAATTTCACAAATAAGGAATTTCAATTCCAAAACCACAATTTGATCCATTTCCAAACTCATAATCCAATTCAAGACAATTTCCACATATATCATCTCTTTAGGGACTAAACTGAAACAATAAAATATATTGACTTTATAAACAAACCCATTATTTACTTAATGCTTAATTAACCCAAAATAGCTAAATTTACATTTACAAAGCAATAGTGATCTGATCAGGACCATAATGAAATAAAGCAGAGTTTCAACGAATTAAAACAGAATTTCCAGACATATTGAAAACAAAGCAGAAATGCAGTTTGGTCCTTTTGACAGTTTCAAATCAGTCCCCTCCTATGCTTTTGACTTCATCTTTCCTTCAAACATTGAAAAATCACTCTCAAACATTCAATCCCTTCTCTTCTCTCTCACTAGCACCTCCCAGCACCACAACACTCGCCGGAAAGTTGGCCGGAAAACATCCCAAAACAGAACAAAATCTTCATCAACAAGACAACATTATTTAGAGAGATTAGAACCTGAATTTAAAGCTTATAGTTGAGAAAATGTGTTCACAAATTTGTTACTTTAAACAAGAATCGAAGAATAGAAAATCCAACTCCTTTTGTTTTGAGAACAACACAAAAGTTCTCCTAAGACTCTGTTTTTTACCGTTTTTTTTTGGCAGCACTCACTGTTTGCTGGATTCCTCCGCCTACAGTGGTCGGATTTGAACTGTACGACCACCGACAAATTCCTAACATCCCCAGCTACAAAAGCGTATTTAGGATCGATATCTAATTCTCTCTCTATCGTACCCAGTTTTTCCACCAAATTCACCTTCACACTCTGTTTTTCCGCTGCACCGGGCAGCACCTCTTCAACGGCGGATTCCGCCACCTACAGTGGTCGGATTTGGCATGTACCACAACCTAAAGATTCCTGACATCCCCCTTTTAAATTTCTCCTTCTGGATCGAAGTCCAGTTCCCACTCCAAGTGACTCAAAAACACACCCAAAGTTGCCCTATCAATTTTCGTCTAAACAGAGTATCACAAAATTGTGGAGAAAATGAAGTTGTAAGGAGGAGGAGAGTAAAATAACTCTACCTTGGATGTTTAAAGCTTCCAAACTTGTTGATTTGAGCCCAAATTTGATGCAAAAACAAGAGCATCTTCACTTTCTCCTCTTCCCTTGTTTCCACCGACCTTGGCTTCCTCTTCTTTCTTAATTTTCCTTTTCTTCGACTCCTCCTCCTTCCTAGTGTATATATATATATATCTCATTTTATCACTTTGGCTAAAATTACATTTCTTTCCCTTAAACTTTCTATTTCCTTTCCATGAGATCCCTTAAATTTACTTCAACTTTGCCATAAATTCATAATTAAGTCCTTCAATAATTCCCTTTTGGTCCCTAGAGCCTTTTACTCAAATTAAATTAATTTCATTCACAACAAAAATAGTTTCCCCAACTTGCACTTTGGTCCTTTCCACTAATAAAATTACACTTCCTCAACTTATTTCCATCAAAATTCTTTACCATTCCTTCACAATTTCTTACCAAAAATAATTGCTCTTCCTTTTCCAAATCTTAGAATTATAATTCACCTCAAATAAATTTAAATTTTCC
Source organism: Chamaecrista fasciculata (assembly GCA_003254925.1). Lineage (NCBI taxonomy): Eukaryota > Viridiplantae > Streptophyta > Magnoliopsida > Fabales > Fabaceae > Chamaecrista > Chamaecrista fasciculata. The sequence continues at coordinate 18,379 of QANZ01046000.1, read as the reverse complement.
TCGGCTGTTACAACGGTTGGGAGATACACAGAAATTAGAGAATACATATACTTTTCCTTCCTCTAGGAAATCAATAACCTTTGAGAAGTAGAACTTCATTATATGTGCATCAATACAGGCTCCCTTAAAAAAAAAACATATTACAAAATGGTCACTATAAAATATTGGTTAAAGAAACATAAATTGGAACATTGATCAAAAAACACAATTTCAAAAACATAAAACTAACCTATTCTGTGTAGCCTACTATACAATTTCAAATTCAACATGTTGACATTAATCAGAAAAATAACCTATTCTGTGTAGCCTACTATACTATTTTAAACTTAGAAATTTTGCAAAGTAGAATTCATTCATTAACCCGTGGAGCAAAAAATTTTTACTAACACTTTATTTGGTTGCAGATGTCTTTAGCAACTCGGACATGTGTTCTATTCGAAAATAAACATTAAAAACTTAACAAATACTTGTTGTATTAATTTAAATATCAATTGAATAATGTCTAATTATATTGGTTCTTTATCCTATTTTCCAGAGATGCAATGATGATTGAAGAAGAATTAGTGAATCAGTACAAAAGCTATCAAGAATTTTCAAGGTTAGAAAGTTATCTAGCGCATTAATGAGTTTTGAAGCACCATATATATGTATATATATGGATACAACAACACTATAAATTCTTTTCATAATCATAATCTTGAAGGTGTCCTGATTAGCTGTATAAATTCTTCAAAGTTCAAATAACAATTTAATTTGAAAATTGAAGCCAAAATTCAGAAGAAATAAGTTTCATTGAATGGTAGAAGTTGATGAGATAATTGAATAGAATATAGAATAAAATTGATAATGAAATATACAAAGTTTTAAAATCGAATAATATTTAGAATGATATAGATAAAATCAAAGTTCATAACATTATTATTGAATGTATTGGAATATTCAAACAGATAAATTCAAAATAGCATTTTCTTTCTTAAAATCATAAACAGGACACCAGCCTCCGAGACCAAGATCATCAAAGTGTTTGTTAGCAACTTAGCACAATCTGTCTCCGTGTAAACATTAAATAGATAATTACAACAAAAAAAATAAGTAAAACAAATACATTAAAGAAGAATAGGACGATGTTAACTATACCTTGATACAACTTGTTCACTTGTAATCATTAGGCATGTTTGATTGACTTATAAACACTTTTTATGTCTTCAACTGGGAAATCAAAAAACCTGAAAACATAATGGAATTAGCGACTATAATTTCAAGAAGTGGCATTGTTTAATGAATTATGTTAATAATTAAATAAATACCTCAGGACAAAATCTTGACACTGTTGGACCTGCAGATTTATAAACATTCTTGAAGAAAGAGGAATGTTGTAAACAGAAGGACACCCAGAATCTCCTAAATACATAACAAACATTAGATATAGCTTACGATAATTTATTAGACCAATTTTAAATAAATGAAGAAATTACCTATAGAATTCTTTATCTTAACCCATTGAAGTAAAATAACAACTGGTCTACTACCTGCAGTGTCTAAGTAGTCTAGCAGCATCTGACAAAAAGGATCTATCAAAATACAATGAAGTTTATGTGACCTTCAAAAAAATAAATGTTACTAAATTAAGATGTGACATTTATAACTACAAAGAAAAAAGAAATTGATTGACCAAATTTCAAGAATAAACGAAAAATGCAGATAAATAAAAAGTCTTTAATTCTTACTGTAGATAAGTGTGCTCAATATTAACAGCCTTTTTAGCTTGCCCTTCCAAAATATAGTAATGGACTTTTGACTTGTTGATCAGCATACCTATAACATCTGTTTACATAAACTGTATAGTAAATACAAAACTGAGCTGTAAGAAAAATAATAGATTGAAGCAAAGAAATAAGTGACAAACTGGCCAACTAAATGTTGGAGATTGTGCCCTAGGGCCAATCATTTTATGTATATGTTTTGAACATATTGATTAATTTATGGAGATAAATTATGTTGTTATCATATTATTAGCATGTTTACTATGATAGCGTCCTTGATTAATTATGAGATAATTAATCTAAATCTGTCCCTGGTCGATTATTCTCGTGGGAGCGACAATGAACTAAGACCAGCATGACCTCGGTGTATGGAGATACATGCACTAGATGCTTTACGAGAGTCATGGTGCAATGAGTAAGGGGTTACAAGTTGCTGGACTGACCCGGAGAGTCCTGCATGGGTTTAGTCATTAGCTAGTCTCTCCTGTACGCTTGTCACGATGCCTTAGACCTGAGGTCTTGACTATTCCGGGGTTGTAGTTGTCAGACTTTGGCCTAGTCTAACGTTGCCCGTGGTAGGGTAGCCATAAGGGCTAGGTACGGGTTTGGTTGATTGCAGTGCTGAGGAATGTGGTTGACCAAGATGGGATTTTGTCCCTCATATATATATGAGAGATATCTAACTGGCGCCCTCGATGAGTTTGTCCAAGGAATGTGTGGCCACACAGGGAAATGGGACTTACTCAGGAAATCGAGAAAGTTGAGGTTTGGATTATGGATGACTTTCCCGTGCCTAATCCATGACCAAGATATCGTGTGACAATAGGGTCTATGACAAGGTGGTACTAAAGTTAAATCGGTCTTTTGATCAAACGATAACTCACGTGTTTTGGGTAGTCGTGATGACTTGTGAGTCATAGGGATGACTGGCTGCCAACTTCACGTGGGGCCTGCTGGGTCACACATGAGCAGGATCTGGACACCGCTTAAAGGGACACGAATTAGGGTTAATTCGTGAGTCACTCCGGTGACACAATTTAAGACATAGAAAAATGTCTGGGACATAAAGTCTTGTCTTAAATAATATCTACGGTTGAGATATTTAAATTTGTGGGACAAGTTTAAATATATTAATTGTTAAATAGTTAATGGGATTAATCTATTTACAATTATAATATTAGGGAATAATAAATTAAATAATGTTCCTAAAAGTTAGGAGATTATTGATTTATTAAATTCACTAATATTAGGATAAATTGGCTTGAGGGTGGCGCCTCATTTTAGGATTTTAATTAATAGAAATGTTTTATTAATTAAAGTCATGAATTTGAATTCAAAAGATTTGCTATAAATTTCATATTCAAAAGATTTGAATTAAAGATATTAGGGTAATATTTTAATTCAAAATCTTTGGAAGATAATTAGTTCCTAAGAGTTAGGAATGTTTTTGATTTATAAAATTCCAAAGATAATTTAGGGGAGGTTGGCGCATTCTATGTGGGTCCAAGGAGGAAGATTTGATCTTCCAATTTGATTCTCAAAGATTGCATTTTGAATTCTATTAAGATATTAAGGTAATATTTTAATTAAGAATTCAAGTCCTAAAATTATAATATTATTGTAATCTTATAATTTTATAATTTGATAATCCTATAATTTAGGGATTCCCTAATTATAATTATCAAAATTCCCCTACACTATAAAAGGCCAAGCCAAGTCGACTTGGTGACCTAATTTTGCATAAGTGTGATTTTGTTTTTCCTTCTTGTGAGACAAGACTGAAAATCGCCTACTCCAAAAGCCTAGAGAGAGAAACTTCATCTTCTCCAAGAGTGTGAGAGAAATTAGGTTTTTCATAACTAGGGTTTTGTGAGAGAAAAACAAGAAGGAGTTCTTGTTTTGCGCCACCCATCTTTTAAAGTTCAAGAAAGTGTTATTGAATTTTAAGAACTGTAGATTCGAGTTCCCGTGTTCTTTTGGAGAAAAGAACAGAAGGCTAGCACCTTGGTGCCAACAAACTGCTCGTGTGGATTACTGGCGGAGGAAGGACGCTTCAAGTGGACTTCTCAGAAACGCACCGTTCAACCGGACCGATTGAAACCTTGAGGTATAACTCTATCATTCACCGGTTTAAATTCTGCTAGCGGATCCGTAGGGAAATTTTTGGTCCTTTGCGCCACTTAAAGGTTTATTTTAATTTTAATTTTTGCTTCCGCTGCGCGCTTTGGGCCTTGATTTCCCAACAGTGGTATCAGAGCCTGATTAGTTTGAATTTAATACTGGTTTTGGTGAATTGTACATTTGATGTATGATATGTGTTTTACCGCTTTCAATCATATTTTGGTTTTACGAAAATCCACCGTAAAGTTTTGTTTAAAAACTCAATCTACGAAAAGGTGCAAATTTTATGTATGTGATACATATAAAATCAATTGGATTGATTTAAAAAATTTTCTTGAAATTTTAAGGCCAAAATCAAAAATCCCTATATAATTATAGTTAAAAATGTTTTAATTATAATTTTGTGGGGTGGCTGAAAATTTATTAAAATTATGAATTTTAAAATTTTTGGGGCAATAATTTAAAAATCTTGAATGAGATTCTTGATTTTATAATTATTGATATAAGGCCCAATTTCAAGAAAGGCATGTTAAAATTGCACAAACCCTAATTGAACACATTTTAAAATTGTTTTTGGTATGTGTTGTTGTATGCTGTGTTTGACATGAATATGTGAAGTGTTCATATGTTTTGTGTGGTGTTGGATATGGCTCTAGGGTTTTTGGTAAATACGGCTTGCGTGTCGTCTCCCTCTACTCTTGATGTAATTTTACTTTTTGTTATACCTCAATGTAACTGAGGTTTTTCACAATGTAATTTTTATTTTTTCTTTTTAGAAAAATTCTCTCATTGGCTTGAGAGGATTATAGGGTAGATGGGCCATATCTAAACACGGTATGTTTTATGCATTTAGATTTGTATGTGATGCAATGCGCTAGATGTATGCTTAGGGGTGCGAATTTTAACATGCTTTATTTATTTAAATTTTACACTACCACGTATAAGATACGAGTGTGGGATTTTGTATGAGATACAAAATTCGTGCATGAGTTTATATGTATGAGATACATGGGGAATAAAGACATGGCACAACTCATTTAATTTTAAAATTGGGTTTTAAAATTAAATTAAAATAGAACCTTTTAAAAATCAAACCCTTTTAAAAATCTTAAGTTTTAATGCCATCAATAAAACACCCTGTTGAAATCTTGTTCATCGCGGAGCGGTGATCGCCTACGTGACACGTATCTGCCATGACCTTGAGGAGACACGGGTGAATGAGAGATTCAACGCGACGCCTCGTTGAAGTCTTGGTTTGCTAGATGCGGTGATCGCCCTCCGCGACACGTGTTTAGTGGGCCTTGATGATATAGGGTTGGGCTTCGGCCTCGTTGTTTTGAGCCTAGCCATTCACAAGTTTTATTGTGTGACTTAATGGGGTTATCAAAACGGTTTTGGACCTCAAGGCATTAGATGGGATAAACATGCCATAATAAGTATCATATGATGATACAGTCCCGTAAAGATCTAAGAGTCACATGAGATGTGATTGCTAAGGAGTTACCTACCTAAATAACCTAAGGGTGCATGATCGCCTACGCGACGGTAAACTTTGGTGAAATATGGATCTTAGCCACTAATAATAATTTTACTGGGTTTTATAAAATGGTGGATATATTTATTTCCTGCTAATTAAACTTTTCATATCTTAATTGTAGAATCAATGGCAACCAATAGTTCATCACTATCACTGCGATCTATCCTTGAAAAGGATAAATTGACTGGGACTAACTTCCTTGACTGGTTCCGAAATGTGAGAATTGTTCTCACCCAGGAATGGAAGCTGTATGTCCTGGAAAACCCTATTCCTGAACAGCCTGCTGCCAACGCCACAAGAGCACAGAGAGATGCTTATGAGAAGCATCAAAGTGACTCTGTGGATGTAGCTTGCCTGATGTTGGCCACCATGGTTCCTGAGATCCAAAAGAACTTGGAGAACATGGGGGCATATGAGATGCTTAGGCAACTCAGGGAAATGTTCCAAGTACAGGCAAGGCAAGAGAGGTTTGAGACCACGAAGGCTCTGTACTCTTGCAAGATGGCAGAAGGTGCGTCTGTGAGTGCCCACGTCTTAAAGATGAAGGGGTATATAGATCACTTAGGTAGGCTGGGTTTTCCCATCACCCAAGAGCTTGCGACGGATGTGATTCTGAACTCGCTACCAAGGAGTTATGACCCATTCGTCATGAACTTCAATATGAATGGGATGGAGAAGACTATTTCTGAGCTGCATGGGATGCTCAAGACTGCTGAGGTGTCCATCAAGAAGACGCCTAGCTCTGTCTTGCTTGTTTAGAATAAAGGAAAGGGGAAGGGCCAAGGAAAGAGGAAGGGAAAAGCCGTGGTTGGTGAGACCAAGCCAGCGGCCAAGCTTAACCCACCTCCTGCCAAGAAGCCAAAGCCCACAAAGGAATAAGTTTGCTTTTTCTGCCAGAAGCCTGGACATTGGAAGAGAAATTGCAAGCTGTACTTTGAAGATCTGAAGAAGAAGAAGAAGAAGAGCGAAGCCTCTACTTTAGGTATCTATGTTATAGGTGTTCACTTATCTACTCCTACCACTTGGGTATTAGATACTGCTTATGGTTCTCACATATGTACAAATGTGCAGTGGTTGAGAAGCAGTAGGAAGCTGAACAGAGGCGAGGTGGACCTACGAGTGGGCAATAGAGCAAGGGTTGCTGCTGTTGCTGTAGGAACATACGAGCTAGTTTTGCCCACTGGGCTTGTTTTACTTTTAAACAATTGTTATTACGTTCCGTCCTTGAGTTCTAACATTATTTCACTTTCTTATTTGGATAAGGAAGGATTTGTTTTTGTGAATGGGAATGGTAGATGTTCTATTTACAAAGATGATGTGTTATTTGCTTATGGTGATCTGCAAGATAACCACTATATCTTGAAATTAGAACAACAACGTAATAACGATATCTATAACATTGATACGAAAAGGATTAAGGTTAGCGAACCTAATCCTACATACCTTTGGCATTGTCGTTTAGGCCATATAAACGAGAAACGCCTCGAGAAGCTCCATAAAGATGGACTTCTAAGCTCATTTGATTTTGAATCATATGATGCTTGTGAATCTTGTTTGCTTGGAAAGATGACAAAGGCGCCTTTCACTGGTCACAGTGAGAGGGCATCAGACTTATTGGAGATCATACATAGTGATGTATGTGGACCTATGAGTACTCACGCTAGAGGTGGTTATTCTTATTTCATTACGTTTACTGACGACTTTAGTAGGTATGGCTATGTCTACCTAATGAAGCATAAGTCAGAGTCTTTTGAAATGTTTAAGAGATTTCAAAATGAAGTAGAAAACCAACTTGACAAGAAAATCAAAGTCCTTCGATCTAATCAAGGAGGCGAATATTTGAGTCAAGAATTTATTGATCATCTTAGAAGTTGTGGGATAGTCTCACAACTTACTCCTCCTGCATAAGTGTGATTTTGTTTTTCCTTCTTGTGAGACAAGACTGAAAATCGCCTGCTCCAAAAGCCAAGAGAGAGAAACTTCATCTTCTCCAAGAGTGTGAGAGAAATTAGGTTTTTCATAACTAGGGTTTTGTGAGAGAAAAACAATAAGGAGTTCTTGTTTTGCGCCACCCATCTTTTAAAGTTCAAGAAAGTGTTCTTGAATGTTAAGAACTGTAGATTCGAGTTCCCGTGTTCTTTTGGAGAAAAGAACAGAAGGCTAGCACTTTGGTGCCAACAAACTGCTCGTGTGGATTACTGGCGGAGGAATGACGCTTCAAGTGGACTTCTCAGAAACGCACCGTTCAACCGACCGATTGAAACCTTGAGGTATAACTCTATCCTTCACCGGTTTAAATTCTGCTAGCGGATCCGTAGGGAAATTTTTTGTCCTTTGCGCCACTTAAAGGTTTATTTTAATTTTAATTTTTGCTTCCGCTGCGCGCTTTGGGCCCTGTTTTCCCAACACTAAATAGCTGTCAACTTGATTTGTAGAAATTATATCAGGGAAAGGTACAAAATTAAATCCATGCTGACTTATGTTGGGGTCATCCTCCACAAGATTCACAACTGTACTATCTTTAAACTTTATGTTGAAAAGGTGCATGCATGACTTTAGCAAACCACGGTTTAGAGCAAGACTAAAATTAGATATAACATAAACCTTGCCACCCTCTAGAGTTACATTAATCTTAGTTAAGATGTTTTTCATAACTTCAGCATGAATACAGTGACCCTGAAAGAAAAGAGACCATATTAACATCAATTTCTGAAAATAAGGTGGTAATTCCAATTGATGAGAAAAAATTTGCTATAAAATTTACACATTTCAAGAATAGTTACATATTGATCACAGAGAATAATCTCAAAACTGGAATAGTCTGAACGATTTATGTATGAAGACGAATTCCATATGTGAATGATCCTAACCTTAATAGTTGGGTTGTTGGTTAGGAGATTTAGATCCTCAACCTTGTCAAACATTCAGTCATGTTGAACATATAAATTAACAATAAAACCTCAGAACTGTCTAAAATTAAGAATGTTTACAATAAGGTACTTTGAGATATATACAACGTTAACAAATACATCTATTTATAGTTGGTCACATTATGAATACTTAATGAACTTTAGGTTACCCAAAAAATAGTTCAGCAGAACAATAAAATCTGTAGCTTTCCCATTACATATAATAATTATTTGGCCACCGTAAATCACACTAAGATTGAAAGTAATCATGATTTTAATAATGACTATTTACACCAAAACGATTTAGGTTTCCAAACATAGACATTATTTAAAAAAACCGATTTAAGTTACTTTTTTTTAATTGTTATGAATCTGGAAATTAGTCAAATCGATTCTAATTTGATTTAATATTTGTTAGGATTTTGATAAATTGATCATATTTTGGATGTTCAATTAAGAATCTTTAAAATCTTTTCAATAAGAAAATTGACAAAGGTAATTTAGACAATTTAATTCAAAACTTCATATATGTAAACTGTTAGGAAAGAATATAAATTGAATAGATTTTTGCAGAACAATTAAGAATCTTCAAAATCTCTTCTATAAGAAAATTGATTTTTAGTTGATAGATGTCACGACCCCCTCCGTGGGAGCACGAGACCGGCACGGACATGGGTCCATCCCACGCCGTAAGCCTACCCACCGTCAACCCATATCAAAAACACAATAGCAACATAACAACTCACTTTATACACAATTATACTAAACAATACTTGGACATACATAATTCATCATTCACTTGCACATTTCTGTCAATCTATCAATTTAAAATATCGTCCTATTCAATGAAATAAATACCCACACGAACAATGACGTGGGCTTCTGAATAACTCCCTTTCGTAGCAGAAGTTGACACTTGACATTCACTTGTATCTGAAAAATGTTAAACGTGGGGTGAGTCGAAACTCAGTGAGCGGCTAACCCATCCCAGTCGCGGTGTAGGGCACCACCACGTAGGGAAAGGGGTCACCAACAATATCGGAAACATGATGACAAACAAATCTCATAATAAGTTCACTATACATTAAGAATGACTACTCTCATAATTGTATTTAAGTACCTTTATTAATCGGATATAAACAATGATTCAAGTACATTGTCACTAGCAACAAAGGGGGTTACAAAATGAGAGAAAGATTTCGTAACTTTAGAAGTGAAACCTCATTAAGAAGTATTAATTAAGAAAGATTCCATAACATAAGGGATTTAGGTAAAGTCTATTTTTGAATATTTGGTTGACAAAATTAAACTTGAAATGAAGTGATAAAA
>QANZ01045998.1:93650-105689 GCA_003254925.1 Chamaecrista fasciculata | reverse complement strand
TAACAAGATTATATTTCTTGATGTAACCCTGTAGTGGTTTGGAATATGGATACTATTAAAGTATGACATCAATAAACTCAAGGAAAATTTGAGTATATGATATGAACGAGTTCTTACATCTTGGTATCTCAATGAATATGAGATAGTTCCTGAAGAACTAAATATGATATGGTTCCTGAAGAACTGAATATTAGATAGTTCCTGAAGAACTGAATATGAGATAGTTCCCGAAGAACTAATCCATTTTATTTAATTTATTTATCTCATTTATTTCTTTGATTGTATATTATTATTCTATTATCATTTTTACTTTGGTTAACAATTTATATGTTAATAATGTATTACTTTATTTCTTTCAGCCTTTTTCATCTATCTTTATATGATCTCTTGTTTGAGTATAAATCATGTATTCATCTAATTGTACGTCATACGATCAAAAATCTTGTTGAATTATATCAAGCTTTCCTGAAGGAAAGCAAAATATGATGGAGGAAAAATGAAATATAATATCAGACATGTGATCGTATGCTCCAGAAGAGCCCTCCATCTTATATGCAAATCCATGAAGGATTATAGGAAGCATGCCTTGTCTTGTTCAATAAAAATGAATAAAATCCTACATGGGTTTGAGAAAAAAAAAACTAGACATATGTGGTACAGTTATCTCAAGAAATATTATTTGAAAGATATCAAACTGTGTATATTTGTTATTGTTGGAACTCTTGAAGAGTTCAAAACATAGTACAATATTGATAGTTTTGCAAGAAAGATTTTGCAAAGATAAAATTTTGTCTCATCTTACAAATTAAGCAAATTATAATAGTGAGGTTATTACTCATACTATGTAAAAGTGTATTGAAATACTTTCAAATGGATAAAGTGAATGGACATGGTGTAACCATGATGGTTAGAAAAATCATTTGAAGTGATAAAGTATCCTATTAACCTCAAATGAAGATGAAATTCTTTGGTCTTGTAGTACCATATCTTCATATTATAAGAGGATTAATGTTTTTTGTATATTTGCTAGCGAGATATAGTTTTTCCTTAATTAATGACATTGACAAGGAATGACAAAAATATTTTAAAGATAAAGGTTTATTTTATTTAAATAGATTTAGTTCATCATTACTTTATGATGTAGATGCTAGCTGATTATCTGACCTTCAGAGACAATGCATAAGGCAAATCAAAAATGTGTTTAGTTGAGACTACTAATTCAACACATCCAGAAGATGTGTAATTTGTTTTTGCAGGGAACTCTGTCAAACTTATTGTATGAAGATAATATGACATGTATAGTTCAGCTAAAAGAGAATTTAGCAGATTTACTTGTGATATCAAAAGCAAGGCGACATAGAAGTTCAACAAGTTCGCTCAAGTGATAATTTAACAAATTTATTTATGGAGGCATTGCCAATTGCAACATTTGAGAAATTGGTTCATCAGATTTGAATGCGAAAATTAAAAGATCCTTAGTGATGTTATGATGAGGGGGAGATACGCGCTGTACTTTTTTTTCCTTCGCCATGGTTTTGTCCCACTGGGTTTTCCTCGCAAGGTTTTTAATGAGGCAGCATGTAATGCGTATCAATAAATTGTGGATATTCAAGGGGGAGTGTTATAAATAATTATGTGTATGAATATCCACATTTGTCTTTTGGTATTCTCTATGCATAGAAGTTTGAGTTTTCCTTTACTTTCTCTATGTACATGAATATGACCTTATCCCTTCATTATGTACATTAAGTTGGTACATCTCCCTTATAGATCCTTTAGTCTATAAATAGAGGCTTTAGGTGTTGATGTAAAGTAGATGATATCAGTTGAATGAAAGAACCACTCTCCCCTCTTACTTTTCTCTATTCTTTGAGTATTCATATTTCTTATATTTTATAACATTCACAACATATTTATCAAATAAAATGATTGGCCCTAAGGCACAATCTCCAACATCACATTCCTAACTCATGAAAATAGGGAATTACTAATTTTAATTATAAGATTACACTAATATTATAATTCAAAATTAAAAGGCAATTCAAATTTAAATTTCACGATCAAATTTTGAAAACTAAATCTTGAGTGCTCAATTCCCATTGGTTGGAATGAGTCAGGAGGGTTTGAATTCTTAATTAAAATATTACATTAATATCTTATTTTAAATTCAAAATGAATTCTTGAAAACCAAAATGCAAGATCAAATCTTGCACTTGGATATCAATCATGCGCCATCCTCCTTACCTTTTTTATAGGAATTTAATAAATAAGATAACAACCCTAACTCTTAGGAAGTTATCATATCTTATTAATATCCTTAACAAATTGAATTAAAATATTACCCTAATATCTTTAATTCAAATTTGAAACTTGAATTTAAATTAACAAAACATTTTTATTAATTAAATTAAGATTGAGGCGCCACCCTCTCTCTCTTGTTATCCAATATTAAAGAATTTAATAAATCAATAATCCCCTAACTTTTAGGAAGCTTATTCAATTTATTATTCCCTAATATTTTAAACAAGAATTCAATTGTAAATAGATTAATCAAGTTAACTATTTAAAAATTAATATATTTAAACTTGTCTAACAAATTTAAATATCACAAATATAGATCTTATTTAAGACAAGACTTCACTTCATAGACATTCAACTATGTCTTAAATTGTGTCACTAAAGTGACTCACGAATTAAACCCTAATTCGTGTCCCATTATGGTATCTTGATCCTGCTCGTGTGTGACCCAGCAGGCCTCACGTGAAGTTGGCAGCAAGCCATCTCTATGACTCACAAGTCGAGGGCGGACTCTAGCAAGCCATCACGACTACCCAAAACACGTGAGTTATTGTTCTAACGCCAATGACTTAACCTTAGTACCACCTTGTCATAATCCCTATTGTCACACGATATTTTGGTCATGGATAAGGCACGGGAAAGTCATCCTTAATCCAAACCATAACTTTCTCGATTCCTTGAGTTAGTCCCATTTCCCTGTGTGGTCACACATTCCTTGGACAAACTCATCGAGGGGCCCAGTTAAATATCTCTCAACTTTATGAGGGACAAAATTCCTTCTTGGTCAACCACATTCCTCAGCACGGTAAACAACCAAACTCGTACCTAGCCTATATGTCTACCCTGTTACGGGCAACGTTGGACTAGGCCAAAGTTCGACATCTACAACGCCGGAATAGTCAAGACCTCAGGTTTAAGGGCATTGTGACAGGTGTACAGGAGAGACTAGCTCATGACTAAAACCCATGCAGGACTCTCCGGGTCGGTCCAGCAACTTGTAACCCTTTACATAATTGCACCATGACTCTCGAAAAGCATCTCATGTGTGTATCTCCATACACCGAAGTCATGCTGGTCTTAGTTCATTCACATTCCCACATGAATAATCGACCAGGGACAGTTTAGAGTAATTATCACATAATTAATAAAGGATTGTCATCACAGTAAACATGCTAATAATATGATAACGGCTCAATTTATCATCTATAAATTAGTCAATCACTATGTTCATACATATAAAATGATTGGCCCTAGGGCACAATCTCCATCACAGTTGTACCTTCAAATTTTTTTTAGGTCAATTGTACTCCCAATGTTTTATATTGAAGTTAATTATACTCTCAAATTGTAAGTATATTTGACACCAATGTTGTCAAGATCTCGATTTAAATCTTAAGATCCTACAATTTTACGATCTTATTGAGATGAATCGATTTCGATCTTAGGTAAGATCTAAATTTACTAGGATCTTAACGATCATACAATTTTATATATTAAATTTTACGATTTTACATCTCATCGATCTTATGATCTTAATATCGATCCTACAATTTTATTGAAATGTGACAACCCTTAAATAATTTTATACTTATAAATATTTTTATACTGTTAATTACGTTACTTATTTGTATATATAATGAAAAATGAAAAAATAAATGAATATATTTTGGTGCATTCAAATTAATTAAGTGATAAACATATTATGTTTGAATATTAATTATTTATTTTTATGAATAAACTTTATATGTAGATATTTAAAATATATTATGCTACTTTATATATATATAGTTTTTTAAAATATGTAAGATCTTATGATCTACGATCCGATCTTACGATTCAATCTATTTTATACCTCTTTCGGTCTTAAGTAATATCTCAATCTTGACAACATTATTTTAAATAAAAATAAAATATTAGAGGTATAATTGACTCAAAAAACTTTTAGGGTACAATTGAAACTGACCCCATATTCTAGGAGTACCAAGAGTGCTTTTGTCGAAATAAAATTATAAAAATTTAGGTGAATTACACTTTGGTATCGTGTAATTTGGCCAGATTCCACTTTGATATTCTGATACCTTGAGGTATTTGTCGTTATTACTTTGGTACCATGAGGATTTTTTTTTTATTAATTAATGACAAAAAATGGCCCGTGAGTTGCACATGGGAGTTGGGAAAAATGACAAAAAGGTCCATATAATTTTGTTTTCATGAAAAATTCTCATATTTTTTAAGATTTTTTCATTTAGGTCTTGTTTTAATTACAACATAACTTGCAAACTAAATCATCTTTATTAAATAGGTCTATGAAACCTTCGAACTCAACTTTGTAACTTCAATATCTCTCGGAATTAACAAAACAACGAGGAACAAGCCGAAGCCATAAAGCAATGAAGTCTGACCATGAAAATGCAATAACACAAATACCCCACCTATATTACTCTCAAATTAAGTATAAATTTTTTATTTTAAATTAATTATACATTTATAACATAGTTAATTAACTAAGGGTAAAATGCAACAATGCTCCTTAAACTATAAAGCATTTAGAATTTGGTCCTTAAACTTTTAGTTTTAGAAATTAGATCCTTAAACTTTATAAGTTTAAGAATTAGATCCTTTTATCCATTTATTTTTACTAACGGTGTTAACTATTGTCATGTTATACTTATAAAATTTTTTTTGCCATCTCATTAATCCTAATAAAATTAACAACTTTTTTAGAAAAATAAAATTAAAAAAGATAGTTCAAAAGATAACATATTTCATTAGTTAAAAATATTATTTGTATAATTTAATACATTATTATATAGTATTTATTAAAATTGATGATGTGGAAAAGAATTGGATACTTGAAAATATGACCTAATGACAATTGACAACAGTTAACACCTATGAAGTATGAACATTTCATTTTGAGGGTGTGTCGGCGTGTCAGATACGTATCGGTGTCCGACATTTGTACGACACTCACACGATATTTATTCATAAGTTTCAAAATATAAAATTAATTTTTGTGACTTTAACATGACCAACAATAGAAATTAAGGACACATATGACATATATTATGAATAAAGATTGTAATTTTTAAAATTTTCATCAAAATTAATTAAATTTTAATTATTTATATATATAAATATATGTCATGTCATGTCATGTAATTTTAAAAATTTGACATGTCAATGTGTGTTAATCCGTGTTCGTGTCCATACTGCATAGGTTAACATCGTTAATAAAAAAGATAGATAGAAATATCTAATTCCTAAAATTTCAAAATTTAAGAATCTAATTTTTAAAATTAAAAGATTAATTACTTATTTCCATCAAAGTTTAAGATGCATTGTTGCAATTTTTCCCATTAATTAATTAATGGATTGAACAAGCTTGTTAAAAACGAGGAGGCCAAAGTTGAGGCCGACGATGACAGTGTTGACAATGGAAAATTGGAAATGGAAGATTTATGTGAAATCCTAGGATTTAAAATAGGGTTTTGGGAGAGATTAGAATAGTGTTAGAGGTCCTTAGTCTTTTAGATAGAATTTTTAGTTAGATTTAGGTTTGTATTAGGAGTTTTGATATGAGAATTTTTATAAATTAGTAAATCCAATACTTTAAAATTTTAATTATCATATTTGAGGAGTAAAAATTTAGAAGTAAACAAATAAAAATTTTTATCTGATCTTTCATTTTGACATTGCGATAAAACACATTCAAATATGATACGAGAGATGTTAAAGTTAATGGTAAATTATACTTTGATACCTTGTGGTTTGATCCTATTTTACTTTGGTACCTTGTGATTTGAAACCTCACACTTTGATACCCTTTGGTATTCTACATTAACACTTTGGTACCCTTTGGAGCTATTTTGTAATTTTAATCATGACAAATTTTGCAAAAATTACATATGAACCCCAAATGTTTTTTAAAGTTTTCATTTTAGTCCCTAGATAATATGTATCCAGGGACCTATTTGTAATTTTTTTTGGGTCAATATGTAATTTTTGCAAAATTTGTTATGGTTAAAATTACAAAATAGCTCCAAAGGATACCAAAGTGTTAATGGAGAATACCACAGGGTACCAAAGTGTCAGGTTTCAAACCACATGGTACCAAAATGAAATACGGTCAAACCACAGGTTACCAAAATGTAATTTACCCTAAAGTTGAAGTGTTCAAAAGTAAATTTCATATTTAGAATTTACTCTTCAAAACAAATCTAATGATAAAACTTTTGTGAAAAAAAATTCCATTATGAAAAAAATACATTTTTAGGGACTAAAATGTAAGAAATTCTGAATTTTAGAGCATATATCTGAAAATATTCCCTTTTTAAAACTTGAAACATCTCTCCCCCAACTTTAGAAATTACCTTCATGCAGCCTCTTCAACTTTGTGAATATAGCAAAACAGCCTCAACATCATCAAATGGCCCTCACGAGTCTCTTTCTCTCATTTTCCATTCCAAGTTGCCATCACCATCTGTGACCACCACAGACCCTGTCGCCACCGTCTACCGCCGTTGGGAGCCCGTCGCCGGCGAGCAGCACCACCCTTGACCGTCGTCCTGTCCTTCCAAACCTTCTTGGTGGTGCGTTTTTTCTCTCTTCCCTTCGTTTGCTTTCCTTCACCTGAAAACTCGATTTTTGCTATTTGGATTGCTGGTTTGCTGTCATTTATTGGTTTTTTATGATGTTCTTGACATTCTAAGACAATGGTTAGTAGCTTGGTCTCACTCTCACTAATTTTACACCCGATAGAAATTTAGGGCACACTTTACAATGGGGTTTTTGCCAAATCCTTGTTATTTCTTGAAATTAATGGTCTTAAGAAACTGTTTTGATGATACTATGAGTGTTTATCATTGGATCGAAGCTTGGTTCTTATTTCAACAATTTTGGGGACTTGATTGAAATTTTAACAAACTTGAATTCACTTTTTTTTTTTTCACTAAACCTCTGTTTTCTTGAGGTTAAAGATTCTAATGAGATGGAATGATGATAATAATGAATTCTATTCCATTAATTTGAATATTGAAAGTGTATTTTGAAATTTGAAGTTTTGAGATAAAACTTTATAGTTGCAATTTGGTCCCTATAGGTGATTTTGATGGTTTTGATGAAATAAATGGATTTCTTGGGAACTATAGAATACTCTCATACAATATCTTTCTAAAATAAATTTAAAGATAGATATCTTAGAAACCTTCCTTTTCAATTAATGTACTTTTACTTATCAAGAACCTTCTCAACTTTAATTTCTAGTTGCTTGGAAAGTCATTTTTATCAATTATAGTTTCTTAAGTGTTTTACACTTCGAGCTTAATATCGTAAAAATGCATCATCACCCACTCTTCCTTTAAACTGATAAACTTTTATTTAATTGAGATCATTTTTAAGTATTTGTAGTCCTTGGAAAATTTCTTACTGCAATGTTTCTAGATAAATGTAATTCTTGCTTTTGCTCTCTTTGAAATTTGCATGTTTTCCTTCATTGTGATATGTTAAGTTGTTGTAGTTAAATTTATATTATTAGGAATAGTGGACTATTGTAATTGCTGGCTTGTTGGTTACCCTTTTCCCTACGTGGTGGTGCCCTACACCACGACTGGGAAGGGTTAGTGTTTCGGCTCACCGTTCGTTTAACATTTTTCAGATACAAGTGTAGGTCAAACCCTAGGACAGGAGAAGACATGATGGAAAACAGTGGACAGGTTGCTATCAAAGAAGATGTAATTGCCAAATTGAAAGATGATGGTGACTTCGACAGGCTACGTTTGAAGATCGTTCGTAAACTCAAGGACAACGTATGTTTCATCGATCTCTGTGTCTTTCTTTCTTTGGCTATTATTATTATTCCCTTTTAATTTCGTTCTCTTTTTCCATTTTAGGGTTTAGGCAGAATTCAAGCAAAAATTCTCTTCAATCCAGATATTCCCTGATTTGGGCTATTTTGAAATTCATATGCCTTATTTATTTGGGTTCGAATTGAATTAAACTTGTGAATTATGTTTCAAAGAGTACTAGAAAACCGAAAATCACGACGATTACTGAGAACTTCCTTGTGGAACAGAGTACTGATACTTATTATGATTAGCTGTGTTGTTAGGTTTTAAAGAGTGGTTAAATGAGCTAAATTTGTGTTTGTGGTTGATCTTCTAGGTTATTTCTCAATATGCTAATTTTAGTTGCAAATTTGAAATCCTGTAATACTGAATCGGGCAATTTGTGACAGGAAGCGTTGCGAGAACACATTATTTCAATTGTAAAGCAGTCAGCATCGCTTAATCGTGCTGGATCTGAAAATATGAAACCCAGACAACTTTCCGATGCCATATATGAAGAAGTTGGGTAATTAACGCTCGCCTTTTGCTATTGCTTGTTTTGGTATTTTCTATTTTTCCTCAATATTTTGGAACATTTTCTGTTTAACTTCGAATTCTACTAATATTTGAAGTTGTTGGATAAGTTTCCATTACATGGGAACAGAATTTTATTTTGATGCGTTCTTTTTTTTCCCAGTGATAAAGTAATGAGCCAGATATCCAATAGTTTATGGCAAATTATCAGATCAAACGATGGGATGCAAAGCGAAATTACGGAAACAGTGCAATCTGTCTACGATAAACTTGTGAACCCAAAAGGGAAAGATGAGGTTCAATCACCCACTTCTGATGTGGTGCCATTTCACACTCAAGGTGAAATGACTCCAGCTGCTGAAATTGATGATACCATGTATGAAAATGAGCCTAATGAACCACCGGGTTTCACTCTTTCTAACAATCATCCAAATAACCATGACGACCAGAAGAATGGGAAGGCAAAGATCCATGTGAATATAGGTGGGGAAGGATTTATTGCAGAGCAGGGTGAAGAGTTCCACGTATCACAAGATGCACATGATGCAGATGAAGTTAGTGGTAACGGGCCACCTGGATTTTCCATAAATGCGGAGCACAATCAACCATCTGATTGTAGTGATGAGGACCCTGATGTGCCTCCTGGTTTTGGTTGATGGCTTGGATTGTTTGGAATGAATTCAAAATGGTCTTTTGTTGTGAAACCACAATTATGGTTGTTGATTGAAGATATTACTTTTTCTGCCATCAGTTCTGACTTAGCCAACAAAAAAATGCACAACAATCACACGGTCTCTTTACACATAATTTTTAATTTTAGATGCTTCAGATCTTTAGTATGAGGTCATCTACTAGTAATCTTTTGAATGGTAATATAAGCTTTGCAACGGTTGTTCTTATAGGATGTTTGAGAAATCCTCATCAATTGCGATTTTCTGGTCTTTTTGAATTTTTGTACTATTTGTTATTATTATTATTTGATCTGAGGAGGATTAACTATTAAATGTGTGAATATTATAGTGCTTGCTATGTACTTTTTCGCATTGCTTAAAAAAAATAAATGCTTTGTTTTTTGTCAGACGTTTGTATTCATCTAATCATCACCAGCCATTGCCTTGCTGTTATTACATTGCTGTGTGAATGGCTATTTCAGTCAGATTCTTGGACACTTTTTTTTCTGAACATGGATTCCATTTAGGTACTTGGACATTTTGTTGCTACTTTTTGTTTCCTTGACTGAATGGAGATTTTGCTTAACTTCTGAGATATTGTGAGAATGAGTATCTCTGAAATTGATAGTTTGGTGCAACTTTATTTATTTGGTTTTTTGAGTTTGCCTAGCTTTCCATCTAGCCTAAAATATCCTGCACCTGCTCCTGAGTGTGCATGCATCTCATACACATATAAAAACACTAAGTCCTCTTTATTCTTTGAAGTAAATACTTTCCCATGATTCTCTAGTAGTATATTGTTTGCAGTAAAATTCATTGAAAATTTGTCGGCTACTTATTTCCGTGGATTGGTGATCTGAGAACTTATTTTTGGTTAAATTACGAAAAATGCACATGCTGATTTTGTTTACTGAAATATTATTTCATATGAAATGTTTATAGTACTTTAATCACTTGTATTAAAAATATGTAAAATAATGCTGTAAACTTTAGATGAGCAACGACCAGGAAGATTAAAGGAGATCTATTATAATTATAATATATTAGAGGAGTATGAGGTACATATGCTCTTGCCTTTTGCTACATTTCAGAAATGTTTGGAACTGCATATGTTATTATACTTTTTAGTGATCTGATATTTTACACATGTTCTTTCAATCTGCTTTCTAATGCCGGAGAGTTGTCATGGTTTTGGACATCTGATGAACTAACTTTTGTGCAGAAACTTGCTTTTATTAATAAAGAAATGTTGCAATTTTTGTGCAAAAGCTTTGTCAGCTCAGTTATGATGGCAGCATGTTCTGGTGTTTCGGTACATCATGGCAGTTATAAAAAATTTGACACTTTTTTATGAGGGTAAATTGCATTTTCGTACTCTGTAGTTTGACTTTATTCCACTTTGGTACCATGTGGTTTAAAACGTGACTCTTTGGTACCCTGAGGTATGTGTCGTTAACACTTTGGTACCTTAAACAATTTTTTCATTAGATTTGGACAAAATTTCGCACGTGCATCTGACATGCCTCACTAACTTTTAGAGGTGTTTTTCGAAATCTAGATTGTGTTTAATCTTTGTTTTGGCCAAGAGTTAGTGAAAATTGAGTTCTAGTGAGGCATGTCAGATGCACATGCGAAATTCTGTCCAAATCTAACAAAACAATTGTTCAGGGTACCAAAGTATAATTTACCCTTTTTATTGTTTAGTCTATTTTCACTTTGTGTACCCTCTTTAATCTTATCCTATAGTTTAGTCTATTTTCACTTTGTGTACCCTTTGTTTCAAAAGTTGGCATTCAATTAGTTCAAGGTTTAAACGGTTAACATGACAGTGCCCTAAAGTATCATCTTGATAATTTTTTTTTGACGAAATTTGTTAGAATTTGCCAAAGTTTTTGGTTTCCTTACAAAATCCCTAATTTTTTGTGCATTAAGATCCATTAGCCCATCGGAATTCCAAATTCCACACACAGGACACTATCTTTCCTGATTTTTCCTTTGAATAGAATCCCTAATTTTGTCCCCTATGCCCTGAATTCCTAATCTCCTTTATGAAATTCCTAATTTCCTATGCATTGAAGACTAAATCATCTATTTTCCTATTGAAATCCCAAGTTTTATACACACAACACAAACATTGTCCCCAGTTTTTGCCCAAAAAGATGGAATCCCCCATTTTATCCCTAATTTGACATATATTCTCAAAAACACAAACATTAATGATGCGAAATAAAAGGAGAAGGACATATTGCAAAGATATGGGGTCAAATCCTTTTAAAGAGAGAGGGGATGATGCAAAACACCATGCCAAAGGTTCATTAAAAATCAAGCTGAAAACGTCACTTGAAAAATATGGGCTGAAATATGAGCTGGACAACTTGATTTGGGCTCAAAGACTTCAATTTAAAGAGATTGGACCAAGTGCCGCATATAGGAAGACTCATTTGGGCTTAAATAATCATATTTTGGGCTTAATTTGATGTTTGTATTTTGGGTTTTAGTTTAGTGCGAATTTTATTAATTTTGGGCTAAATCATTTAAAGTCCATTAGTATTTTTAAGACATTTAAATCAGCATTATTATTTTAATTCGTTGGGCTTCATGTTTAAAAGTCCATTAGGATTTTTATTAGTTGGGTTTAGTGTTTCATGACCCATTAGGGTTTCTTTTCACTTAGTATAAATACTCCCATAACACTTTGTAATTTCAGATTT
>QANZ01045998.1:63302-84858 GCA_003254925.1 Chamaecrista fasciculata | reverse complement strand
CCCAATCAATCTTGATAATCAAGAACACTTCTTGATTATTCAAGAATCATAGATATAGTTCCTATATTCACTTGGGAAGAAGTGAAGGAGGCTAGCACCTAGGCATCTGCCAAACTGCTCGTGTGGATCACCGGTAGAGGAAGGACACTCAGTGGACTTCTCAAATTCGCGAACACGATAAGTCACCGATTGAAACTAGGTAAACATCTTTTCTTACTTAGTATAAACATAGTTAGTGGATCCTGGAAGGAATCACAGAGTTAGCTTTTAGTTTTATTCGAGTTTTAGTTTTAAATTTTTAAATTTTTCCGCTGCGCTCCCTCTGTGATTTCCCAACATATAGCTCCACTTTCAGCCCATATTGAACAAATGACGTTTTCAGCATTATTTGTTGGTGCACTTGAAATTTTCCTTTGCAAAGCCTCTTGAATCCTCTGGCTAGGTGTTTTGCATCATCCCCTCTCTCTTAAAAAGCATTTGACTGCAAATGTTTGAAATATGTTCTTTTCTTATTATTTCACATCATTCCCTCTTTCCTCAAGAAGATTCGTCCTCGAATCTTACCTGCATTCAACAGAGATGAATTAGCAACTTCACAATTAGCTAAAAAAAAATTTCACCTTGAAGGCTAATCTTGTAAGCATCGCCTTTAAATCTTCTTGATCTTTCTTTTGTAGAGTCAAAGTTGTTCTTCTTGTGATCATAAGTTTGCAACCAAACCCAATCATCAGGTTCAATCACCAAATATCTCCAATACTCTTTTTGTTGCCAATGAAAAATATCTTCATTAATCCTTGTTTCATGCAACCTAAACACAAAAGGCATTGAGTTATCAATCAAAAGATTATCAGAAAAATTCAGAGTTGTATAGAAATCATGTAATTTGAGCATGTACATAACATCCATACATCCAGCATTTTCAGCACAAATCTTTCTGACATTCTTTCGCATGTGAGACAAATAACAACACTTAGATAACATGTCTAGCATGTGAACACAAAAATGATCCATTAGACCACCACTATGCGATGCCCTAACAAGCAATTCTTGCATATGGCATAGAAAAATCCAAATTCTATTTCCATGAAACAGAAAACTATCATGTACATAGAATTTATTAAAAGCACGATTTCTACTTGCATCAACAATATTAACATGAAAGCTCAAGTTAAAATCATCACACTGAATTCCAGAATTAATAGAATCAAATAAGCAATTAAGAGGTGTAAGATGAAATTCTCCCTTCAAAGAATTGAATGACTGCTCAAAACTACGTTCCAAGCTATAATCAATTTCTTCTTTGAATTTCTTTGGCTGCCATAGTTCTTTTTTCTCCCATGAATAAAATGTTTCTCCAAACACAAAATCAATATGATCCACAAATTTTTCCTTTGGAAACACATATCCATGTTCCTGTATCAAATAAACATCACCACTAAACAAATAATTGTTAGTGTTAGTAAAAACCAAAGATCCCTCTTTCTCATCAAAGCATTTTATCTCATCACTCTGATTTCTACTCTCCAATGGGCCAGTAATTTTATTCTCCTCTTTTTCGGCCTCTTTTTGCTCATCATTCTTTTCACTCTTTTGAATTTTTTCGAATGAGCTATCAATATTTCTTTCTTTTTCTCTCTCATTTTGCAGCTCACTCTCTCTTTTATCTTCCTCTTTTCTTTCCTCACAAACTTCTTTTGAAGATGTTGACTCTTTTACCTCTTTGCTCAGCACATGAGTTTCTTTAACAAATGGAGATTCAACATAATTAGTATCATGAACTTTCTCTAGATGTGAAGAGACCTCCAAAATAGATTTATGACTCTTATATTGAGATGGAGCAAATCTCTTCCTCATGACTCTTTTCATCTCATCCCATGTGACAATTGGATCCTCTTTATACCTCATCCGAGACCTTACCAACTTATCCCACCAAATTACAGCATGATCAGAAAATGCTAAAGAAGCTATTCTAATTTTCTCCTTTTCAGAATAGTCATGACATGCAAATACCTTCTCAACCTTTTCCTCCCACCTGAAATAGACATCAGAATTATATGTGCCTCTAAAAAGTGGTATTTTCATTTTAACACTTCCAAAGTTGTCATCTTGCCTATTTCTCCCTCCAAAACCATTTTCTCCTTGTCTCCTCTCATGACAAGTATTTCTAACATGTTTTTCTTCTCTATGTATACTTCTTACTCCAAAATCAAATTGTTTAAACATACCTTCCCAACGATCTAATTGTTGTGACATTTCATTGAGAATATGCTCAATATTCTTCTGATTTCTACCACCACTTGAAGCCTCCTCTACATTAGCCATGGAAAAGCTGCAAGAAAATATGTTAGTGAAAAAAAACTCCTCACCGTTGAACACTCGTGTTTCACACTAAGAAGGCTTTTATCCACTCTAATGATCTCACACACTCTTGCCTTTTACCACTCTTGGTTCCTCTTTAGGCTCTTTAAAGAACTAGAATTGTAAAGTCAACCAAACACTTAGAAGATTTCAGAAGCTAAAAAAGTGTAACCAAACAATGAATTTCAGAACAGAATTTAGAGAAAATCCCACGAACCCACCACCAAGTTGAAATATACAACCCCAAGAAAGCTAAACAAAGGCCTAGATGATCACACTTGAACCCTTGCACTCGAACGAACAAAGACCCGAAGTGTTGGAAGACGCCACAAGGATGATCAAGCCTTGATAAGTCTATAAGTTCAATGAAGAACCCTAGAGAGAACACACTCCCACAAGTTGAATAAACCAAACTCACAACATTATAAACTCAAATCTCAAATCTGAATTACAATAGGTCTTAAATGAGTATTTATACTCTAAGTTGAAAGAAACCCTAATGGGTCATGAAACACTAAACCCAACTAATAATAAAACCCTAATGGACTTTTAAACATGAAGCCCAACTAATTAAAATAATAAAGCTGATTTAAATTGTCTTAAAATACTAATGGACTTCAAATACATTAGCCCAAACTTAATAAAATTCGCACAAAATTAAAACCCAAAATACAAGCATCAAATTAAGCCCAAAATATGATTATTTAGGACCAAACGAGTCTTCATATATGTAGCACTTGGTCCAAGCTCTTTAAATTCAAGGCTTTGAGCCCAAATCATGTTGTATAGCTCCACTTTCAGCCCATATTGAACAAATGACGTTTTCAGCATTATTTGTTGGTGCACTTGAAATTTTCCTTTGCAAAGCCTCTTGAATCCTCTGGCTAGGTGTTTTGCATCATCCCCTCTCTCTTAAAAAGTATTTGACTGCAAATGTTTGAAATATGTTCTTTTCTTATTATTTCGCATCACAAATGCCTAATTTTTCCTGCGTAACCTCTAAACTTTGTCAAAGAATTTAGGGTTTAGGTTTTTTGAATATCACATTGGGCATCTTGGTGATGAAATCCAAGTAAATTGGGAATCTTTTTGGTCACCTAATGTGCATATGGTATTTTCTATTAAAGTTAACAGATATCTGATAGTACTGACGGTTCAACAGTTTAAGCTTTTATATTACATGAATGGCAACTTTTGAACCACATAGATATACGAGTAAAATTGGGCTTCTTATTTACTATACTTTTCAACTGCTTGTTGTTGAGGAGAATCCCAGATGAATGATCATAAGCCTAGGGTTGATGACTCTATTTATTCTTAAGGTGCTGATTATCAATGACAGACATTTAAATGCTTTCATCTTCAATCTATGATTCTTTTAAATTCCCTTGGTCATATATAAATTAACCAAATGGGACGCATCCATGAAGCAAGCAAACAACCAAATGATAACTAGTATCCAAAGAGTGGAGTAATGTGAAATAATTATTGAAGAAAAGAAATTTAGGAGTCCTAGGCTTTGATGAGCAAAGATAGAGGAAGATAGTCACTATCTACTTAACTAGGATGCAGTATCCACAACTGGTTTTAGCTTGACTACTATATAATTAGATTTTTTCTTTTTTTATATGTGGTTATGTTTTCTTCTTTCTAATTTTGGTCAAATAGTAATTTCTGTTATTTTGGGTGCTAGACTCTACTCTGAATTTCAAAGTTTCTCTTCTTCCCTGTCCTCCCATAAGGCCATAACCTCTGAACAAAAATACATCTTGGTGTAAAGTGAATTTATTTTAATGGTACTTCCATTGTAAATTGGGTTTACAATTATTGTCTATCTTTATTGATAACTTGCTATGAAGCATCGACACTTCATTTTGAGAGCATGTCGTCGTGTCGGACACATGTCCGTGTCCAACCCTCGCACGACACCCACACGACACATATTCGTAAGTTTCAGAATATAAAATTATTTTTTTGACTTTAACATGATAAATAATAAAAAATAATGACACATGACATATATTATGGATAGATATTGTAAACTTTAAAGATTTCATCAAAATTTATGGGCTTTTAATTATTTTTATATATAAATATATGCCGTGTCGTGTCGTGTAATTTTAAGAATTGGACGTGTCGGTGTGCCTGTGTCCGTGTCATGTCTCGTGTCCCTGTCAGTGTCCATATTTCATAGATAACTTGGTACTTGGAAATTTTGGGAAAATCTGCAATGTGGAAGCCCTTATGCCTTTTAATGACTGGTAATGTGGGGTAAATTGCTCATCCTTGATTATTAGTATCAAAATAATTTTGATTATATATGTTGTCGTGGCTGAGTTTTTTTGGAGCCTTGTTGATATCATTTCTGCTAAATTTTCAAAGAATGTATAACCTTTTTAAGTTGTGTGCATCGTGTGGCTAATTAGTACAACTGGAAACAATTTTCTGTGTGATATTTGTTGTTTTTTTTTTGGTACGAGTAACCAGGGTATCCACCATCGGTAACAGTGACTAATCCCCTCGCTGCATGGTTTTAATGATGATAGCTTCTACTGTTGGATGAACATAAACTTTTTGAAGATTCCTGCATCTTTTCGAACAGATAATTATTTGTACATTCTATTGTGCTAATTTTATTTTAAAAAAATTAGACTAAAATCATCATTTGACCTGAGTAATTTATTGTATTAATTTGATCCTGTAAATTAATCGGTATTAAATTTTGAGTAAATTACACTTTGGTATCTTGTTCTATGGACCGTTTTCACTTTGGTATTTTGTTCTTTCAAAAGTGACACTTTGATACCTAGTTCTTTGCAACCGTTAACACTTTGGTACCCAAATTTATTTTTCGGTTAAGTTTTGACAATGAAGTTGCACGTAAAAACAGTAAAAACACCCAAATGTTCATTTTCCTCTCATTTTCACGATTCAAACGGTAAAACATTTCAAAATTCTCATTTCGAATCTCAATGTTTCAAGATTTTTCTCATTTTTCATCAGGCCTTTTATATTGCAAATGTAATTTGGCATTAATTGAAAATGGTGCAAAGGAAATTAAACTACTTGAAAAAAAAATTAAACTACTTGAAAAACAAAACAAATGGTGCAAATGTAATTTTCTCAATGGGGCTTCTCTCCGTCACTGTGTACAGAAGAGAAGATATCTATAAAATCAAATAAATACAAATACACACATACTTTTTCCATTAGGAAATTAAACTACTTGAAAAAAAACAGGTAGATAATACTCAAACATTGGAAACAAAATTCATGAGGATAGAAACTTTTTCATACCTATAAATTATGATCACACTGTTGCAAAGGTTTCGGGACCAACACATATATACTTGCCTTCCAGTGTTGGCTTACAATGCTTTTGATGACCCTAGCATTATCATGTGCTAACTTTGGAGCCATCAAGCAGAGGTCCATTAAGCCTCTGCTTCAACTATGGAAAATAGAGTAACTTCGCTAACTTTGGCTATGTAATAATAACAACTGTCGAAATTTTGTGTAAATTAGCATTAATCTATTGTAAGATTAATATTTGTGTTTATTGATAAGTATTTAATTTATCGTAAGTCTAAACAAGAATAAATTGAATTCATATTAATTGAGGTAATCCGTGATGGGTTGGATTATCCACAAGCCTTCCAGGACCGGGCTAAGAACTCCAAGCCACATCCAAAGAGTATTAGTAATTATCCCATTGAATTAATAATACATATATAGAGTTTGTTTAATAAAGGAACTGTTTTGTAATTATGTTCCATTTTATAATATTTACTAATGGACTAATTAGTGAATATTTTACTTATATATATATACCAAAATTGTTTTCATAACACATTGATAACAAACGGATTTGGCGATTTAAATTGTATTGATCACTTGATTTGTCAAACAGTACAAAACTTGTTCTTTTTAATGCCAACTAACTCATTGAAAGACACTTGGAAAGACGGCTACTATTAGGTGCGCAAGACACAAACTTAACATAGGAGTGTTCAAGATGAAAATGGATATTAGAGAGTGCCAGAAGCTATAAACACATTTGATTCTGTTGGGAACCCTAGGCGCCTAAGGCAGCGGAAGCAAAATAAAAATTAAATAAAACGCCTAGGTCCTATGATTCCCGAACGGATCCGCTAGTAGAATTTAAAACTTTTGGTTAGTGTTATACCTCAGAGTTCCAAACGATGGTTGTACGGGGCGAGTTCCACGGATCCACTCCCAGAGTTCTCCCTCTGCCAGTAATCCACACGAACAGTTTCTTTGACCACCGAGGTGCTAGCCTCCAAATTCTTTTCTCAAAAGAATTTCTGGGACCAATCTACAGACCTCTGAATTTCAAGAACTCCTTCTTGATAATTCAGACTTTAGAGGTGGCGCTAGAAGAATCCCCCCACAAGAACTCCTTCTTGCCTATTCTTCTCTCAAACCCTAATTATATGAGCAAAATCGAAATCTTCCTCTAACTCTTAGAGAAAGTCGATTTTCTCTATGTGTGTGCAAAGGAATATTTTCTCTCTCTAACTCTTAGGAGGAAAATCAAAACTAGGGTTTCACTAAAAGTGTATGGGGCAAGTCGACTTGCCCCCTTAAATAGGGAAGAATTTTGGTGATTTTAAAATTCCTAAAATAAAGATATTCTGATAATATAATTATTTTAGGCCTTGAATTTATAATTATAATATTACCTTAATATTATAATTTAAACTCAAAATGCAATCTTGGAGAATCAAATTGAGAGATCAAATCTCCCAATGGGACCCACCTTCATGCGCCATATGCCTCTTAATTATCCTTGGAATTTAATTAATCAAAAACCTCTAATTTTTGATTCACCAAAGATATTAAAAGATCTTCACCAAATCTTTTGAATTTCAAATCTCCATTTGAATTTCAAATATTATTTGAATTAAATAAAACATTTTTATTTAACCCAAATAATTCCCAAGAGGCGCCACCCTCTCCTATTTATTAGGAATTTTATAATTCAATAATTTCCTAACTCTTAGGAACATTATCCAGAATTATTTTCCTAATATTTAAATTGCCTATAATTAATCTCATTAATTATATTCAATTATTAATATTTAAATTTGTCCCACAAATCTAAATATGTCATCTGTAGATTAATTAAGACCAGACCTAATGTCCCAGACATTTCCTCTGTGTCTTAAATCGTGTCACTCGCGTGACCCACGAATTAACCCTAATTCGTGTCCCACTCGAATGGTGATCAGTTCCTGCTCGTGTGTGACCCAGCAGGCCCCACGTGAAGTTGGCAGTAGGGCATCCCCATGACCTACAAGTTGTGAGCGGACTCTAGCAAGCCATCACAACTACCCAAAATCCGTGAGTTATCGTTCGGTAACCGGAAGAACGACTTAACCTCAGTACCTCCGTGTACGTGATCCGTTTGTCCTACGATATCTTGGTCATGGACTAGGCACAGGTATGTCATCCATAATCCAAACCTCAACTTTCTCGATTCCTTGAGTAAGTCCCAAATCCCAGCGTGGCCACGCATTTTCCTGGACAGACTCATCGAGGGCGCCAGTTAGATATCTCTCATCTTAATGAGGGACAAAATCCCATTTTGGCCAATCCACATTCCACTGCAGAGCAATCAACCAGCCCCGTACTCAGCCCGTATAACTGCCCTGTTACGGGCAGCGTTAGACTAAGCCAAAGACTGACAACTGCAACGCTGGAATAGTCATTGACCTCAGGTCAAAGGCATCGCTACAGGCGTACTAGGAGAGACTAGCTGATGACTAAACCCATGCAGGATTCTCCGGGTCAGTCCAGCAATTCGTAACCACCTTACGTAATTGCACCATGACTCTCGTCCCAGCATCTAGTGCGTGCATCTCATGCACCGAGGTCATGCTGGTCTTAGTTCATTTTTGCTCCCACAAAAATAATCGACCAGGGACAGTTTTAGATTAATTATCTCATAATTAATCATGGACGTCATCATAGTAAACATGCGAATGATATGACAACACATTAATTTATCTTCCATAAATTAATAATATGTTCACAACATATTTTTCAAATAAAATGATTGGCCCTAGGGCACAATCTCCAACAGATTCCTCTCTTTATTTCTTGGTGATGTGTCCCGAATTTCACTGGAAGACGACAGCTATTGGGATGCTCACAGTGTGTTTATCAGACACCCACTTGAGGGACCCCTGTGAGAATACATGGTTCTCTCTTTGTTCAGGCACTGGAATGAATTGGACACCATACGTAAATTGTTCATTCACCCGTGTGAATGTTATCTTCTTAGGGCTTACCACTATGGCCACACCCGTAGGAATGTCAAGTTGAAGAGTGTAAGTAGAATTTGAAGGTCCTACATTAGTCACTGTCCTGGTGTAAAACTGTGAAGTAGATCCCAATTGAATAGAAAATGATGGATAATTCAGTTGTGCTTCCCGTATGCTTTTGATCTCGGAGCAATTCACTCTTTGTTGCACAAGGATTCCAACTTCTTTGTCTGTGTAATTCAACCCACATAAATAAGGAACATAATCATTTGGGCTGATATCATATATAAGCCCTGGATCATTTGCTTTTGTGGGGTTCACATGGCCTGCACCAGTTGTGAATATATCAGCAGGTAGAAGCCTTTCATCTAATATGGGTTTTCCTTCAAGGTTCAAACTATTTCCAGTGGTCATGATTGCTGACTTAATCGCTGCAGGGGACCAATCAGGGTGTGAGCTTTTGAGCAAAGCAGCAATGCCACTAAGGTGAGGACATGACATTGAGGTACCAGAAATCATGAAGAAAGATGGTGTGTGATTGTCCAAAGATTCAGGCCATGCAGCTAGAATGTTCAATCCTGGTCCAAGTATATCAGGTTTTAGAATTCCAGGGCTTGCTTGGTTTGGACCTCTTGAAGAAAAAAAAGTAACCACAGGAGCTAAGGGATTCCCAATCACAGTTCCTTTGAACAAGATTGTGCTTGTTGGACTATGGGTTGAGTTTATGTACTTTTTGATAGCCTCTCCAGCAATGTAAGGCATGTCCACGGTAGGAAGAACATTCATGCTAGAAAAGGTAGTATAACCCTCGATTTCAGCGTTAGCGACGATCAATGCGACTCCACCAGCATCCTTAACTGTTTGGCCTTGGCTAAATGAGGGAATGAATCCATCACACACAACTATTTTCCCCTTAACATCCACACCATCTAAGGATCCAGGGTCACAAAAAGCAGCAGATTCTTTATTTGCACCAGGATAAACAAGTGGCAACATATTTGAAGGGAAGTCATTTGGTTGAGTCAATGATTCTCCATCATATTGAAACCCATTTCCTAATATGGTTGATGCTAGTATTTTTCTGTCAGTGGTGCTTGCACCTACAGTTAGAATCCATGGTGCTTCATTAGACAAACTAGAGTTCTTAGGACCACTGTTACCAGCAGAACAAGAGACAAAAACCCCTCGCTGAGTGGCACCAAATGCACCTATTGCAATTGGGTCATCAAAGAAGTAATCAGAAGGACCTCCTAATGATAGAGAAAGCACATCTACACCATCTTCTACAGCAGCATCCATTCCAGCCAAGATTGCACTTCCAAAACAACCCTCACCACTACACACTTTATACATTGCCAAGTGTGCCTTCGGTGCCATACCAGCTGCAGTGCCATTAGCTTGTCCATTTACACTTGCATCCTCCACAAATGCTCCAGCAGCTGTACTAGAAGTGTGAGTCCCATGACCAATATCATCTAATGGAAGATCTGATTCATTAACCATATTTCTTGCACCAATCAACTTGTTATTACAAGTCTTGTTCCCTGTGAATTGACAAAAGCCTTTCCATTTTATTGGAGGAGGTGGCATTCCATCATCAGAGAAGGAAGGATGTGAGGGTTCCACTCCTGTGTCCAAAAGCCCAATGATGATGCCACTGCCATAGTTGAAATCTCCCCATGATCCTCCAAATCCTTTATGCAAACCCAAGAAGGATGGAGTGTGAGTTGTGTGTAAAGAATATATTTTCTCAGGGTTTGCTGACAATATCTCTTCTTTCTTTGACAGAGCTTTGGCTTCTTCAGCAGTCAATTTTGCAGAAAATCCAAAAATAACATTTCGATATGAATGAACCATTCGCTCCTTATTGGGTAGGAATGAATTGTACCAGTTTTGCAAGTCCTCCTTGGACTGAAGGGATTCAAAATGCTGAGGCTTTTTAACATGAATGATGTAAGTCTGTAAGCTACTCTTTTCTTGAGCACTACTTGAAACAAAGCTGGTTTTTCCATATTGAGTGTTTGACATGGAAATGGAACAAACAGTAGTGGTAAGCATGGAAAGGAAAC
Source organism: Chamaecrista fasciculata (assembly GCA_003254925.1). Classification (NCBI taxonomy): domain Eukaryota; kingdom Viridiplantae; phylum Streptophyta; class Magnoliopsida; order Fabales; family Fabaceae; genus Chamaecrista; species Chamaecrista fasciculata. The sequence continues at coordinate 74,144 of QANZ01045998.1, read as the reverse complement.
CAAGAAGAAATTTAAGCATCATGGTGGTTGACACTCCTTGCTTTATCAATCTCTCCATGTTAATTATTTTGTATGTAGGAGAAACATAAAATGGCTTGCTCTGCTCTTTGCATCCCAATCCCATGCTCTTATATAGATATTGTGGAGTGAAGACCGTTAGGACTTATGACAATGAAAGAGGACATATGTGTTAACGATTGACCTAGGTTTCATTGCTTGAAACGATGCAAGGTCGTCTTTAACAATGCTTGGTGGGATTTGACTTTTGATTATGTTGTTGGAATTATATATTATTGTGTGGATTAGCATTAATTAATTATTTTATCAATCATTTGTGTTTGTTGATTAGGTGACTAATTTAGCTAATTTTGAATATTTTAGATATGATTTTGTTTAACTGTGATAATCAATTATGAGTTTGATTATCTACAAGTCTCACATGAGTGGACAAAAAACATCAACTCACGTTCAAATAGTATTAGCAACTATCCCATTAAATTGTTAATGTTTACAAAAGCTAATTTATTATGGAGACTATTTTATTAACTATTTGATTATATTTAATAATCCATCTTTTTGGATTAAAGTGTGATATTGTCTTTTGTTTAGGAGTAGTTTTGTTAATTTTAATAACTAAGGGGATCCTTTTGCAATTTTATCTAAATATACATAATGTCTTTATTTGTTTTAAGACAAACTAAGAAAAGGGTATTTTTGGCTTATGTTGGATAACCCTTTCGTTATGAAAACATACACACTCACATGTTTGGGATGAGGTTTTAGGAAATGAAATGGGAATGAGGAAATTATGTAATGAAAATAGAATGATAAATAGAGTTTGGATTGTTTGAGATCTAATGAACAAATAGGACGTGAAATTATGTAAAAGGATATGTAATGATTGTGGTTGGTTGAAATAATTATATGGAATGCTATTTTTGTATTTGGATGTGGTTTTATGAAATGATATTGTCTTGAAATTTGTGCTAAAGCGTAGTATTTGGAATGAAGGTTGCACTTGTATTTTGTGAAATGAAATGAATGGACCAAAATGTAAATAATATGGAAATTTTAAAAATTTAATATTTGGTCCAATATAGAAAAATGTTTTAAAATTCAAGGACCACATAATTATTGTGAACTAAAAAAAAAATTGAAATATTTGATTCCATTACTTATAAGCCCTTAAAGAATTGCAATTATTAATAATCGGTCTCTCTATCGCAAACTCTCACCCAAAAAATAATTTAAAGGACCAAAATGTTATTCACATCAAAAGTGAAGGACCAAAAATTATATATTAAATAACCGTTTTTCTTTTATGTCCATGAGTAATGTGATCGTTGAGATCAATATCAACTGCCTCCATCGCACCATTAATAATATCCATCAAAAGTGAAGGACTAAAATAAATTTGTTTCTTTTAAATTAAGTAGTTATGACGCGACGACGAAAAGATTTTATAATACATTTTAAAAAAATCTTTATGTGTGTTTTCTCCGTTTACATGATATATATAAGAAAAATATAATATTTTATCATTTTTATTTTTCATTACTCATGAACCTTTAGAAAATTGCAATTATATATCAATGATCGGGTCTGTATCTCAAACTCTCAATGACCTAAAAATAAATTGAAGGACGAAAAATGTTAATAACATAAAAATTGAAGGACAAAAAAAATTTAATCTTTAATATGATCGTTGATACTAAAAAAAATTATCAATATAACCGAAAAAAAATATATGAAGAATTACCAATATATTAGAAATCGTATATTTGATGACTCAAGATTGATTTATTGAATTAATATAATTTTATAGACAAAAATGATTTTTCTTTAATTAAATTAATATTTTATATATCACAAAATAATATAAAAATATACTAATATTATATTATATATATAACCTAACCTAATATATATATATATGGCGTGGGGGTATATATATAATATTATATTATATTATATTATATGTATGTGGTGGAGAGAGAAAAAAATTAATAAGAAATGATGGATTGAGAAAAAAAGTTGTAAGTGTAATAAATTAGGATAGTGAAATTACTATTTTGTCTAATAGATTTTTATATTTGTATTAGAGTATAGGTAATTATAGGTATATGAATATGATAGTAATTGAATAGATAATGAAATGAAAAATGGAATGAAATGAAATTTAAAATAAGGCAAAACAAACACTCATTATAAATTGATGCTCTAGTTATGAAATGAAAAAGGAATAATGAAGGGTCTGTTTGGGAGCCAGTTAATTTTAATCCAATCTCATCCAAATGGATGGGATGAGATTATTTTTTAATTGGATGAGATGAGATGATGTATTGGTGTTTGGGTGATTTTAGTGATAATGATGTTAAATAGGGTGTGAAATTATATAAAAGGGTATGTAATGATTGTGGTTGGTAGAAATAAGTTGATGGATTTTTGTAATTTGTATAGGGGTAGAAATGGTAGGAAATAATGAGATGAGATGGAGATAATGAGATGAGATGATAGGTGTTTGGTTGTGTTTTGATTGAAATAATATTGAGATGAGATGATATTGGGAAGTGTGATATGGTATTGGAAATTGTGAGGATGAGAAAATTTTGGATTGAGGGTTAGGGGTCAATCCAAATCCAAGTGGATGAGATTATGGGCCAAAATGAAAATAATATTGGAATTATTTTTTGACATACAATTTGGTCCATAAATTCAAACTATTCCAATTAATCAATCTCTAACATGTGTAAATAATAACTCGGTCCTTGTAGAAAACCCCAATCATTAATAATGGGGTCTATTTATGAAATTCAACGACAAAAAAATAACAAATAATAGTTTGAGGACCAAATAGCAAATTACAAAACAACACTAAATTGTAATAAAATGTGTGGTGAAAGGTTCATTTTGGTCCTAAATGTATGGCCTAATATTCATTTTGGTCCTAAATGTATGGCCTAATATTCATTTTGGTCCATTATTTTAATAAATGTTCAAATTGGTCCTAAATGTTAGCAAAATGGTTAATGGTGGACCAAAATGAACATTAGGGCAAACATTTAGGACCAAATTAACCCTTTAACCCTTTATTTTTGAATCAAATGATTCAAGCCTATACATACACGTGGGCCATTTTGTATTTTGTCCCTAAAAAAATATTACTGTTATTCTTTAGGAAATAGTTTTAACTAATCTCATAGTTTGATAAACAAAACAGAACGGGAAATAGTTTTAACTCTTTTTAATTTTTTCAAAAAACTTCGTCAGATATATTTAAAAAACAAAAAAAGAGGGATTGAATTGACGTTCAGACTCAAAAATATAACAAATATTTTGATAACCGAAATGAACTTATCTCATAGTTTGAAGACTAGACTGCCAACAAATGTGAATATAAAACTTTTCCATTTTTTTCACTTTTTTTTTAAATATGTTATAACGGGTTTAGAAGAAGATTGTATCTTAACAAAAATTAATTTGAATTCAATTATATATTTTCATAAAACAAATAAAAGAACATTGGGACAAAAAAAAACAAAACTACACAATTTTTTATTCTATTTTTCTAAAAAAAATGTAATAGTGGGACTAGAAAAAGATTGTACCTTAAAAAAAATTTGGATTCACTTATAAATTTTACTCAAACATATAGAAGAACATTGGGACAACAAAAAAACATTACAATTTTCTAGCTACCCATGATTCAAACCAAAAAAACAATAGACATGTGGAAACTTGTATCTTTTTCCAACAAAAAAATTATTTTCCATTATCCAGAGTGCATAATCATCGAATAATTTTGGACACGAATATAGAACAAAAAATAGTCTGAGGACAACAATGAAACTAATTGCATAGTTTGAGAAAAAAAACTAAACAAAAAATAATTTTAAGAGCCAAGAAAACTGATCTCATAGTTTGAGGACTAAAATACCTATAAAAGTGAAGATAGTTAATTTTTTTTCTTTTAAAAAAAACTACATTAAAGAGAATGGAAGAAGATTATAACTAAAATAATATTTTAGGGATTAAATTATATATTCTACTCAAAACAAATAGAGGAATATTGCAACTAAAAAAATAATAATATTGTAAAATTTTGTTTAATTAAATCAATATATATATATATATATAAAAGAGTGTGGGTGTGGGTGTGTGAAAGAGAGAGAGAGAGGGGTGTATGTGTGTGAGAGAGAGAGAGAGAAAAAGTGTGTGTGTGTGTGAGAGAGAGAGAGGGGTGTGTGTGAGTGGAAAAGAGAAAAAAAAAATGATGATAAATGATAGATGAAGAGAGAAAATTATAAGTGTAATAAATGAGGGTATGTAAAATTACTATTTTGTCTAATTCTTTTTTTTATATTTGTATTAAAGTATAGGTAATTATAGGTGTATAAGTAAGGATAGATTAGTAATTGTAAGAGAAAATGAGATGATGTTGTGAATGAGATGATGATGTGGATGAGATGAGATGAGATGAGATGAAGGTTCCAAAAAATACCAAGTCATTACTGTTCATCCAATTCTAAGATGAGATGATGATTGAATGAGATGAGATCAGGATGATCCCTCTTCCAAACAGGACCGAAGTTGGAACCGGGATGAAACTTCATCCCAAATCGGTCCTAATCCACTTTCAACTTTTTGGCTTTTGGCTCTTTGTGCTTTGATTCCTCCTCTAGTGCTAGAGTTGTATTGTTCTTGTTCTTCATTGCAAATGTCTACACTTCCATGTAAGTGATATTTTTTATCTCTCATTTTCAATTTAGCAAATGGTATTAGAGCTCTAGGTTAAGGTTTCGACTCTTTTCTAAAATAATTTTTGAATAAAAAAATCTCTTATGAATTAATCTACAATTTTGAACGTTCTCTTTTGTATGACGATGAAAGAGGACATATTTCATATGTGTTAACGATTGAACTAGGTTTCATTGTTTGAAAAGATTTAAGGTCATCTTCAACAATGTTTGGTGGGATTTGACTTTTGAGTGTGCATAGTAATGCCCGCTTCATAACTTCGTGCCAAATGTCCAATGCGTCCTCTTTTGGCTTTGACAATCTCGAACCCATTGTTTCAAACTTTGAATTGTGAATAACTTATATTTAATTACAGCCATAGAGAAACCTTGTTTCATTTCTTTGTCTATCACTCTGTTTTCCTAAGAACAATATTTTGTCAATGCTATCTAACATATATTTGTCAATGCTATCTGGCTTTGACAAGCTCCCACATTGTTTCAAATTTGAGAAAACTTAATATTTGGTCCTAAATTTACACTAAGTTAACTAATTAGTCCCTGAATAATTAAAATATCCTTCTTAATTCCGAAATTATTGCAATTGTCAATAATTTAGTCCTCGTGAACCAAAAAATAAAAATTCAATACAAATTCAATGACTAAAAAATATTAATTTAGTATAAATTCAAGGACTAAAAAGCATAAGATTAGTTCAAATTTAAAGATCAAATCATCATTAAGTATTAAATAGTTGACAATTGAAATATTTCAGGGACCTCGCGTATTTCAATTATTTAGAGACTAATTAATTGATTTGGTTTAAGGGACTAAATAGGAGATTTTCTCTTCAAACTTTGGATTGTGAATAATTTATATTTAATTACAGGCATAGAGAAACCTTGTTTCATTTCTTTGTCAAACAAACGTACAGTATTATTAGCCCATCTTTTGGCTACCATCACTTCACTTGTTTTCCTAGAATAATGTTTTGTCAACGATATCTAACATATACTTGTTCATTTCTGCCGTTGTAGTTAATTCCATGCTTCATGTGCATTAACTATAAGGCATAAAAAAAAAAAAGCTATCTAACATATATCATTCTGATAAACAAAATTACTGGTCAAATTATATTATTTATGAATAGTACGAAAAATTGTGTGATTGATAATCTTGTATATTTATTAAAGTTTACCATAATCCTAATAATAATAAAAAAATGCATCAAAATATCGATAATAAAAGAATTTTTATATACCGAAATCAGAATTATTTTATTTTTATATACCGAAATCAGAATTTTTATATACCAAAAAAAAAAAGATATTATGCTTCATCGCAATTGTATACATGCCCAAATTACGGGTGTGTTTGGGATGGAATTTCATCCCCATTCCATTGCATTATCCCCATTTCATTGCATAATTGGAGCTACAGTGAAAACTCGGTATTTGTTTTATCATATTTTTTCATTTCATTTCATTTCAATATCATTATATTCTATTTTCATTTCATTATCTATCAATTACTATCATACCCAAGGACGGAGCCAGCATTTCATCATAGGGGGGCCAAATAGAATATTTATGTAAAAGAAAAAAATATTAATATTATATTAATATAAAATAAAAATTTAATTTATAATTAATTTATACATATTTAAATAATATATTATTATAACTATTTTTGAAGTAAAATTTGGTTTGTGAGACCAAGCCAGCGCCCAAGCCCAACCCACAACCTGCCAAGAAGACAAAGCCCGCCAAGGATACAATTTGTTTTTCCTGCCAGAAGCCTGGACACTGGAAGAGGAATTGCAAGCTGTATATGGAAGATCTGAAGAAGCAGAAGAAAGGCGTTGAGGCCTCTGCTTCAGGCATCTATGTTATAGGTGTTCATTTTTCTACAACCACTTGGGTATTAGATACTGCATGTGGTTCTCACATTTGTACAAATGTGTAGGGTCTTAGAGACAGTAGGAAGCTGGACAGGGGTGAGGTGGACCTACGAGTGGGCAATGGAGCAAGGGTTGCTGCTGTTGCTGTAGGAACATACGAGCTTGTATTGCCCTCTGGGCTTATATTTGTTTTGAACAATTGTTATTACGTACCGTCCTTAAGTTTAAACATTATTTCACTTTCTTATTTGGATAAGGAAGGATTTACTTGTGTGAATGGGAATGATAGATGTTCAATTTACAAGGATGATGTGTTATTTGCTTATGGTGATCTGCAAGATAATCACTACATCTTAAAATTGGAACAACAACGTAATAACGATATCTATAACATTGATACGAAAAGGATTAAAATTAGCGAATCTAATCCTACATACCTTTGGCATTGTCGTTTAGGCCATATAAACGAGAAACGCCTAGAGAAGCTCCATAAAGATGGACTTCTAAGCTCATTTGATTTTGAATCATATGATGCTTGCGAATCCTGTTTACTTGGAAAGATGACAAAGGCGCCTTTCACTAGCCACAGTGAAAGGGCATCTGACTTATTGGGAATCATACATAGTGATGTATGTGGGCCCATGAGTACCCAAGCTAGAGGTGGTTACTCATACTTCATTACGTTTACTGACGACTTCAATAGGTTTGGCTACGTCTACCTAATGAAGCATAAGTCAGAGTCTTTTGAAATGTTCAAGAGATTTCAAAGTGAAGTAGAGAACCAACTTGGCAAGAAAATCAAAGTCCTTCGATCCGATCGAGGAGGCGAGTATTTGAGCCAAGAATTTATTAATTATCTTAGAAGTTGTGGGATAGTCTCACAACTTAGTCCTCCTGGAACTCCACAGTGGAATGGTGTTTCTGAGAGGAGGAATCGAACTTTATTGGATATGGTTCGTATGATGAGTCAAGCTGATCTTCCACCATCCTTTTGGGGATATGCTTTAGAAGCTGCTGCGTTCACACTTAACCGTGTTCCGTCTAAGGCAGTTGAGAAGACACCATATGAGATATGGAAGGGGAAGAGTCCAAATTTGTCTTACCTCAAAGTTTGGGGATGTGAAGTTTATGTTAAGCAACAGCCTAACGATAAACTGTCTCCCAAATCCCTCAAGTGTCTATTTGTAGGATACCCCAAGGAAACTAGGGGGTATTATGTCTACTGCCCATCTGACAACAAAGTGTTTGTAGTCAGACATGGATCCTTTTTGGAAAGGGATTTTGTTTCCAAAAGAAACAGTGGGAGCAAGATGGATCTTGAAGAAGTTCAAGAGCGACAAGACACTTCAGAGGCGCAGACGGAAACTAGAGAAGAGCCACAAGATGTTGTGGAAGCTCCTCTAGTAAGACAAGAACCACGAAGGTATGAGAGAACACGTTTTCAGTCTCAAAGATATGGATTTTTGATGATTGAGAACAAGGATGTGTTGCTCATGGAGCGTGGTGAGCCTACCACCTATCAAGAGGCCATCGTGAATCACAATTCTGAGAAATGGATTGAAGCCGTGAAGGCTGAGATGCAGTCCATGTATGACAACAAGGTATGGACCTTGGTTGATGCACCTGAAGGTGTAAAAGTCGTAGGGTGCAAGTGGGTTTTCAAGGAGAAAACCGACTTGGATGGTAACGTCAATGTCTTCAAGGCGAGGCTAGTTGCAAAGGGGTTTACTCAACGTCATGGTATAGACTATGACGAAACATTTTCCCCAGTTGCGATGGCCAAGTCCATTAGGATCCTCCTTGCCATAGCTGCATATTATGACTATGAGATATGGCAAATGGACGTCAAAACAGCATTCCTAAATGGAAGGCTACTCGAGGATGTGTACATGACACAACCTGAGGGGTTTGTATGTCTAGAGGAACCAGGAAAGGTGTGCAAGCTTCAGAGATCCATTTATGGATTGAAGCAAGCCTCCCGGAGTTGGAATCATCGTTTTGATGAAGTAGTCAAAGAGTTTGGCTTCTCACAAAACCCTAATGAACCTTGTGTTTACAAGAAGGTTAGTGGGAGCACAATTGTGTTCTTGGTGCTTTATGTCGATGACATATTGCTCATTCGAAATGATATTCCAACCTTGGAGATTGTAAAATCTTGGTTGGGAAAATCATTCTCAATGAAGGACTTAGGAGAATTTGCCTATATTCTAGGCATCAAGATCTATAGAGATAGGTCTCGAAGGCTTCTTGGATTAAGTCAGAGTACATACTTGGATAAGGTACTGAATCGGTTCAGTATGCAAGATTCCAAGAAGGGATTCATTCCGATGAATCATGGTTTGACCCTGAGCAAGAAACAGTGTCCCAAGACACTTGTTGAGCGAGGGCGAATGAGTGGCATTCCTTATGCTTCGACAATAGGATCCATCATGTATGCTATGCTGTGTACTCGACCCGATGTGTCGTTTGCCCTGAGCATGACGAGCTGATGACGAGGATCATTGGACTGCTGTCAAAAACATCCTTAAGTACTTGAGAAGAACTAAGGATGAATTCTTGGTATACAGTGGAACTGATGAGGAGCTATGTGTAAAGGGTTACACAGACGCCAGTTTCCAAACCGACAAGATGATTTCAAATCGCAATCCGGATGTGTTTCTCCTGAACGGTGGCAGCGTGAGTTGGAAGAGTTCCAAGCAGAGCACGATTGCTGATTCTACAACGGAGTCTGAGTACATAGCAGCATTAGATGCAACAAAGGAGGTTGTGTGGATTAGAAAGTTCGTTTCCGAGCTTGGTGTGGTTCCGACCATTGCTGATCCCATTTCCTTGTATTGTGACAATAGCGGGGCTATTGCACAAGCCAAGGAGCCACGGTCCCATCAAAGGACCAAACACATACTTGATGGAGATTGTGCCCTAGGGCCAATCATTTTGTAAATATGTTTGGAACATATTAATTAATTTATGGAGATAAATTAATGGTTATCATATTATTAGCATGTTTACTGTGATAACAGTCCTTGATTAATTATGAGATAATTAATCTAAACTGTCCCTGGTCGCTCATTCAAGTGGGAACTTGAAATGAACTAAGACCAGCATGACCTCGGTGCATAGAGATGCATGCACTAGATGCAGGAACGAGAGTCATGGTGCAATTATGTAAGGAGTTACAAATTGCTGGACCGACCCGGAGAGTTCTGCACGAGTTTTAGTCATTAGCTAGTCTCTCATGTACACCTGTCACGATGCCCTTAGACCTGAGGTCTTCATTATTCCGGCGTTGCAGTTGTCAAACTTTGGCTTAGTCTAACGTTGCCCGTAACAGGGTAGCCATAAGGGCTGAGTACGGGTTTGGTTGATTTTCGTGCTGAGGAATGTGGTTGACCAAGATGGAATTTTGTCCCTCATAGAGATGGGAGGTATTTAACTGGTCCCCTCGATGAGTCTGTCCAAGGAATGTGTGGCCACACTAGTTAATGGGACTTACTCAAGGAATCGAGAAAGTTGAGGTTTGGATTTTGGATGACTTTCCCGTGCCTAATCCATGACCAAAATATCGTAGGACAAAAAGGGATCAAGACAAGGTGGTACTAAGGTCAAGTCGTTTCAGGGTTAAACGATAACTCACGTGTTTTGGGTAGTCGTGATGGCTTGCTAGAGTCCGCTCTCGACTTGTGAGTCATGGAGATGACTTGCTGCCAACTTCACGTGGGGTCTGCTGGGTCACACACGAGCAGGATCCAGATGCCAAGTTGGGCACGAATTAGGGTTAATTCGTGGGTCACATTGGTGACACCGTTTAAGACATAATTGATTGTATTGGGACATGAAGTCTTGTCTTAAATAAATATCTACAATATATGATATTTAGATTTGTGGGACAAATTTAAATATATATATATATATATGATAATTGTTAAATAGATAATGGGATTAGTCTATTTACAATTATATTCCTATTTATAATATTAGGGAATAATAAATTGGATAAGATTCCTAAGAGTTAGGAAATTATTGATTTATTAAACTCAATAATATTAGGAAAATAGGGAGGAGGTTGGCGCCTCATTTATGTAAAAGTATTTTAATTAATAAAAATGTTTTGTTAATTAAAATTATGGCTTGAATTTGAATTCATAGATTTGATCTAGATTTCAAAGGATTGAATTAAATATATTAAGGTAATATTTTAATTCAATA
>QANZ01045998.1:47184-58509 GCA_003254925.1 Chamaecrista fasciculata | reverse complement strand
TAAATAAAAATGTTTTATTTAATTCAAATAATATTTGAAATTCAAATGGAGATTTGAAATTCAAAAGATTTGGTGAGTATCTCTCAGAATCTTTGGTGAATCAAAAATTAGAAGGTTTTTGATTAATTAAATTCCAAGGATAAAAGAGGGAGGGAAGGTGCCATCTTGGTGGGTCCCATTGGGAGATTTGATCTCTCAATTTGATTCTCCAAGATTGCATTTTGAATTTAAATATAATATTAAGGTAATATTATAATTATAAATTCAAGGCCTAAAATAATTATGTTATAAGAATATCTTTATTTTAGGAATTATTAAATCACCAAAATCTCTCCCTATATAAAGAGGGCAAGTCGACTTGCCCTATAGACATAAGTGTGAAACCCTAGTTTGTTTTTCCTCCTAAGAGTTAGAGAGAGAAAAATTCCTTTGCACACACTAGAGAGAAAGTCGACTTTCTCTAAGAGTTAGAGAGAGAATTCGACTTTGCTCCTAAATTAGGGTTTTGAGAGAAGAATAGGCAAGAAGGAGTTCTTGTGGGAGGATTCTTCTAGTGCCACCTCCATTGCTGAATTATCAAGAAGGAGTTCTTGAAATTCAGAGGTCTGTAGATTGGTCCCGGAAATTCTTTTGAGAAAAGAATTTGGAGGCTAGCACCTCGGTGATCAAGGAAACTGTTCGTGTGGATTACTGGCAGAGGGAGAACTCTGGGAGTGGACTCCTTGGAACTCGCCCCGTACAACCACCGATTTGAAACTCTGAGGTATAACACCAACCAAAAGTTTTAAATTCTACTAGTGGATCCGTTCGGGAATCATAGGACCTAGGCGTTTTTAATTTTAATATTTTTGCTTCCGCTGCCTTAGGCGACTAGGATTCCCAACACAATGATCCTCACCAGGGTCTTGTTGGAACCGGCTTGTCACGCTTAGGGCAAACGACACATCGGGTCGAGTACACAGCATGATGGATCCTATTGCCGAAGCATAAGGGATGCCACTCATGCGCCCTCGCTCATCAAGTGTCTTGGGACACTGATTCTTGCTCAGGACTAAACCATGATTCATCGGTATGAATCACTTCTTGGAATCTTGCATACTGAACCCCTTCAGTACCTCATCCAAGTACGTACTCTGACTCAATCCAAGAAGCCTACGAGATCTATCTCTATAGATCTCAATGCCTAGAATATAGGCAGCTTCTCCTAAGTCCTTCATTGAAAAAGATTTTCACAACCACGATTCATAATCTCTAAGGTTGGAGCATTATTTCCAATGAGCAATATGTCATTGACATAAAGCACCAAGAACACAATCGTGCTCCCACTAACCTTCTTGTAAACACAAGGTTCGTCAGTGTTTTGTAAGAAGCCAAACTCTTTGACTACCTCATCAAAACGATGATTCCAACTCCGTGATGCTCGCTTCAATCCATAAATGGATCTCTAAAGCTTGCATACCTTTCCTGATTCCTCTGGACATACAAACCCCTCAGGTTGTGTCACGTACACATCCATTTGCCATATCTCATAGTCATAATATGCAGCTATGGCAAGGAGGATCCTAATGGACTTGGCCATTGCAACAGGCGAAAATGTTTTGTCATAGTCAATACCATGACGTTGCGTAAATCCCTTCGCAACTAGCCTCGCCTTGAAGACGTTGACATTGCCATCCATGTCTGTTTTCTCTTTGAAAACCCACTTGCACCCTACGGGTTTTAGCCCTTCGGGTGGAGCGACCAAGGTCCATACCTTGTTGTTGTACATAGATTGCATCTCAGCCTTCATGGCTTCAACCCATTTCTCGGAGTTGGGGTCTACGATGGCCTCTTGATAGGTGGTGGGCTCACCATGCTCCATGAGCAACACATCCTTGCTCTCAGTCACCAGAAATCCATATCTCTTAGGCTAAAAACGTGTCCTATCAGACCTTCGCGGTCCTTGTGCTTCTGGGGGAGCTTCCACAACATCTTGTGGATCTTCTCCAGTTTCCGTCTGTGCCTCTGAAGTGCCTTGTGGATCTTGAACTTCTTCGAGATCCACCTTACTCCCACTGTTTCTTTTGGAAACTAGATCCTTCTCCAAGAAGAATCCAATTCTGACTACAAACACTTTGTTGTCAGTTGGGCAGTAAACATAGTATCCCCTTGTTTCCTTGGGGTACCCTACAAACAAGCACTTGAGGGATTTGGCAGATAGTTTATCGTTAGCTTGTTGCTTAATGTAAACTTCACATCCCCAAATTTTGAGATAAGACACTATGGGACTCTTCCCACTCCATATCTCATATGGTGTCTTCTCAATTGCCTTAGACGGAACACGGTTAAGTGTGAACGCAACAACTTCTAAAGCATATCCCCAAAAGGATGTCGGAAGATCAGTTTGACCCATCATAGATCGAACCATATCCAATAGAGTTCGATTCCTCCTCTCAGACACACCATTCCACTGTGGGGTTCCAGGAGGAGTAAGTTGTGAGACGATCCCACAACCTCTAAGATGATCAATGAACTCTTGGCGAAAATATTCGCCACCTCGATCGGATCGAAGTACTTTAATTTTCTTGCCAAATTGGTTCTCAACTTCATTTTGAAATCTCTTGAACATTTCAAAAGACTCTGACTCATGCTTCATTAGGTAGACGTGGCCATACCTACTGAGGTCGTCAGTAAACGTAATGAAGTAGGAGTAACCTCCTCTAGCATAGATACTCATGGGTCCACATACATCACTATGTATGATCGCCAACAAGTCAGATGCCCTCTCACTGTGGCCAGTGAAAGGCACCTTTGTCATTTTTCCAAGTAAACAAGATTCGCAAGCATCATATGATTCAAAATCAAATGAGCTTAGAAGTCCATCTCTATGGAGCTTCTCTAGGTGTTTCTCGTTTATATGGCCAAAACGACAATGCCAAAGGTATGTAGGATTAGGTTCGCTAACCTAAATCCTTTTCGTATCGACGTTATAGATATCATTATCGTGTTAACGTTCAAATTTCAAGATGCAATGATTATCTTGCAAATCACCATAAGCAAATAAACATCATCTTTGTAAATTGAACACCATTCTTTTCAGTTAACACATGCAAAACCTGCCTTATCAAATAAGAAAGAGAAGCATTGTTTGAACTTTAAAGAAGGTACATAATAACAATAAAATAAGCCCAGAGGGCAAAACAAGCTCGCATGTTCCTACAGCAACAGCAGCAACCCTTGCTCTTTTGCCCACTCGTAGGTCCATCTCGCTTCTGTCCAGCTTTCTACTGTCTCTAAGACCCTTCACATCAAATGTGAAAGCCACATGCTGTATCCAATACCCAAGCGGTTATAGTAGACAAGTGAACGTCTATAACGAAGATACCAGAAGTAGATATCTCATCTCTCTTTTTATTCTTTTGATCTTCCAAATACAATTTGCAATTTCTTAAAAGGCAAATTGCATCCTTTGAAGGCCTTGCCTTCTTGGTAGGTAGTGGGTTAGGCTCGGCCGCTGGCTTGGTCCCACCAACCACGGCGTCTCCTTTCCTCTTTCCTTTGCCCTTCCCTTTCCCCTGGTTCTGGAACGTTTCCTTGAGATGTGTGATCATCTCAAAAGCCAACAATATCTCCGCGTTCAACTCTTTGAACCATCGTGGCTAGCATCAGGCAAGCAACGTCCACAGAGTCATTGAAGTGCTTCTCACAAGCAGTTCTTTGAGCTCTTGGAGCGTCCTTGGCATGCTCTTCAGGGGAGGGATTTCTAGGACATAAAGTTTCCTTCGTTGGGTGAGAACAATTCTCAAATTACAAGACCAGTCAAGGAAGTCTACAGCTCCCTTCGTTGGGTGAGAACAATTCTCAAATTACGATACCAGTTAAGGAATTTTGTCCCAGACAATTTATCCTTCTCAAGGATAGATCGTAGTGATAACGTTGAACTATTGTTTGCCATTGATTCTACGACTAAGATATGATAAGTTTAATTAGCAGAAATATATATATCCACCATTTTATAAAATCCAGTAAAATTTATTATTAGTGGCTAAGACCCATATTTCACCAAAGTTTACCGTCGCTGAGGGCGATCGTGCACCCTTTGGTTATTTAGGTAGGTAACTCCTTACCAATCACATCCTATGTGACTCTTAGATCTTTATGGGACTGTATCATCATATGATACTTATTATGGCATGTTTATCCCATCTAATGCCTTGAGGTCCAAAACCGTTTTGATAACCCCATTAAGTCACACAATAAAACTTGTGAATGGCTAGGCTCAAAACAACGAGGCCGAGGCCCAATCCCATATCATCAAGGCCCAACTAAACACGTGTCGCTGAGGGCGATCACCGCATTTAAAGAACCAGGATTTCAATAGGCGTCGCGTTGAAACTCCCATTCACCCGTGTCTCCTCAAGGTCAAGGTAGATACGTGTCGCTGAGGGCGATCACCGCTCTACGATGAACAAGATTTCAACAGGGTGTTTTATTGATGGCATTAAAACTTAAGATTTTCTAAAAGGGTTTGATTTTTAATTTAAAATGTTCCGTTTTTATAGTTTAATTTTAAAACTCCTTTTAAAATTAAACGAGTCATGCCACATGTTTATTTCCCCATGTATCACATACATATAAACATGTGCCCAAATCTTGCATCCTATGCAAAATCCCACGCTCGTATCGTATACGTGGTTGTAGCGTAAAATTAAAAGTAGCATGTTAAAATTTCGCACCCTAAACATACATCTAGCGCATCACATACAAACTAAATATAAAAACACACCGTGTTCGGATATGGCCCATCTACCCTATAATTCTCCCAAGCCAATGAGAGAATTTTTCTAAAAAGAAAAATAAAATTACAAGAGAATAACCCCAGTTACATTGAGGTATAAACTGAAAGTAAAATTACAATAGAGTGGAGGGAGACGACACACAGGCCGTATTTACCAAAAACCCTAGAGCCATATCCAACACCACACAATTCAAATATGAACAATTCATACAATTATGTCAAACACGGCATACAACAACACATATTAAAAACCATTTTTAAAATTGTGTTCAATTTAGGGTCTGTGCAATTTTAACATGCCTTTCTTGAAATTAGGCCTTTTATCAATAATTATAAAATTCAGGAATCACATTCAAGAATTTAAATTATTGACCCAAAAATTTTAAAATTCATAATTTTAATAAATTTTCAGCCACCCCACTATAATTATAATTAAAACGATTTTATTTATAATTATACAGGGATTTTCGATTTTGGCCTCAAAGGTCAAGAAAATTTTTCCAATCGATCCTATCGATTCCATATGTATCATATACATATAATTTGCACCTTTTTCCGTAGATTAAGTTTTTAAGAAAACTGTTCGGTAGATTTTCTTTGTAAAACCAAAACATGTGATTGAAAGCGGTAAACACACATATCATACATCATATGTACACAAAAACAATTTTAAATCCTAGAACTAGCGTGGCTCTGATACCACTGTTGGGAATTCTAGGCGCCAAATGCAGCGGAAGGAAAAATAAAATTTAAAATTTAAACGCGCCAAGTCCTAAAATTCCCGAACGGATCTGCTAGTAGAATTTAAAACCTGTTAAGATAGTGGTATACCTCACGAGTTCCAATCAGTTGGTTGTACAAGGCGTGTCCTAAAAGTCCACTCGTAGCGTCCTCCCTCCGCCGGTGATCTACACGAACAGTTTGTCGGGCACCAAGGTGCTAGCCTTCAGTTCTTTTCACCAAAAGAACAAGGGACCAATCTACAGTGCTTTTGAACTCAAGAACTCCTTCTTGAATCAAAAGGGAAGGATGGCGCAAAGAAGAAAACCCCACAAGAACTCCTTCTTGTTTTTCCTTCTTTCAAAAAACCCTAATTTTTGGTGATTGCAAATCGATTTTCCTAACACCTTAGGCAAAGTCGATTTTTCCTCTCTCAACTCTTGGGAGCCAAAAATTTTTCTCTCACTTGGAAGAGCTAGGGATGAAGGTGGCGACTTTGCTCTCTTCTCTCTCTAGGAAGAAAAACAAAATTTTCACAAATGATTTGTGATGCTTTCCCTAGGCGCCTAGCCCCTAGGGTTTTTAATTATATTTAGAGCATTATTATAATTCTAAAATTATAATATTATGACTTCATGAATTGAATTTACAATTAAAATATTACCTTAATATTTAATTTAAATTCAAATCGTAATCTTAGGGAATCAATTGGAAGATCAAATATTCCCTTGGGACCCACCTAAGGGATGCGCCATATGCCTCTAAATTCCTTTGGAATTTTATAAATCAAAATCATTCCTAACAATTAGGAAGTCATGATTTTCCAAAGATTCTGAGTTAAGATATTCCCTAATATCCATGATTCAAATCTTTTGATATCTATATCAAATCTTTTGAATTCAAACTCATGATTTAAATTAATAAAACAATTTTATTAATCTAAAACAATAAAATGAGGCGCCACCCTCAAACAATATTGGGGAATTTTTATAAATCAATAATTTCCTAACTTTTAGGAATCTTATCTGATTTATTTTCCCTAATATTATAATTGTAAATAATTAATCCCTATTAACTATTTAACAATTATTATATTTAAACTTGTCCCACAAATTTAAATATATCACAACTGTAGATTATTTAAGACAAGACATAATGTCCCAGACATTTTGCTATGCCTTAAATTGTGTCACCGGATTGACCCACGAATTAACCCTAATTCGTGTCCCTTTAAGCGGTGTCCTGATCCTGCTCATGTGTGACCCAGCAGGCCCCACGTGAAGTTGGCAGCAAGCCATCTCTATGACTTACAAGTCGTGAGCGGACTCTTAGCAAGCCATCACGACTACCCAAAACACGTGAGTTATCGTTTTTACCAAAACCGACTTAACCTTAGTACCACCTTGTCATAGACCCTATTGTCACACGATATCTTGGTCATGGATTAGGCACAGGAAAGTCATCCATAATACAAACCACAACTTTCTCGATCTTCTTGAGTAAGTCCCATTTCCCAGCGTGGCCACGCATTTCCTTGGACAGACTCATCGAGGGCGCCAGTTAGATATCTCTCATTCAATGAGGGACAAAATCCTATTTTGGCCAATCCACATTCCTCAGCACGACAATCAAACAAACCCGTACCTAGCCCTTATGGCTACCCTGCTACGGGCAACGTTAAACTAGGCCAAAGTTTGACAACTGCAACGCCGGAATAATGATGACCTCAGGTCTAAGGCGTCGTGACAGGCGTACAAGAGAGGCAAGCTCATGACTAAACCCATGCAGGACTCTCTGGGTCAGTCCAGCAACTTGTAACCCTTTACATAATTGCACCATGACTCTCGTTCCAGCATCTAGTGCATGTATCTCTATACACCGAGGTCATGCTGGTCTTAGTTCATTTCAAGATCTCACCTGAATGAGCGACCAGGGACAGTTTAGATTAATTATCACATAATTAATCAGGGACTGTTATCATAGTAAATATGCTAATAATATGATAACCATTAATTTATCTCCATAAATTAATCAATATGTTCAAAACATATTTATAAAATGATTGGCCCTAGGGCACGATCTCCAACAAAGTGTGCATTCTAGGTTTCAAGATATGATCTTGAAATTTAAATAAAGATTGCCTCTTAATTTTGAATTATAATATTAATGTAATCTTATAATAAAAATTTTGTGATTTCCCTAATTTGAGGAGTGGGGACTCTTTAAATACACATGCAAGTCGCCTAAAACCCTAGCCTAATATGAGTGAGAAAGTCGCATAGCCTTATGAGGAAAAAGGGAGAGTTTTGAACTAACCCTAAACTTAGGGTTTTAGGGGCGATTTGTGTGTGAGAAAGAGAGAGAGGCGAAAATCCCTAGAGTCAATGGCCAAGAAGTTCGTTCTTGGTAGTGCGCCACTTGTTCTAGGATATTTCAAGAAGTGTTCTTGAAATTCCAAGATTGTAGATCGGTTCCCATAATCTCTTGGAGAAGAGATTGGAGGCTAGCACCTGAGTATCTGCCAAACTGTTCGTGTGGATCACCGGAAGAGGAAGGACACGAGTCTGTGGACCTCTTGGAGTTGCAATCATTCCAGCATTCGTGATTTAGGTAAACATCTTATCTCACTGGTATAAACACAAGTAGTGGATCCTATGGAGGAGATTATAAGGTTTTGTAAAAAAAATTTAATTTTACCTATACCGCTGCGTTTTGCTCCATATTCTCCAACAGTGGTATCAGAGCCACACTAACTTTGTGTTTATGCTAGTTTTGTGAATATACATGTTGATGTATGTTTGTATGTTTACCGTTTTTCATTCGATATGCTCAAAATTTTGCAATTATCCACCACACGATTTTAATCTAATCTAAGAATGGTGCAAATTTATGTATTTGATACATAAGGTAATCAATTTGATTGATTTAAAACTTTTCTGGAAAAGTTTAGGTCTTGGCTGAAACTTGTAAATTGTGAATTTATAAATTTTGGGTCAATAAATTCGACTTCTTGAATATGATTCTTGAATTCTTGAATTATTGATGCAAGACTTATTTTTCCAAGAAGGCATGTTAATTGCACACCCCTAATTGAACACAATCAAAGTCGTTTTTTGTGTTGTTGATGCCGTGAATATATATGTGAAATTGTTCATGTATGTTTGATTATGGTGTTAGATATGGCTCTAGATATTATTTTGGTAAATACGGCCTGCGTGTCGTCTCCCTAAATTCTGGATGTAAATTTCTTTTCTCACCTCACTCCCCTCATATGTTCAAATGAGGTTTCCCAATGTAATTCTTCCTTTTCTTTTAGAAAGATTCGCTCATTGGCTTGAGGGAATTTAGGGTAGATGAGCCATATCTAAACACGGTTATTTTATGTATTTAGTTTTTGTATATGATACAAATTGGCGCTAGATGTATGCTTAGGGGTCACGATTTTAACATGCAAATTTTATATTGTACGCACAACCACGTATTCGATACGAGCGTAGGATTTTGTATAAGATACGAAATTCGTGCATGTGTTTATATGTATATGATACATGGGGATAAAACACTTGGCACACTCGTTTAATTTTAAAATTGAATTTAAAATTGAACCCTTATAAAATCTTAAGTTTTAATGCCATCAATAAAACACCCTGTTAAAATCTTGATCATTGTGGAGCGGTGATAGCCCAAGCTACACGTATCTACTTTTATCTTGAAGAGACACGGGTGAATGGAAGATTCAACGCAATGCCTTATTGAAATCTTGGTTTATTGGATGCGGTGATAGCCCAAGCTACACGTATCTACTTTTATCTTGAAGAGACACGGGTGAATGGAAGATTCAACGCAATGCCTTATTGAAATCTTGGTTTATTGGATGCGGTGATAGCCCAAGCTACACGTGTTTAGTGGGACTTGATGATATAGGGTTGGACTTTCGCCTCGTTGTTTTGAGTTTGGCCATTCATAAGTTTTGTTGTGTGACTTAATGAGGTTATCAAATCGGATTTGGACCTCAAGGCATTAGATGGGATAAACATGCCATAATAAGTATCATACGATGATACAGTCCCATAAAGATCTAAGAGTCACATATGATGTGATTGGTAAAGAGTTACCTAGCTAAATAACCTAAGGTTGCATTATCGCCCAAGCGAAGGTAATCTTTGGTGAAATATGGGTCTTAGCCACTAATAATAATTTTGTTGGGTTTTATAAAATGGTTGACTTTTTTGCTAATTAAACTTTCATATCTTAATTGTAGAGTCATGGCAAAAAATATAAGTTCAACGTTATCACTGCGATCTATCCTTGAGAAGGATAAGTTAAATGGGACGAACTTCCTTGATTGGTTTTGTCATTTGAGAATTGTTCTCACCCGAGAAAGGAAGCTTTATGTCCTAAAAAACCCTTCCCCTGAAGAGCCTACCAACGACGCTCCAAGAGCTCAAAGAACTACTTATGAGAAGCACTTCAATGACTCTGTGGACGTTGCTTGCCTGATGCTAGCCACAATGGTTCCAGAATTGCAAAAGAACATGGAAACGTTGACGGCTTTTGAGATGGTCACACATCTCAAGGAAATGTTCCAGCAGCAGGCTAGGCAAGAGAGGTTTGAGACCACTAAGGCTCTACACTCTTACAAGATGGCTGAAGGTGCATCCTTTAGTACCCATGTGTTGAAGATGAAGGGGTACATAGATCACCTTAGTAGGCTGGGATTTCCCATTACTCCAGAGCTTGGGACAGATTTGATCTTAAACTCGCTGCCTAGAAGTTATTGTTGGGGAATTCAGGGGCGCCTAAACGCAGCGGAAGAAAAACATAAAATAAAACTTTAAAGCTAAAACGCACAAGGGCTAGAATTCCCGAACGGATCCGCTAGCTGAATTTAAAACTTTTAGATAGTGGTATACCTCACGAGTTTCAATCGGTTTGGCAGTACGGGGTGTATCCTAGAAGTCCACGTGACGCGTACTTCCTCCGCTGGTGATCCACACGAACAGTTTTGGAGATGCCTAGGTGCTAGCCTCCTTCACTTCTCCAAGTGAATCAGGGACCTTTATCTACGGTGTTCTTTAATTCAAGAACTCTTCTTGAATTCTCCAAGAACAATATGGCGCCTTGATCAAGAATCCAATTCTTGATCCCACACAACCTTGTCACACAAACTCTAAACCCCTTTAGAGATGTGCGCCACTTTCTCTCTCTAGAAACTAGGTTGCGATTTTCTCTCTCCTCACCAAGAGCCAAAAATCGAATTTTTCCTATTGTGAAGAACTAGGCTGAAGTCGATTTTCTAAGTGTGCATGGCCTCTCTCTATTTCGACCTGGCTTTCTTATTTATAGGGTTTGGGGACTTTGATAATTATAATTAGGGAATCCCTAAATTATAGGATTATCAATTTATAAAATCATGAGATCTCTATATCATAATTTTAAGACTTGAATTCCTAATTAAAATATTACCTTAATATTTAATTTGAATTCAAAATGCAATCTTTGAGAATCAAATTGAAAGATCAAATCTCCCAAGATACTCCCAAGTCATGCGCCTCCCCTCTTCAAATTTTGTTGGAATTTAATAAATTAAAATAACAATCCCAACTTTTAGAAAGTTATAACTAACTTGTTATTTTCCAACAATATTGATTTAAAGTATTACTCTAATATCTTTAACTCAATCTTTTTGAATCTTGAATTCTAGTTTATTATTGAATTAAAATATTACACTAATATCTTTAATCCAATTAAACCTAGAATTCGAATTCCCCATAAATTTTGAATTAAAATATTACCTTAATATTTTTAATTCAATCATTTGAAATCTA
>QANZ01045998.1:30721-46859 GCA_003254925.1 Chamaecrista fasciculata | reverse complement strand
ATGACTCACAAGTCGAGAGCGGACTCTAGCAAGCCATCACGACTACCCAAAATACGTGAGTTATCGTTTAACCCCGAAACGAGTTAACCTTAGTACCACCTTGTCTTGATCCCTTTTTGTCCTACGATATTTCGGTCATGGATTAGGCACGGGAAAGTCATCCATAATCCAAACCTCAACTTTCTCGATTCCTTGAGTAAGTCCCTTTTACCAGTGTGGCCACACATTCCTTGGACAGACTCATCGAGGGGCCCAGTTAACTATCTCCCATCTCCATGAGGGACAAAATTCCATCTAGGTAAACCACATTCCTCAGCACGGTAATCAACCAAACCCGTACTCAGCCCTTATGGCTGCCCTGTTACGGGCAACGTTAGACTAAGCCAAAGTTTGACAACTACAACTATGGAATAATCAAGACCTCAGGTATAAGGGCATCGTGACAGGTGTACAGGAGAGACTAGCTAATGACCGGAACCCATGCAGAACTCTCCGGGTCGGTCCAGCAATTTGTAACTCCTTACATAATTGCACCATGACTCTCGTCCCAGCATCTAGTGCATGCATCTCTATGCACCGAGGTCATGCTGGTCTTAGTTCATTTCAAGTTCCCACTTGAATGAGCGACCAGGGACAGTTTAGATAATTATCTCATAATTAATCAAGGACTGTTATCATAGTAAACATGCTAATAATATGATAACCATTAATTTATCCCCATAAATTAATTAATATGTTCCAAACATATTTATAAAATGATTGGACCTAGGGCACAATCTCCATCAAACTCCCACTTGCACTCGGTACATGTTGAGAAATCCCGGGGAAAACACGCAGCAGAAGCAAAAGTAAAAAAAAAAATTGTGCTCCCCAGGAATTTCCCACCCTGAGATCCGCTAGTTGAATTTAAAACCAGATACGAAAAGTGTTATACCTCAAGCTTTCAATCGGATGGTTAAACTTGGCGAGTCTGAGAAGTCCGTTTGCAACGTCCTTCCTCCATCGGTAATCCACACGAACAGTTTCCCGAACACAAGGTGCTAGCCTTCTTGTTTCTTTCTCCAAAGAAACCAGGGGATTGAATCTACAGTTGTTGAACTCAAGAACTCCTTCTTTGAATTCAGGCTAGGTGGCGCAACAGAGCAGAAGACAACAACAAAACTCCTTTTGTTCTTCTTCTCTCAAAAACCCTAGGAACCCACAACTTCGAATTTCTCTCTAACTCCTTAGAAGAAAATCGACTTCTCTCTCTAGGAAGGTGGGTGGCGAATTTTCTCTCTCAACAAGGAAGAAAATCGACTTGCCAAAGTGAATTAGGGTTTCTCACATGTGTGTGTGTGTTAGGCGACTTTAGGTATATAATTACCAAAATTATGGTAATTTTATAAATATAAAATCATGATATTACACTAATATCATATCTTTAAGACTTGAATATCTAATTAAAATATTACCATAATATTTTAATTCAAATTCAAATTGCTATCTCAGAGAATCAAATGGAAGATCAAATCTCCCAATGGGACCCACCTGAGATAGGCGCCTAACTCCCCTTATTTTATTGGAATTTTATAAATCAAAAATAACTCCTAAAATTAGGAAGTCATAACCAACTTATTTTATCCCAATGTTTTTGAATTAAAATATTACCATAATATCTTTAATTCAAATTTTGAATTCTGAATTTAAATTCTTTATTGAATTAAAATATTACCCCAATATCTTAATTCAAATCTTGAATTTCAAATTCAAATTCAAACTCATGATTTAAATTAATAAAACATTTTTATTAATTAAATCTCCTTAAAAGAGGCGCCACCCTCTATGCCAATATTAGTGAATTTTATAAATCAATAATCTCCTAACTTTTAGGAAACTTATTTGATTTATTATTCCTAATATTTTAATTGTAAATAATTAATCTCTATTAATCATTTAACAATTATTTAAACTGTAGAAAATTTAAGACAAGACATAATGTCCCAGACATTTCCTCTGTGTCTTAAATTAGGCCACCGGAGTGACCCACGAATTACCCTAATTCGTGTCCCTTATAAAGTGTGCTCTAATCCTGCTCGTGTGTGACCCAACAGGCCCCACGTTAAGTTGGCAGTAGGTCATCCCCGTGTCCTACAAGTCGCGAGCGGACTCTAGCAAGCCATCACGGCTACCCAAAACACGTGAGTGATCGTCTGTTACCAAAACCGATTTAACCTTAGTACCTCCTTGACATCGACCCTATTGTTCTACGATATCTTGGTTATGGATCAGGCACAGGAAGGTCATCAATGATCCAAACCTTTACTTTCTCGATCTTCTTGAGTAAGTCCCAATATACTGAGTGGCCACTCTTTCCTTGGACAGACTCATCGAGGGCGCCAGTAAGATATTTCCCATCTTATGGGGAACAAAATCCCTATTTTGGTCAATCCACATTCCTCAGCACGACAATCAACCAAACCCGTACTTAGCCCTTATGACTACCCTGTTACGGGCAGCGTTAGACTAAGCCAAAGTCTGACAACTGCAACACCGGAATAATGATGACCTCAGGTCTAAGGCGTCGTGACAGGCGTACAGGAGAGGCAAGCTGATGACTAAACTCATGCAGGACTCTTCGGGTCAGTCCAACAATTCGTAACCCCTTACGTAATTGCACCATGACTCTCGTTCCAGCATCTAGTGCGTGCATCTCTATGCACCGAGGTCATGCTTATCTTAGTTCATTTTATATCTTATAATTAATCATGGACGCTATCACAATAAACATGCTAATAATGTGAAAACCATTAATTTATCTCTATAAATTAATCCATATGTTCATAACATACATAAAATGGATTGGCCCTAGGGCACAATTTCCAACAGACTCCCACTTGCACTAGGGTACAATCATCAATCTAGCTGTTCCTACTCCTAGGTAAACTGATCAATGCGTCTAATCCCCATCGACGATACATGTCTCTCATGTATGACCCTTGCAAGCGGCTTTGTCAGAGGATCAGCAACGTTATCCTCGCCTGCTACTTTGCATATCTTCACATCACCTCTGTCAATCATCTCCCTGACGAGGTGAAAACGTCTGAGTATATGTTTGGTCCTCTGGTGGGACCGTGGCTCCTTGGCTTGCGCAATAGCACCACTATTATCGCAATACAGGGTAATGGGATCAGAGATGGTCGGAACCACACCAAGCTCGGAGATGAACTTTCTAATCCACACAGCCTCCTTTGCCGCATCCGATGCTGCAATATACTCGGACTCCGTTGTAGAATCGGCAATCGTGCTCTGCTTGGAACTCTTCCAACTCACGCTGCCACCGTTCAGGAGAAACACATATCCTGACTGCGATTTAAAGTCATCTTGGTCGGTTTGGAAACTAGCATCTGTGTAACCCCTTACACATAGCTCTTCATCAGTTCCACCGTACACCAAGAACTCATCCTTAGTCCTTCTCAAGTACTTAAGGATATTCTTGACAGCGATCCAATGATCCTCACCAGGGTCTTGTTGGAATCGGCTCGTCATACTTAGGGCAAATGACACATCCGGTCGAGTACATAACATGGCATACATGATGGATCCTATGGCCGAGGCATATGGAATTCCACTCATGCGCCTTCGCTCAACAAGTGTCTTCGGACACTGTTTCTTGCTCAAGGTCAAGCCATGATTCATAGGGATGAATCCCTTCTTGGATTCCTGCATATTGAACCTCTTCAATATCTTATCCAAGTATGTACTTTGACTCAATCCGAGAAGCCTCCTAGATCTATCTCTATAGATCTTAATGCCTAGGATATAGGCAGCTTCTCCCAAGTCCTTCATTGAGAAAGATTTTCCTAACCAAGATTTAATAATCTCTAAGGTTGGAACATCGTTTCCAATGAGTAGTATGTCATCGACATACAGTACCAAGAATACGATAGTACTCCCACTAACCTTCTTGTAAACGCAAGGTTCGTCCGGATTCTGCAAGAAGCCAAACTCTTTGACTACTTCGTCAAACCGGTGATTCCAACTCCTTGATGCCTGCTTCAATCCATAAATGGATCTCTGAAGCTTGCACACCATGTCTGGAGCCTCTGGACATACAAACCCCTCAGGCTGTATCATATACACGTCCTCGGGCAGCCTTCCATTAAGGAATGCTGTTTTGACATCCATTTGCCATATCTCATAGTCATAATATGCAGCTATGGCAAGGAGGATCCTAATGGACTTGGCCATTGCGACAGGCGAAAACGTTTCGTCATAGTCTATACCATGACGTTGCGTGAATCCCTTCGCAACTAGCCTGGCCTTGAAGACAGTAACGTTGCCATCCATGTCGGTTTTCTCCTTGAAAACCCACTTGCACCCTACGGGTTTTACCCCTTCAGGTGGAGTGACCAAGGTCCAAACTTGGTTATCGTACATGGATTGCATCTCAGCCTTAATGGCTTCAACCCATTTCTCTGAGTTGGGATCTACGATGGCCTCTTGATAGGTGGTGGGTTCACCACGCTCTGTGAGCAACACATCCTTGTTTTCGGTCACGAGAAATCCATAGTATCTCTCTGGCTGAAAACGTGTTCTATCAGACCTTCGTGGTCCTTGTGTTTGTGGAGGAGCTTCCACAACGTCTTGTGGAATTTCTCCAGTTTCTGTCTGCGCCTCTGATGTATCTTGTGGAGCTTGAACTTCTTCAAGCTCTATCTTACTCCCACTGTTTCTTTTGGAAACCAGATCCTTCTCTAAGAAGAACCCACTTCTGACTACAAACACTTTGTTGTCAGTTGGGCAGTAGACGTAATACCCCTTTGTTTCTTTAGGGTATCCCACAAACAGACACTTGAGGGATTTGGGAGACAGTTTATCGTTAGCTTGTTGCTTAACATAAACCTCACATCCCCAAACCTTGAGGTAAGACAAATTGGGACTCTTTCCTTTCCATATCTCATATGGTGTCTTTTCAACAGCCTTGGACGGAACACGATTAAGTGTGAACGCGACAGCTTCTAGAGCATATCCCCAAAAGGATGGCGGAAGATTGGTCTGAGTCATCATAGACCGAACCATATCCAATAGAGTTCGATTCCTCCTCTCAAACACACCATTCCACTGTGGTGTTCCAGGGGGAGTCAGTTGTGAAACTATTCCACAACTACTAAGATGATCAGTGAATTCTTGACTCAAATATTCGCCTCCTCGATCAGATCGAAGGATCTTAATTTTCTTGTCAAGTTGGTTCTCAACTTCATTTTGAAATCTTTTGAACATTTCAAAAGACTCTGACTTGTGCTTCATTAAGTAGATATACCCATATCTACTGAAGTCGTCAGTGAACGTAATGAAGTAGGAGTAACCTCCTCTGGCATGAATACTCATGGGTCCACATACATCACTATGTATGATTCCCAATAAGTCATATGCCCTCTCACTCTGACCAGTGAAAGGCGCCTTTGTCATCTTGCCAAGTAAACAGGATTCGCAAGCATCATATGATTCAAAATCAAATGAGCTTAGAAGTCCATCTCTATGGAGCTTCTCAAGGCGTCTCTCGTTTATATGACCTAGACGACAGTGCCAAAGGTACGTAGGATTAGGTTCGCCAACCTTAATCCTTTTAGTATCAATGTTATAGATATCGTTATTATGTCTTTGTTCCAATTTTAAGATATAGTGGTTATCATGCAGATCTCCATAAGCATATAACACATCATTCTTAAAAATTGAACACTTTCCATTACCATTCACACAAATGAAACCTTCCTTATCCAAATAAGAGATGTAATGTTTGAACTTTAACATGGAACGTAATAACAATTATTCAAAGACAGAATAAGCCCAGTGGGCAAAACAAACTCGTATGTTCCTACAGCAACAGTAGCAACCCTTGCTCCATTGCCCACACATAGGTCCACCTCGCCTCTGCTCAGCTTTCTACTTCTTCTCAACCCCTGCACATTAGTACATATGTGAGAACCACAAGCAGTATCCAATACCCAAGTGGTAGGAGTAGACAAGTGAACGCCTATAACAAAGATACCTGAAGTAGAAGCTTCACCCTTCTTCTTCTTCAGATCTTCCATATACAACTTGCAATTTCTCCTCCAGTGACCCGGCTTCTGGCAGAAGAAACAAACTGCATCCTTAGAGGTCTTTGCCTTCTTGGCAGGCGGTGGGTTAGGTTTTGCCGCAGGCTTGGTCCCACCAACCTCGGCATCCCCTTTCCTCTTTCCTTTGCCCTTCCCCTTTCCCTTGTTATGAACTAACAAGACAGTGCTAGGCGCCTTCTTTATAGATGCCTCAGCAGTCTTCAGCATCCCATGCAGTTCAAACACTGATTTCTCCATGCCATTCATGTTGAAGTTCAAGACGAACTGGTCATAACTTCTCGGCAGCGAATGAAGGATCAAATCCGTCGCTAGCTCTGGCAAAATGGGAAATCCCAGCCTAGCAAGGTGATCTATGTGCCCCTGCATCTTCAAGACGTGGGCACTCACAGATCCACCTTCTGCCATCTTGCAAGAGTAAAGAGCCTTTGAAGTCTCAAACCTCTCTTGCCTTGCCTGTACTTGGAACATTTCCCTGAGATGTGTTATTATCTCATATGCCCCTTTGTTCTCCAAGTTCTTTTGAATCTCGGGAACCATGGTAACGAGCATAAGACAGGCAACGTCCACAGAGTCACTCTGATGCTTCTCATAAGCTTCTTTCTGAGCTCTTGGAGCATTTGCAGCAGGCTGTTCAGGGATGGGGTTCTCTAGGACGTAGAGCTTTCTCTCCTGGGTGAGAACAATTCTCACATTTCTGTACCAGTCGAGAAAGTTAGTCCCAGTTAGTTTGTCCTTCTCAAGGACAGATCGCAGTGATAGTGATGAAACGTTTG
The DNA here is from genome assembly GCA_003254925.1 of Chamaecrista fasciculata. Lineage (NCBI taxonomy): Eukaryota > Viridiplantae > Streptophyta > Magnoliopsida > Fabales > Fabaceae > Chamaecrista > Chamaecrista fasciculata. The sequence goes on along the minus strand of QANZ01045998.1, from coordinate 39,985 downwards.
TTGCCATTTGATTCTATAATTGAGATATGTAAAGTTTAATTAGCAGGAAAATAAAATATATATCCACCATTTTATAAAACCCAGTAAAATTTATTATTAGTGGCTAAGACCCATATTTCACCAAAGTCTACCGTCGCGGAGGGCGATCATGCATCCTTTGGCTATTTAGGTAGGTAACTCTTTACCAATCACATCTCTATGTGACTCTTAGATCTTTATGGGACTGTATCATCATATGACACGGCATGTTTATCCCATCTAATGCCTTGAGGCCCAAAACCGTTTTGATAGCCCCATTAAGTCACACAATAAAACTTGTGAATGGCAAGGCCCAAACGACGAGGCCGAAGCCCAGCCCCATATCATCAAGGCCTCACTTCAACACGTGTCGCGGAGGGCGATCACCGCATTTAATGATCCAAGATTTCAATGGGCGTCGAACTGAAAACCCCCATCCACCCGTGTCTCCTCAAGGTCAAGGTAGATACGTGTCGCGGAGGGCGATCACCGCTCTATGATGAACGAGATTTCAACAGGGTGTTTTATTGACGGCATTAAAACTTAAGATTTGCTAAAAGGGTTTGATGTAAAAAAAAGTTCCGTTTTATAGTTTAATTTTAAAACTCCTTTTAAAATTAAACGAGTCATGCCACATGTTTATCACCCCATGTATCACATACATATATAAACATGTGCACGGATCTTGCATCATATGCAAAATCCCACGCTCGTATCGTATACGTGGTTGTTGCGCCAAAACGGGGTAAATAGCATGTTAAAATCGCGTCCTAAACATACATCTAGTGCTTTGTATCACATACAAACTAAATGTAAAACAGATATATATCGTGTTTAGATATGGCTCACCTATCCTAATAATTCTCCCAAGCCAATGAGAGAATTTTTCTAAAAAGAAAAGTAAAATTACAAGAGAGTAAACCCCAGTTACATTGAGGTATAAACTGAAAAGTAAAATTACATCGGATAGAGGGAGACGACACGCAGGCCGTATACACCAAAAACCTAGAGCCATATCCAACACCACACAATTACATATATGAACAATTCATACAATCATGTCAAACACGATATATTTGCAACACATATAAAAAACGATTTTTGTAGGTGTTTAAATTAGGGTTGTGCAATTTTAACATGCCCTTTTCTTGAAATTAGACCCTTTATCAATAATTAAAAAATTTAGGAATCATATTCAAGAATTATAATTATTGACCCAAAAATTTTAAAATTCATAATTTTATTAAATTTTCAGTCACCCACATAATATTATAATTAAAACACTTTTAATCATAATTATATGGGAATTTCGACTTTGGCCTAAACATTCAAGAAAATTTTCTAAATCAATCAAATTGATTTCTTTATGTATCATATACATAAATTTGCACATTTTCTTGTAGATTCAATTTTAAGAAAAATATTTGGTGGATTTTTCGTAAAACCAAAAACATGATTGAAACAGGTAAAACACGCCAAGCATACATCACATGTACACAAAATATGATTTTAAATCCAGGACTAGCGTGGCTCTGATACCACTGTTGAGAAATCCCGGGCAAAACACGCAGCGGAAGCAAAAGTAAAAACAAAAATTGATGGGTCACACACGAGCAGGAACAGGACACCGTTTAAAAGGGACACGAATTAGGGTTAATTCGTGGGTCACTCCGGTGGCACAATTTAAGACACATAGGAAATGTCTGGGACATTAGGTCTTGTCTTAATTGATCTACAGTTGTGAAGTATTTAAATTCGTGGGACAAATTTAAATATAATAATTGTTAAATGATTAATGGGGATTGATTATTTACAATTAAAATATTAAGGAAAAATAATTCAGATAAGGTTCCTAAGAGTTAGGAAATTATTGAATTATAAAATTCTCTAATATTGGCATGAGGGTGGCGCCTCTTTTAGCATTTAAATTAATAAAAATGTTTTATTAATTTAAGTCATGAATTTGAATTCAAAAGATTTGATGGAGATATCAATAGATTTGATAAGATCTCAAATCAGGATCTTTGGAGAATCATGACTTCCTAAGAGTTAGGAAGGTTTTTGATTTATAAAATTCCAAAGAATTTTAGAGGCATATGGCGCCTTCTGAGGTGGGTCCCATGGGAAGATTTGATCTTCCATTTGATTCTCTAAGATTACGATTTGAATTTAAATTTAATATTATGGTAATATTATAATTTGAAATTCAAGTCATGAAGCCATATTGTTATTATAATTTATAATTATAATAATGCTCTAAAAATAATTATATATAGCCTAGGGCTAGGCGCCTAGGTCAAGCATGTGAGTGAGAATTCATTTGTGCAATTTTCATCCTCCTTGTTGAGAGAGATAAAAATCGCCTCCTTCAAAACCCTAGTTTCCAAGTGAGGAAATTTTTGGTTCTCAAGAGTTGAGAGGGTAAAATCGACTTGGCCTAAGGAGTTAGGCAATTCGATTTGTGGTTGCCAAAAATTAGGGTTTGTGAGAGAAGGAAAGACAAGAAGGAGTTCTTGTGGGGACTTCTCCATTGCGCCACTTTTGGAGTTTGAATCAAGAAGGAGTTCTTGAGTTCAAATACACTGTAGATTGGTCCCTGGTTCTTTTGGAGAAAAGAACTGAAGGCTAGCACCTTGGTGCCCGAAGAAACTGTTCGTGTGGATTACCGGCAGAGAGAGGACGCTGCGAGTGGACTCCTGGAACACGCCTTGTTCAACCAATCGATTGAAACTCGTGAGGTATACCACTATCTTAAAAGTTTTAAATTCTACTAGCGGATCCGTTCGGGAATTTTAGGACCTGGCGTGTTTTATTTTAATTTTATATTTGCTTCCGCTGCGTTAGGCGCCTAGAATTCCCAACACTTCCTCCACCGGTAATCCACACGAACAGTTTCCCGAACACAAGGTGCTAGCCTTCTTGTTTCTTTCTCCAAAGAAACCAGGGGATTGAATCTACAGTTGTTGAACTCAAGAACTCCTTCTTTGAATTCAGGCTAGGTGGCGCAACAGAGCAGAAGACAACAACAAAACTCCTTTTGTTCTTCTTCTCTCAAAAACCCTAGGAACCCACAACTTCAAATTTCTCTCTAACTCCTTAGAAGAAAATCGACTTCTCTCTCTAGGAAGGTGGGTGGCGAATTTTCTCTCTCAACAAGGAAGAAAATCGACTTGCCAAAGTGAATTAGGGTTTCTCACATGTGTGTGTGTGTGTTAGGCGACTTTAGGTATATAATTACCAAAATTATGGTAATTTTATATATATAAAATCATGATATTACACTAATATCATATTTTTAAGACTTGAATATCTAATTAAAATATTACCATAATATTTTAATTCAAATTCAATTTGCTATCTCAGAGAATCAAATGGAAGATCAAATCTTCCAATGGGACCCACCTTGAGATAGGCGCCTAACACCTTCAATTTTAAGGGAATTTTATAAATCAAAATAACTCCTAAAATTAGGAAGTCATAACCAACTTATTTTATCCCAATGTTTTTGAATTAAAATATTACCATAATATCTTTAATTCAAATTTTGAATTTTGAATTTAAATTCTTTATTGAATTAAAATATTACCCCAATATCTTAATTCAAATCTTGAATTTCAAATTCAAATTCAAACTCATGATTTAAATTAATAAAACATTTTTATTAATTAAATCACCATAAAAAGAGGCGCCACCCTCTATGTCAATATTAGGGAATTTTATAAATCAATAATCTCCTAACTTTTAGGAATTATTTAATTTATTATTCCTAATATTTAAATTGTAAATAATTAATCTCTATTAATCATTTAACAATTATTTAAACTGTAGAAAATTTAAGACAAGACATAATGTCCCAGACATTTCCTCTGTGTCTTAAATTAGGCCACCGGAGTGACCCACGAATTACCCTAATTCGTGTCCCTTATAAAGTGTGCTCTAATCCTGCTTCTGTGTGACCCAGCAGGCCCCACGTGAAGTTGGCAGTAGGTCATCCCCATGTCCTACAAGTCGCGAGCGGACTCTAGCAAGCCATCACGACTACCCAAAACACGTGAGTGATCGTCTGTTACCAAAACCGATTTAACCTTAGTACCTCCTTGACATCGACCCTATTGTTCTACGATATCTTGGCTATGGATCAGGCACAGGAAGGTCATCCATGATCCAAACCTTTACTTTCTCGATCTTCTTGAGTAAGTCCCAATATACTGAGTGGCCACTCTTTCCTTGGACAAACTCATCGAGGGCGCCAGTAAGATATCTCCCATCTTATGGGGAACAAAATCCCTATTTTGGTCAATCCACATTCCTCAGCACGACCATCAACCAAACCCGTACTTAGCCCTTATGACTACCCTGTTACGGGCAGCGTTAGACTAAGCCAAAGTCTGACAACTGCAACGCCGGAATAATGATAACCTCAGGTCTAAGGCGTCGTGACAGGCGTACAGGAGAGGCAAGGTGATGACTAAACCCATGCAGGACTCTCCGGGTCAGTCCAGCAATTCGTAACCCCTTACGTAATTGCACCATGACTCTCGTTCCAGCATCTAGTGCGTGCATCTCTATGCACCGAGGTCATGCTGATCTTAGTTCATTTTCGCTCCCACGAAAACAATCGATCAGGGACAGATTTAGATTAATTATCTTATAATTAATCATGGACGTTCAGATTTAGATTAATTATCTTATAATTAATCATGGACGTTATCACAGTAAACATGCTAATAATGTGAAAACCATTAATTTATCTCTATAAATTAATCCATATGTTCATAACATACATAAAATGGATTGGCCCTAGGGCACAATTTCCAACAGTACAATCATTAATCAAACTGTTCCTACACTAGGAACATCCATTAATGTGTCTAATCCCCATTTGACGTTGCATGATACTCATGTAAGACCTGTGCTGGGGTTTCGCAAGAGGACTGGCAAAATGTCCTCAACTGCTATTTTTGATATCTTGATATCACCGTCTCTAGGTGATCATGTCTGAGTATATCACTGTCGGAACATCAGTGGGGAACCCCTTCCCGTTTGGTCTCTTCCTGTCTCCACAAGGTGACCACCAAGCGTACTTCAGACACTAGTTTTACAGTCTGCGTCTCCACGCGACTAACCCGTTCTTGTAGAATCAGCAATCGTGCTCCGCTTGGAACCATTCCAACTCACGATGCCTCTGTTCAGGGGATACATGTTTTCGTACTGCGATTAATCTTGGTTGGTTTGGAAAACGGGCACCTGTGTAACCACTTACACATCAATCCTACCATAAACCAAGAATTTTATCCTTAGTCCTTCTTAAGTACTTAAGGACCTTTATGACAGCTTTCCAGTGATCCTCAACAGGGTCTCAGCTCGTCATACTTAGGGCAAACGACATATTGGGTCAAGTACAACATAGGCCATGGATCCTATCACCGTAGCGTAAGGGATGCCATCCGTGCGTCCTTACTCATCAAGTGTCTTGGGACACTGAGTCTTACATAGGATCAATCCTTGATTCATCGGCATGAATCCCTTCTTGAAATCTCGCATACTGAACCCCTTCAGTATCTTATCCAAGAATGTACTTTGACTCAATTCAAGAAGCCCCTGAGAACTATCTCCATAGATCTCTGTGCCTAGATTATAGGCAGCTTCTTATATATCCTTCATTGAAAGTGATTTACCTATCTAAGATTCATAATCTTCAAGATAGTAATGTTACTTCCAACTATCCATATGTCAGTGACATATGGCACCAAGAGTGCAATCGCGCTCCCACTAACCTTCTTGTAAACACAGGACCCATCAGGGTTTTGTAAGGGGCCAAACTCCTTTGGCGCCTTCATCAAAACAATGATAAAAGCTTCCTGATAGGTGGCGAGCTCACCACGCTCCTAAAGCAACACATCCCTGCTCTCAATGACCAAAGATCCCCATCTCTGAGATTGAGAACGTGTTCTATCAGAACTTCGTTGTCCTTGTGTTTTAGAGGAGCTTCCACAACACCTTGCGGATCTTCTCTAGTTTCTGTCTACGCCTCTAAAGTGTCTTGTGGATCTTGAACTCTTTCAAGATTTGTCTTACTCCCACTGTTTCTTTTGGAAACAAAGAATCCCTTTCTAAAAGGTATCCACCTCTGACTACAAACACTTTGTTGTGAGATGGGTAGCAGACTTGATACCCCCTTCGGTTTTCTTGGGGTATCCCACAAATATGCACTTTGAGGGTTTTGGGAGACAGTCTATTGTCTGCCCATTGCTTAACATAAACTTAATGTCCCCAAATCTGTGACAAGACACTATGGGACTCTTCCCATTCCATATCTCATATGGTGTCTTCTAGACGAAACGGTTAAGTGTGAAGTCAGCAGCTTCTAGAGCACACCCCCTTTTAAAGGAAGGCGGAAGATCTGTTTGAGTCATCATAGATCGAACCATATCTAATAGGGTTTGATACCTCTTCTCGGAAACACCATCCACCATGGGGTCTCAGAAAGAGCAAGTTGTGAGACTATCTCACAGCTTCTAAGATGATCAACAAAATCTTGACTCAAATTCTTGTCCTCTCGATCGAATCGAAGGTCCTTGATTTTCTTGTCAAATTAGTTCTCTACTTCGCTTTGAAATCTCTATTTCAAAAGACCCTGACTGACGCTCCATTAGGCAGCCGTAGTTCTACCTATTGAAGTAGTTAGTAAGAGTTACTACCTTCAGCTTGGGTACTCATGGGTCCACATACATCATCTATATATGATCCCCACTAAGTCAGACATTCTATTACTGCGGTCAGTAAAAGGAACGCCTTTTGTCATCTTTCCATTTAAACAAGGTTCGCAAGCATCATATGATTCGAAATCAATTGAGCTTTAGAAGTTCATCTCTATGAAGCTTCTCAAGGCGTTTCTCGTTTGTATGGCCAAATGACAATTGCCAAAAGTATTTACAGGATTAGATTCGATAATCTTTAATCCTTTTCGTATCAATGTTATAAATATTGTTATCGTTCTAGTTTAAGACATAATGATTATCTTTGCAAATCATATAAGCAAATAAACATTATTTTATAAAATAGAACACCATTCTTTAATGTTTACACATATAAAATCTTCCTTATCTATATAAGGAGAAAAATAATGTTTGAACTTTAAAGAATAACAATAAACTTAGCCCACAAGGGGCAATCCAAGCTTGCATGTTCCTGTAGCAGCAACAGCAGCAACCTTTGCTCCATTGTCCACTTCGAGGTCCATCTCGCTTCCGTTCTGGTTTTCTACTGTTTGCGAAGACCCTGCACATCAAATGTGAGAACCACATGCTGTATCCAATACTCAAGTGGTTTAAGTAGAAAAGGAACATTTATAACAAAGATACCTGAAGTAGAGGGCTCAACGCACTTCTTCTTCTTTTGATCTTCCCAATAGTATTTGCATTTTCTCATCGCGTGTCCAGACATTTGACAGAAAGAGCAGAATACATCATCTGAGGGCTTTGCCTTCTTGGCAGGCTCTTGGTGAGGAGCGTTCTCTGGTTTGGTCTCACCATCCAGGTCGGTTCCCTTCCGCTTTCCTTCGCCCTTTGTTTTCCTTTCCTTCTTCTGACTCATGGATGCCTCAACCGACTTGAGTATCCCATGCAGCTCAGAAACTGATTTCTCCGTTCCTCTCTTATAAAAGCTTATGATGAAAGGATCATAACTTTTGGGCAGTGAGCACAGGATCACACCCGTTGCAAACTCTGGAGGAATAGGAAATCCCAACCTATCAAGGTGATCTATGTACCCTCTCATCTTCATGACATGGTAACAAACAGATGCACCTTCAGCCATTTTGCAAGACATAAGAGCCTTAGTGGTCTCATATCTATCTTGCCTGATCTAGTATCGGAACATTTCCTTGAGACGTGTTATCATCTCATATGACATCAATGTATCCAAGCCCTCATGCAGCTCGAGAATCATTGTGTCCACCATCAGGCAAGAGACCTCCAGCGAGTCGTCAAAGTGCTTCTCGTAAGCCCTCCATTCAACTCCTGGAGCGCCCTTGGCAGGCTCCTTAGGAATAGGTTTATCCAGAACATAAAGTCTCCTCTCATGGGTGAGAACAATTCTCAGATGACGAAACCAATCGAGGAAATTTGTTCTATTCAGTTTATCCTTCTCAAGGATAGGTCGCAGTGAAAGTGTTGAACTATTAATTGCCATTTGATTCTACAATTTAAAATATGAAAATTTAATTAGCAGAATAAAATACATCCACCATTTTATAAAACCCAGTGAAATTTATTATTAGTGGCTAAGACCCATATTTCGCCAAAGTTTACCGTCGCGTAGGCGATCATGCACCTTTGGTTAGTTAGGTAGGTAACTCCTTACCAATCACATCTCTATGTGACTCTTAGATCCTTATGGGACTGTATCATCGTATGATACTTATTATGGCATGTTGATCCCATCTAATGCCTTGTGGACCAAAACCGTTTTGATAACCCCATTAAGTCACACGGTAAAACATGTGAATGGCTAGATTCAAGACAACGAGGCCGAAGCCCAACCCCATATCATCAAGGCCCAACTGCAATACGTGTCGCGTAGGCGATCACCGTATTCAAAGAACCAAGATTTCAATGAGCATCGTATTGAAAATCCCATTCACCCGTGTCTCCTCAAGGTCAAGGCAGATACGTGTCGCGTAGGCGATCACCGCTCCACGATGAACAAGATTTTGACAGGGCGTTTTAGCGACGACATTAAGACTTAAGATTTTCTAAAAGGGTTTGAGTTTGTTTAATAAAAGATTCCGATTTTATTGTTTAATTCTAAAACTCCTTTTAAAATTAAACGAGTCATGCCACATGTTTATTTCCCCATGTATCACATACATATAAACATGTGCCCGGATTTTGTATCGTATACAAAACCCCACACTCGTATCGTATACGTGGCTGTAGCGTAATAATTAAATTAGCATTTTAAATTTTCGCACCCTAAACATACATCTAGCGCATCTCATACAAACTAAATGTAAAACATACACCGTGTTTAGATATGGCCCATCTACCCTAGTATTCTCCCAAGCCAATGAGAGAACTTTTCTAAAAGAAAAATAAAATTACACGTGAATAAACCCCAGTTACATTGAGGTATAAACTTGAAAGTAAAATTACACAAGAGTAGAGGGAGACGACACGCAGGCCGTATTTACCAAAATAAACCTCCTAGAGCCATATCCAACACCACACAATTCAAATATGAACA
>QANZ01045998.1:0-29757 GCA_003254925.1 Chamaecrista fasciculata | reverse complement strand
TTCCCTAATATTATAAATAGGAATATAATTGTAAATAGACTAATCCAATTATCTATTTAAACAATTATCATATATATATATATATATATTTAAATTTGTCCCACAAATCTAAATATTATATTTGTAGATATTTATTTAAGACAAGACTTCATGTCCCAATACAATCAATTATGTCTTAAACGATGTCACTAAAGTGACCCACGAATTTACCCTAATTCGTGTCCCAGCTTGGCATCTGGTTCCTGCTCGTGTGTGACCCAGCAGGCCCCACGTGAAGTTGCAGCAAGTCATCTCCATGACTCACAAGTCGAGAGCGGACTCTAGCAAGCCATCACGACTACCCAAAATACGTGAGTTATCGTTTAACCCCGAAACGACTTAACCTTAGTACCACCTTGTCTTGATCCCTTTTTGTCCTACGATATTTTGGTCATGGATTAGGCACGGGAAAGTCATCCATAATCCAAACCTCAATTTTCTCGATTCCTTGAGTAAGTCCGTTTTACCAGTGTGGCCACACATTCCTTGGACAGACTCATCGAGGGGCCCAGTTAAATATCTCCCATCTCCATGAGGGACAAAATTCCATCTAGGTCAACCACATTCCTCAGCACGGTAATCAACCAAACCCGTACTCAGCCCTTATGGCTGCCCTGTTACGGGCAACGTTCGACTAAGCCAAAGTTTGACAACTACAACGCCGGAATAATCAAGACCTCAGGTCTAAGGGCATCGTGACAAGTGTACAGGAGAGACTAGCTAATGACCAGAACCCATGCAGAACTCTCCAGGTAGGTCCAGCAATTTGAAACTCCTTACATAATTGCACCATGACTCTCGTCCCAGCATCTAGTGCATGCATCTCTATGCACCGAGGTCATGCTGGTCTTAGTTCATTTCAAGTTCCCACTTGAATGAGCGACCAGGGACAGTTTAGATTAATTATCTCATAATTAATCAAGGACTGTTATCATAGTAAACATGCTAATAATATGATAACCATTAATTTATCCCCATAAATTAATTAATATGTTCCAAACATATTTATAAAATGATTGGCCCTAGGGCACAATCTCCACCAGTTATGACTAGTTTGTCATGAACTTCAATATGAACGGAATGGAGAAATCAATTTCTGAGCTGCATGGGATGCTTAAGACTAACGAGGCATCCATTAAAAAGGCACCTGATGTAGTCTTGATGGTTTAGAAAAACCAGGGGAAAGGGATGGGCAAAAGAAAGAGGAAGGGTAAAGCCCCGATTGGTGAGACCAAGCCAGGGAACAAGCCTAACCCACAACCTGCCTAGAAGGCGAAGCCCTAAAAGGATGCAATTTGCTTTTTCTGCCAAAAGCCAGGACTTTGGAAAAGAAATTGCAAATTGTGTTTGGAAAATCAAAAGAAGAAGAAGAGCGGTGAGGTCTCTACTTCAGGTATCTTCGTTATAGACGTTCACTTGTCTACTTTAACCACTTGGGTATTAGATACAGCATGTGGTTCTCATTAGATACAGCATGTGGTTCTCACATTTGTACAAATGTGCAGGGTCTCAGAGACAGTAGAAAGCTGGACAGAAGCGAGGTGGACCTGCGCGTAGGCAATGGAGCAACAGTTGCTGCTGTTGTTGTGGGAACATACGAGCTTGTGTTGCCCTCTAGGCTTATTTTCATTTTGAATAATTGTTATTATGTACCTTCATTGAGTTCAAACATTATTTCCCTTTCTTATTTGGATAAGGAAGGTTTTACATGTGTTAACGGCAATGAAAGGTGTTCTATTTATAAATACAATGTTTTATTTGCTTATGGTGATTTGCAAGATAATCATTACGTCTTAAAATTAGAACGACAACACGATAACAATATCTATAATCTTGATACCAAAAGGATCACGATTAACGAATCAAATCCTACGTACCTTTGGCATTGTCGTTCATGCCATATAAATGAGAAACGCCTAGATCTAGGCTCATTTGATTTTGAATCATATGATGCTTGCGAATCTTGTTTACTTGGTAAAATGATAAAGGCGCCCTTCACTGGCCACAATGAGAGAGCACCTGACTTGTTGGGAATCATACATAGTGATTTATGTGGACCCATGAGTACTCAAGCTAGGGGTGGTTACTCATACTTCATAACGTTCACTGATGACTTCAGTAGGTATGGTTATGTCTACCTAATGAAGCACAAGTCAGAGTATTTTGAAATGTTCAAAAGATTTCAAAGTGAAGTAGAGAACCAACTTGGCAAGAAAATCAAAGTCCTTCGATCCGATCGAGGAGGCGAGTATTTGAGCCAAGAGTTTATTGATCATCTTAGAAGTTGTGGGATAGTCTCAGAACTTACCCCTCCTTGAACTCCACAGTGGAATGGTGTTTCTGAGAGGAGGAATCAGACTTTATTAGATATGGTCTGATCTATAATGAGTCAGACTAATCTTCCGCCATCCTTTTGGGGGCATGCTCTAGAAACTGCTGCGTTCACACTTATCTGTGTTCCGTCTAAGGCAATTGAGAAGACACCATATGAGATATGGACTGGGAAGAGGCCCAGTTTGTCTTACCTCAAGGTATGGGCATGTGAAGTTTATGTTGAGCAACAGCCTAACGATAAACTGTCTCCCAAATCTCTAAAGTGTTTGTTTGTGGGATACCCCAAGGAAACAAGGGGGTATTATGTCTACTACCCATCTGACAACAAAGTGTTTGTAGTCAGAAATGGATTCTTTCTAGAAAAGGATTTTGTCTCCAAAAGAGACAGTGGGAGTACGATAGTTCTTGAAGGGGTTCAAGATCCACAAGACACTCTAGAGGCGCAGACGGAAACTAGAGAAGAGCCACAAGACGTTGTGGAAGCTCCTCTAGTAGCACAAGGACCACGAAGGTCTGATAGAACACGTTCTCAACCTCAAAGATATGGATTTTTGATGACTGAGAACAAGGATGTGTTGCTCATGGAGCGTTGTGAGCCTACCACCTATCAAGAAGCTATTGTGGGTCCCAACTCTGAAAAATAGGTTGAAGCCATGAAGGCAGAGATGCAATCCATGTACGACAATAAGGTATGGACCTTAGTCGATCCACTTCAAGGTGTAAAAGCCGTAGGGTGAAAGTGGGTTTTCAAAGAGAAAACCGACATGGATGGCAACGTTAATGTCTTTAAGGCCAGGCTAGTTGCAAAGGGGTTCACTCAACATCATGGTATTGACTATGATGAAACGCTTTCCCCATTTGCATTGGCCAAGTCCATTAGGATCCTCCTTGCCATAGCCGCGTATTATGACTATGAGATATGGCAAATGGATTTCAAAACAGCATTCCTTAATGAAAGGCTGCCCGAAGATGTGTACATGACACAACCTGAGGGGTTTGTATGTCCAGAGGAACCAGAGAAGATGTGCAAACTTCAGAGATCCATTTATGGATTGAAGCAAGCATCCCGGAGTTGGAATCATCGTTTTGATGAGGTAGTCAAAGAGTTTGGCTTCTTGCAAAACCCTGATGAGCCTTGTGTTTACAAGAAGGTTAGTGGGAGCACGATTGTGTTCTTGGTGCTTTATGTCGATGACATATTGCTCATTGGAAATGATGTTCCTACCTTGGAGATTGTGAAATCTTGGTTGGGAAAATCATTCTCAATGACGGACTTAGGAGAAGCTGCTTAGATTCTATGCATCAAGATCTATAGAGATAGATCTCGAAGGCTTCTTGGATTAAGTCAGAGTACATACTTGGATAAGGTACTGAAGCAGTTCAGTATGCAGGATTCTAAGAAGAGATTCATACAGATGAATCATGGTTTAGGCGTGAGCAAGAATCAGTGTCCCAAGACACTTGATGAGCGAGGGTGCATGAGTGGCATCCCTTATGCTTCGGCAATAGGATCCATCATGTATGCCATGTTGTGTACTCGACCAGATGTGTCGTTTGCCCTGAGTATGACGAGCCGGTTCCAACAAGATCCTGGTGAGGATCATTGGACCGTTGTCAAAAACATCCTTAAGTACTTGAGAAGGACTAAGGATGAATTCTTGGTTTATGGTGGAACTGATGAAGAGCTATGTGTAATTGGTTACACAGATGCCAGTTTTCAAACCGACCAAGATGATTTTAAATCGCAGTCTGGATACGTGTTTCTCCTGAACGGTGACATCGTGAGTTGGAAAAGTTCCAAGCAGAGGACGATTGCTGATTCTACAACGGAGGATGAGTATATAGCTGTTGGGAATTCTAGGCGCCTAACGCAGCGGAAGCAAATATAAAAATAAAATTAAAACGCGCCAGGTCCTAAAATTCCCGAACGGATCCGCTAGTAGAATTTAAAACTTTTAAGATAGTGGTATACCTCACGAGTTTCAATCGGCTGGTTGTACAAGGCGTGTGCAAGGAGTCCACTCTCAGCGTCCTCCCTCTACCAGTGATCCACACGAACAGTTTCTTGGGCACCAAGGTGCTAGCCTTCCGTTCTTTTCTCCAAAAGAACCAGGGACCAATCTACAGTTTTTGACTTCAAGAACTCCTTCTTTAGTCAAGAACAAGGTGGCGCAAATTTGAGAATTCCCTACAAGAACTCCTTCTTGTTTTCTCCACTTTCACAAACCCTAATTTTTGGTGACTGCAAATCGAATTACCTAACTCCTTAGGCAAAGTCGATTTTTCCTCTCTCAACTCTTGGGAGCCAAAAATTCTCACTGAATGAGTTAGGGTTCTTGGAGGTGGCGATTTTCTCTCTCTCTACAAGGAGGATGAAAATTGCACAAATGAATTCGCTCATTCTTAGCCCTAGGCGCCTAGCCCTAGGCTCTTTATAATTATATTTAGAGCATTATTATAATTCCAAATTATAATAATATGACTTCATGAATTGAATTTCAAATTATAATATTACCATAATATTTAATTTAAATTCAAATCACAATCTTTTGAGAATCAAATTGGAAAATCAAATCTTCCAGGATCCTCATGTTCATGCGCCATGCTCTCTAAATAATTCTTTGAAATTTTATAAATCAAAAACCTTCCTAACTCTTAGGAAGTCATGATTTCCCAAAGATCCTGAGTTGAGATCTCACCAAATCTATTTGAATCAAATCTTTTGATATCTCCATCAAATCTTTTGAATTCAAATTCATGAATTAAATTAATAAAACAATTTTATTAATCTAAAATGCCAAAAGAGGCGCCACCCTCTTATATATATTGGGGAATTTTATAATTCAATAATTTCCTAACTTTTAGGAATCTTATCTGAATTATTTTTCCCTAATATTTTAATTGTAAATAATTAATCCCCATTAATCATTTAACAATTATTATATTTAAACTTGTCCCACAAATTTAAATATTTCACAACTGTAGATTAATTAAGACAAGACTTAATGTCCCAGACATTTCGCTGTGTCTTAAATCGTGCCACCGGAGTGACCCACGAATTAACCCTAATTCGTGTCCCTTTTAAACGGTGTCCTGTTCCTGCTCGTGTGTGACCCAGCAGGCCCCACGTGAAGTTGGCAGTAAGTCATCTCCATGACCTACAAGTCGTGAGCGGACTCTAGCAAGCCATCACGACTACCCAAAACACGTGAGTTATCGTTTTTACCAAAACCGACTTAACCTTAGTACCACCTTGTCATAGACCCTATTGTCACACGATATCTTGGTCATGGATTAGGCACAGGAAAGTCATCCATAATCCAAACCTCAACTTTCTCGATTTCCTGAGTAAGTCCCAAATCCCAGCGTGGCCACGCATTTCCTGGACAGACTCATCGAGGGCGCCAGTTAGATATCTCTCATGTTAATGAGGGACAAAATCCCATCTTGGCCAATCCACATTCCTCAGCACGGCAGTCAACCAAACCCGTACCTGGCCCTTATGGCTACCCTGCTACGGACAACGTTAGACTAGGCCAAAGTCTGACAACTATAACACCGGAATAATGATGACCTCAGGTCTAAGGCGTCGTGACAGGCGTACAGGAGAGGCAAGCTGATGACTAAACCCATGCAGGACTCTCCGGGTCATGTCCAGCAACTCGTAATCCCTTACGTAATTGCACCATGACTCTCGTACCAGCATCTAGTGCATGCATCTCTATGCACCGAGGTCATGCTGGTCTTAGTTCATTTTCGCTCCCACGAAAATAATCGACCAGGGACAGATTTAGATTAATTATCTCATAATTAATCAGGGACTGTTATCATAGTAAACATGCTAATAATATGATAACCATTAATTTATCTCCATAAATTAATCAATATGTTCAAAAAATATCTATAAAGTGATTGGCTTTAGGGCACAATCTCCAACAATAGCAGTATCAGATGCAGCGAAGGAGGCTGTATGGATTAGGAAGTTCATTGTTGAGCTTGGTGTGGTTCCGACCATTGCTGATCCTATAACCTTGTATAGTGACAATAGTGGTGCTATTGCACAAGCCAAGGAGCCCCGGTCCCACCAAAGGACCAAACATATACTCAGACGTTATCACATTGTTAGAGAGATGGTTGACAGAGGTGATGTCAAGATATGTAAATTAGCAGGCGAGGATAATGTTGCCGATCCTCTTACGAAACCTCTAGCACGGGTCGTACATGAACGTCATGTAACGTCGATGGGGATTAGACACATTGATCAATGTACCTCGTGTAGGAACAGTTTGATTAATGATTGTAGCTAGTGCAAGTGGGAGTTTGATGGAGATTGTGCCCTAGGGCCAATCATTTTATATGTATGAACATATTGTTTGACTGATTTATGAATGATAGATTATGTCGTTATCATATTATTATCATGTTTACTGTGATAACAATCCTTGATTAATTATGTGATAATTATTCTAAACTGTCCCTGGTCGATTATTCACGTGGGAACGTGAATGAACTAAAACCAGCATGACTTCGATGTATGGAGATACACTCATGTGATGCTTCTCGAGAGCCATGGTGCAATTATGTAAAGGGTTACAAGTTGCTGGACCGACCCGGAGAGTCCTGCATGGGTTTAGTCATGAGCTAGCCTCTCCTGTACACCTGTCACGATGCCCTTAGACCTGATGTCTTCATTATTCCGGCGTTGTAGATGCTAAACTTTGGCCTAGTCCAACGTTGCCCGTAACAGGGTAGCCATATAGGCTAGGTACGGGTTTAGTTGTTTGCCGTGCTGAGGAATGTGGTTGACCAAGAAGGAATTTTGTCCCTCATTAAGTTGAGAGATATTTGACTAGGCCCCTCGATGAGTTTGTCCAAGGAATGTGTGGCCACATAGGGTAATGGGACTAACTCAAGGAATCGAGAAAGTTATGGTTTGGATTACGAGGATGATTTTCCCATGCCTTATCCATGACCAAAATATCGTGTGAAAATAGGGATTATGACAAGGTGGTACTAAGGTTAAGTCGTTGATGTTAAAACGATAACTCACGTGTTTTGGGTAGTCGTGATGGCTAGCTAGAGTCCACTCTCGATTTGTGAGTCATAGAGATGGCTTGCTGCCAATTTCACATGAGGCCTGCTGGGTCACACATGAGCAGGATCAAGATACTGTAATGGGACACGAATTAGGGTTTAATTCATGAGTCACTTTAGTGACACAATTTAAGACATAGTTGAATGTCTTAGGACATGAAGTTTTGTCATAAAAAAAATCTACATTTGCAATAGGCCAAAGTCCTATTTTGGTCCTTCAGTTATGTTCAGTGTTCCAAATTGGCCCCCCAATTATTTTTTGTTCCATATTGGTCCCCCAGTTATGCAAAACTTGGCAATGTTGGTCCCTCTAACAGTTTCCATCCATTTTTCTGTTAGAAAAAAGACAAAATTGATTTTTAACTCCTAAAAGTTTATATTTTTTTACATCAAGGACCTTTTTCTCTATAATAAAACCAAAATGTAAGAAATAAGAAATGACTAGGGGTTTTATTTTATTTCACCCAAAAAAAACCTCTCTCTCGGCTCTCTCTCCACACCGTCAAATATGTCTGCGACGGCCGATCGGAATCACGACGGCCCCGGCTCCGGCGACGATGAGCTTAACCTGAAAGATACAGAGCTCACACTCAAACTTCCCGGTGCCAAAGCCGGCACGAAACGTGGCTTCTCGGAGACCGTCGAACTCAATCTTGGCGGAAAAATTCGAAACGAAGACGGCGCGTCGTCGTCGACAATGGAAAAAATCTGAATCGATGCGAGGAATAATGCGAGAAGGCGAAGAAGGCCGAAGAGCTCTAAGATAAATTGTTGGAATCTGTCAAAAATACCATTTTCTAGATTTCAAAGCTCACCCAAGCACAATAAGACCCATCATCAGAAATCTCACCGGAGGGTGTTTGTTTTGTTTCAAATTTTTGCCTCAATACCATCAGAAAACCTAAGGGTAATTTGTTTTTTTTTCTCTACTTGTTCTGTATGTGACCTTTTTTTCTAGTCAACCAAAACTCAGTTTCTGGGTACTTTTTATGTTCATACCCAAGCAAAACCCTTCAAAATCCCCAAAATTCAGCCGCTAAACAAGAAGCATAAGGCAGTAGCATTTCAGAGTTTCAGAGTTCAGACAAAAGTAAACGCATAACAATTCAGAAATCAGAATCGTTACCTCTGTGTGTGTGTGTGTGTTTGTGTGAGCTTCAAATTTAGCTTCAAAGAAACGAAATCCTGTGGTGAAAATGCCTCGCCGTCTCCTCGAGGTTTTTTTGGGTGAAATAAAATAAAACCCTCAGTCATTTCTTCTTTCTTACATTTTGGTTCTATTATAGAGAAAAAGGTCCTTGATGTAAAAAATTTAAACTTTTAGGAGTTAAAAATCAATTTTGTCTTTTTTTCTAACAGAAAAATGGATGGAAACTGTTAGAGGGACCAACTTTGTCAAATTTTGCATAACTGAGGGACCAATATGGAACGAATAATAACCGGGGGACCAATTTGGAACACTGAGCATAACTGGGGGACCAAAATAGGACTTTGGCCTTTGCAATATATAAATTTGTTAGACAAGTTTAAATGTATTAATTGTTAAATATTTAATTTGATTAATCTATTTACAATTGAATTCTTATTTAAAATATTAGGGAATAATGAATTGGCTAAGTCTCCTAAGAGTTAGGGGATTATTGATTTATTAAATTCTCTAATATTGAAGAATAAGAGGGGAGGTGGCGCCTCACTCTTGATTTTAATTAATGAAATATGATTTTGTTAATCTGAATTCAAGATTTAAATTTGAATTCAAGATTTGAATTTAAATTAAGATATTAGGGTAATATTTTAATTCAATTTGTTAAGGAAATTAATAAGTTGGTTATAACTTCCTAAGAGTTAGGTTTGTTATCTTATTTATTAAATTCCTATAAAATAAGAAGGAGGGTGGCGCATACATTTTGAATTTCAAGAATGCATTTTGAATTTTGAGTTAAGATATTAATGTAATATTTTAATTAAGAATTCAAATCCTCTTGACTCATTCCAACCAATGGGAAGTGTGCATTCTGGATTTCAAGATATGATCTTGAAATTTAAATAAAGATTGCCTTTTAATTTTGAATTATAATATTAATGTAATCTTATAATCAATATTTGGTGATTTCCTAATTTGAGGAATGGAGACTCTATAAATACACACCAAAGTCGCCTATTCTAGAGTGAAAAAAAACTAGAGAGGAAGTCGCATAGCCCAAGGAGAAAGAGGGAGAGTTCGACTAACCCTAAACTTAGGGTTTTAGAGGCGATTTGTGTGTGAGGAAGAGAGAGAGGCGCTAACCCTAAAGTCAGTGGCCAAGAAATTGGTTCTTGGTGCACCACTTTGAATTTTTGGATATTTCAAGAAGTGTTCTTGAAATTCCAAGATTGTAGATCCGTTCCCATAATCTATTAGAGAAGAGATTGGAGGCTAGCACCTGAGTATCTGCCAAACTGTTCGTGTGGATCACCGGCAGAGGAAGGACACGAGTCTGTGAACTTCTTGGAGTTGCAATCATTCCAGCATTCGTGATTTAGGTAAACATCTTATCTCACTGGTATAAACACAAGTAGTGGATCCTATGGAGGATATTATAAGGTTTTGTAAAAAAAATTTAATTCTACCTTTTCCGCTGCGTTTTGCTCCATAATCTCCAACAATCACTTTCATGTTTGCAGAGATTGTTAGCTGAGCATGGATCTCTAATCTTCGTGATCTCCATCGTAATTCTGTTTGTGTACCTACTAATTACGGGCCTGTTTGGAAGCAATTGCATTTCAATCCAAGCTCAACCAAGTGATTGAGATGAGATGATGTTGTAATGGGATGAGATGAGATGATGTATTGGTGTTTGGTTGATTTTAGAGAAGATGATGTTAAACAGTGTGTGAAATTATATAAAAGGGTATGTAATGATTGTGGTTGGTTGAAATAGGTTTATGGATTTTTTTAAT
The DNA here is from genome assembly GCA_003254925.1 of Chamaecrista fasciculata. Lineage (NCBI taxonomy): Eukaryota > Viridiplantae > Streptophyta > Magnoliopsida > Fabales > Fabaceae > Chamaecrista > Chamaecrista fasciculata. The sequence continues at coordinate 19,350 of QANZ01045998.1, read as the reverse complement.
TTGTATAAGGGTATAAATGGTAAGAAATAATGAAATGAGATGGAGATAATGAGATGAGATGATATGTGTTTGGTTGTGGTTTGAGTGAAATGATATTGAGATGAGATGATATTGGAAAGCGTGAGGATGAATTATTTTTGGATGAAGGGTTTAGGGTCAATCTCATTGGATGAGATGATGGACCAAAATGAAAATAATATTAAAATTATTTTAAGATTACAATTTGGTTCATAAATTTGTACCGGTCCAATTAATCAATCCCTAACATGTGCAAATGATAACTCGGGACCTGTAGAAAATCTCGGTCATCAATAATCGAGTCTATTTTTGAAATTCAATGACAAAAAATAAAGAATAGTTTGAGGACCAGAATGAAAATAACAAAACAACACTAAAATGTTTGGTCAAAGGTTCATTTTGGTCCTAAATGTATGCCCTAATATCCATTTTGGTCCATTATGTTTCAAAACGTTCAAATTGGTCCTAAATGTTGGCAAAATTATTCATTTTGGTCATAAATATTGGTAAAAGTTTTCAACTAGAATATATGGAGGTACTCTTCGGGAACAATACGTAGCTCTAAACTCATCATGTTTGAACTTGAAAGAAGCCATATTCAATACTTGGGACCAAAATGAAATATTTTGCAAACATTTAGGAGCAATTTGAATATTTTGAAACATAATGGACCAAAATGAACATTAGGGCATACATTTAGGACCAAATTGACCTTTTAACCCTATATTTTGAGAAACTAATTCCATAGTTTAAGAAAAAAACTAAACAAAAAATAATTTTAAGAGCCAAGGAAAGTGAGCTCATAGTTTGAGGACTAAAATACCTATAAAAGTGAAGATATTTAGTTTTTCTCTTTTTTTTAAAAAAATTGCATTAAAGAGAATGGAAGAAGATTGTAACTTAAAAAATATTTTAGGGGTTCAATTGTATAATTTACTCAAAACAAATAGAGGAATATTGCAACTAAAAAAATAATAATATTGCAAATTTTTGTTTAATTAAATTAATATAAATTATAAAATATATATATATAAGAGAGAGTGTGTGTGGGTGTGTGAAAGAGGGAGAGAAAGAGAGAGAGAGGTGTACGTGTGTGTTTGTGAGAGAGAGAGAGGAGTGTGTGAGTGGAAAAGAGAAAAAAAATAATGAAAAATGATAAATAGAGAGAGAAAACTATAAGTGTAATAAATGAGGGTACGCAAAATTACTATTTTGTCTAATTCTTTTTTTTATATTTGTATTAAATTATAGGTAATTATAGGTGTATAAGTAGGGATAGATTGGTAATTGTAAGACAGCATTGTTAATAATGCCATAAATGAAAACTTGTTAAGTTGCTAAATATGATCATTCTCTTTTTTTATACTTTTTTAGTGGTATTTATAAATTGAGGAAACCCAAAACATGATTTGTGGACATAATTTTATTCGTAAACATCATGATTTCTTCTATTCCATTGTCATTATTGAGATTTTAGTCTTATTTTTACTTTAATCAACATATGAGATATCTTCCTTCTTTTCCTCAATGTAAAGTTGATTTTGAGTTTGTTTTGTTTGGGAAATTTCTTTTTTCCAACATACTCTCACTCATTTATGGAGTACCATTCTCCGGTGGATGCTTATTTGGAGTATCAAACAAGTAAAGATAATGTCATGATTTGTCTTTTCTTAAATGTGCGTTGTATAAATATACTCAGTTCAGCGAGTTTCAATCTGTTCACTTTTATTACTCATTTATCTCTATATATCTAAATCGTTATCTCAGTCTTCCTCATTTAGTATGGATATTTCAATATTAGTTAGCTCGATCCTTAAAAGTGATCCTCTTCTAGAGTTATGGGAAAGAGGTTACAAGCCCTTGGTAATTTTATTCCTCTAGTGTATTTGGATAAAGTAAATTTAAAGTAAAAATAATTTTTTAAGATAATTATTTTTTCAAACATATAAAAATTATAAAAGAAATTAATTCAATTATCTCTGAAAATGACTCTCCCTCCTAAATTTACCTTATCAAAATACATCATTATATTAGTGATAGTTACAAGTGAAGTCAACTTGCAGATGGGCCAGCTTTGTTCCCAACCTAGGAAAATAGTCTTCCCTATATCTTCAATTTCTCATCATTTTCTCTCTATCGTGCTAATAGCTCAATGCATGTGATTCTCTCACTGTCACAGACTCTCACTCAATTCCCTTTCTTCCTCTTCTTGGTCCTTTGGCCCTAATGCATGCTCTTAATTCTTTTTTCTTTTGGCCTTTTCGTGCTCTTAATTACTTCCATCATTTTTAACTTTTTTTTTTAGTTAAATCATTTCCAGATTTGTAAAAGAGGATGAGTTTATCTTCTCTTACCTGAATATAGGTATAAAATAGTTCTTTTCTCATCATCGCCCACAAAGAATCTAAACTATGTAAAATCAGTGGAGAGATATTCAACAACAAAAGAGTTCAACCTATCATAATCATTCTATTTTCTGAGTATCTATCTCTATACGTAAATCTTTCTATAATTAAAGATGATCACATTGTAATATACTATATATATCTAATTGGTCAAAACCTTATTTTAATCCTTAAATTATAAGGTAAATTCTGTTTTGGTAGTAATTTTCTTTTTGCTATTTTAATTTTTAAATATTTTCATTTGTTTCATTTTTATTAGTTTAAAATGTTATTTCCTTTGATTTATCCTTTTATTTTCACGTTTAATAACTGAGATGAATTATTTATCTCTCATATATATTATAAATGATTTGATAAAACAAAATATTTTTTAATAATAAATTGAAAATAAATTTGTAACTGAATTCTTTTAAAGATGAAATAATGCGGTATATCAATAAATTTTAAAAAATAGAAGAAAAAAATACATATAAAAAGAGTCAAATTTAAGTGAATAGAATAGTAACCTATACTAATTAATTTTTATTATATTATCTAAAATATTATTAATGATTATTTTCTTAATTTTTTTTTTCAACTTCTATCTATTAACTACTTAAAAATAATGAACTGACACACCTATATTAATTTTTTTAAGAGTTAAAATGTCACGACCCCCTCTCTGGAGGCACGTGACCGGCACGGACATGGGCCTACCCCATGCCGTAAACCTACTCACAGACAATCCATAAAAACATGCCTAACATAATCCTGATATGTCATGATGTATATATATATATATATTCCAAAGTACATGGACATAATAATCTCAGTGCCCACATGTAACTATCAACTCAGACTATCGCCAAATTAATATAAATACCATTACAAACAGCCAACAAATACACGTTTAATCAATTTTTTACGTAAACAACTTGCACCAAATAATAATATACATAACCCTAAATCTTCTCCCTAAGTACTAGTGGAACTGACAGACTAAAACTTAACACAATTTAATAAAGAATGAAGTAACCATACGAGTAATGGTGTGGGATCTTGGTTGACTTCCTCCTAGATCTGAAATAGCGGCGTGATCTGGACCTGTACCTAAAAAAATAATTAACGCGGGGTGAGTCAAAAACTCAGTGAGTGGCTAACCCGTTTCAGTCGTGGTGTAGGACATCACCACATAGGGAAGGGGTCACCAATATGGTTAACATTCTTCGTCAACAAATAACTTACATTAACGCTCATTTAGCCAAGTAATCCAGCATATGCAGCGGTTAATACATAAAGCAAATAACAAGACTTGAACAATTTGACTAGAGATAGCTATTAAACCTTTAAAAGAATTTAAAATGCAAGAACAACTATGAGTTTAAGGAACCTTATGGCCCAAAGAAATTTTAATAAAAACATACTTTGAAGATTCGTTCAAGAAAATAAACTTGTAATAAAGAGTTTAATAAAGAAGATGATAAAATTAGTTTTCAAGTTTTGTTACAGTAAAGTTTGGAATTTCGTAACTCGACTTTCAAAACTCCTTTCAATAATCAAAACGTTTGATTGGTTAAAATATTTAAATCCTTCCAAGAAATATAATTCATAAGAGCCTTGCAATTAAGTCTTTTAGGATCATTGAGTGAAAGAAGAACTCATTAGTGACTGAGAGACTAAGTAAAATATCGTGATCTAGTAACAAGGAATAGTCATATGAAATTCCCGATTTGAAATAAAACCCTCACCTTGTTTCAAAAACAAGTTTATATAAGGTCATGAACAACCAAATGATGACTACATCGATGGAATCTACCTGTAGGATAGCCAATATATAATACAAAAATGGTTCAACCAATGTCATTCAGACAATCAAAGATCCTGAACTCACAAATTCACTTAGTGTTAATATAACAGAATTTAGCATCACAAAACCATCAGCTCTCTCAGAATTCCAATATAAACCCATATTTAGCAATCAATTCACCACTTAGTCACAAGGTTTTCACATCATCAATATTTCAACTCTATCTCCAACAATACGAAGCACACACAGCATTGTCACAATCCGTGGGAACCGCACACAACTTTTCACTCATCGAAACCGCACATAGCATTATCTCAACCCGTGGGGATCGCACACAGCTTTTCACCCATCGGAACCGCACATAGCATTATCTCAACCCGTGGGGACCGCACACAGCTTTTCACCCATCGGGACCGCATACAACATTATCTCATTCATTTCACAAACAATCAACAGTAAAGCACACACCAAAGTAAAGATTTTCAATCAATATCATAGCTAGAGCTATGGGAGAGCAACCACATACACAAACGCAAACCCAATCACAATCACAAACACAAATACAAATATAAATACAAGAACAAATACCAATGCAAATGCAACTACAAATACAAATACAAATACAAATACAATTACAATCACAAGTACAATTACAAATACAAACACGAATACAAACACAACACAAATGAAAGTACAAGCACGGACAAAAACACAATCCAGTCAGTCTACCCAAGACACACAACATTCAAAGAGGAATTAAACACTGTCACCATCTTATGTCTACATTTTACATGATCAAATAAAATATACAACTAGAATTTCATGTTTCTCATCACTTATAGGAATCAATAAAATTCACAAAGAAAAATGAAAGCACACATATAGGAATATCACAAGGTCTATGGGAAGCCCAACAACATTGACAACCTTGTAAAGAAAATCAATCAAAATACAAGGATATGAAAATGACAATAAATTCATCCAACACTTGTCAAGGCCAACTTATAGAAACCCAAATAATTAAGAACACCACCTCCTTCATCAGTTATAAATAACTCAAGTAGTATTGCAAAATCAAGATTGCCACCATAAGGGAAATTCCCCCCAATTTGAACATATATCAGCCTCCGCCCTCCATTGGGGAGTAATACAAATAATCATCTCATCCCACTGTCGGGAAAATAAGTCATACACAATAATTCATCCACAACAAGTAATAATTATCTCAAAATAATTTAATTCCAATTCGATCACTCACCACTATCAGCGAAATATTTAAAATGCAAAGACTTACATCCAAAAGTACTCAAGGTTCCCAAATTTCAACGAACTGTCAATGAAGAAGTTAGTTCACAATATAAATGAATTTCATCGTTAATCAAGCCCTCACACGAGGCAAGGAGGAAAAAGCCACTCACCTCAATCCGAAGAATCGATAACTGTACCTTGTAGCTTTCGGTCAACGATCGGCGTAAGCAAATCTATAAACACATTCACAAACAAGGACTCAATTACACAATTCAAGAATCGACTTCTAAATCACCCAAAGGCCCTACTCTTCACAATAGCTACTGAAGGACTCTAACAATACATCCACTTCTTAATACTCATCCTAACCCTTAGTCACACTCAGCTAAAGTTCTAATACTAACCAAAGGACTAACAAAATGCTTGGGTATCAATTTGGGAGCTTTAACAAATGTTTTGAAATCCACAAGTTCAAGGCAATTTCACCAACAAAACTTCAAAGTCAAAAACATAGGGTCATTCTTTAAACTTGGCTCTTTCACCCTTTTAAGTTAAATTTGGGCATTTTGTTCTTCACACTTTAAAATCAAGAGTATGATATGAGAATCCCTCATGGTTCCAAAGAAATCCCTTTAGTTTATCAAAACCATCAAAATCATCCCTATGGACCAAAATGCAACTTTAAAGTGTTGTGCATGATAATTAAGCTTTAAAATACCTTTTCTAAATTCAAATTGATGCATTAGAATTCATTTTTATCATCCATTGAACTCATCCAATCATTAATTTCATGAAAACAAAGAGATTTGGTCTAAAACCCAAATTTTCGTCACTTTTGAACCCTAAGATAAAAACAGTCCCAACACTCAATGTTATGGAGTTTTAATTGCCTCTAAGGGTACCCAACATGATATACTATCATCAAAGGATCCATCCCAACCAAAAATTCAAGAAACAAAGAAGAAATTGATGATTTTTTTAGACACATTTTCGTATAGACCCAAAGAGAGAAGGAAAGGGAGTAGAAATGCTATCTCAAGAGAATAAAATGCTTCCAACTAGCAACCTAGAAGTTCAGAGATGAAAATGACACCAAAATGTTTCAAGAATCCACATGAAAAGAGAGAAAGTTGGCAACACCAAAGGGGAGATAGCATAAAAACGAAAATGGAAGAAAAAAGGGGGAAAACGTCACCTATGGAAGAGGAATGGCTGTGGTGGCTGTCACCACTGCTATGGACGCTGGTGGGCTGCTGGACGGCGGCGGCGGTGAGGGAGGTGGCCGGCGACAAGGAGGGGTGGTGGTTGGAGGGAGGAAAATGAAGAAAGGAAGAGATACAAGAAGCTTCAAGAACCATCGAACAAAATAAAAATGGGTTTGCAAATTTGCTCTTTTGCTATAAATGAAGGAGGAAAATCAGATTTTTCTTGAGGGAATATTCTTAGAATATTCTTAAAAGTCACAATTTCTTGCATCTCAGTCCCTGAAAACGCGTATTTTTCAATGTCGAATTTTTTTACAAAAGTTTTATCGTTAGATCCGTTTCAAGAAGTAGATTCCAAATATGAATTTTATTTTTGAAAACTCCACCTCCAACACCATTCAGTTCTTACCCAAAAGTGTTCTATTACAGTACCAAAATAAAAGTCAGACAAAATTTTAAACTCCATTTGCTCCCAAATTTTTACCACAAGCCAAATAAAATATGGGGATTTCAAAAATGACAATCAAAATTCTAAATTTTTGAGTCCGCTAATTTTTAAAATTTATAACCCCATAACTTCTAATACTGGTCTAAAACTAGCATAAAGATCTATCAAAATTCAAAAAAATCACTAATTCTATTCTTGAACACCCAAAACTAAATTTGAAAATTCCGGGATCTCACATAAAATGTATTATTTAATATTTTTAAATTTTGCTAAAAATTTTTACTTTATTATTTCATCATAATTTATTATTTTTTAAATTAAAAAACAATGAGATTTAAAAAAAATATGGTTTTGGAAGTTTTGAACTCATACCCCACACTTTGGCCATATGACAACATATGTAGTTAACAAGTATATATTTATTATATACAGAGTTGAAAAGGTTGGACCTTGTTAGCCCCTTTGGTTTCGTCAATTGTACAAAATGAAGAAAGTATTAGACTACGACATTCTTATAGTTTTTTTTTTATGAAAAAAAGTTTTAAATGGGAGTAAACAACGGTATTTCACTAAAATGAGGAAATACTTCTCGTTCTCTTTGAGAATTTACAAAAGCAATTTACATATTACCTACTAAATAAAGTTCTCATATTGATCAAAAGATTCGAACCCCCTCGCCTTTGTAGGGTAAAAGCCCAAACCTTAACCAAATGTGTTATTTCTTATTGGCGACATTCTTATAGTTAGAATCATCTTGTTTAATTTTATAGAAAATATAATTAAAGGTACATCAAATAAGTTTATGATGTTATTTAATTTAACACTCATTAAAACAATGTTAATAATGCCATAAATGAAAACTAAGTATGGTCATTCTCTTTTTTATACTTCTTTTAGTTGTATTAATCAATTGAAAAAACTCAAAACATAATTCGTGGACATCATTCTATTTATAAATATGATAAATTATTCTATTCTAATGTCATCCATGAGATTTTAGTCTTATTTCGACTTCAACCAATGTTTGAGAGTTAATAATTGATTAACTGACGTAACATTATTTGAATCATTTCTTATTCAAATGCACGCTCATTCTCTTATGGTACACCATTCCCTATTTGATTCTTATTTAGCGTATCAAACAAGTAAAGATAATGTCATGATTTGTCGTTTCTTATATATACGTTGTATAAATACATTAAGTGTCTCAGCGAATTTCAGTATGCTCGCTTTCGTTATTCACCTCTCTCTATATATTCAAATCGCTATCTCAGTCTTCTTCATTCGGCATGGATATCGAGATACTGATCAGCTCGCTACTTAATGGTGATCCTCTTCCAGAGCCCTGGGAGCGAGGTTACATGCCCCAAGTAATTTTATTCCATCTTTGTTACCTACGAAAGCTCGAAATATTCATGACTATTTTTTAGTCCTTATTAACCCTAGTTTGATGTGATTGTGAGTCTTTCTTTCTATGATTTGCAGGATGACCTCTATTACTACCTAAACACAAGAACAAATTTAATGATATTTGATTTAAGGGTGTCTGTGGACATAGGGGATGGTACCCTTATTGACAATTACAAGTGGCATCGACTTGTAGATGGGCCAGCTTCATTCAACAATCTGAATATTTTGGAACCCTTGGAATTGAGTCACCACTTTCTCCTCAATTTCCCATCATTTTCTCTCTATCGTGCTACCTGCTCTTGCATCCCCATGCACTTGATTCTCTCAACTCCTCTCACTCAATGCCCTTTTTGCTACTGCTTGACCCTTTGGATTTAATGCCTTGATAAGTTCCATTACGCTTTACCAATTTCCTTTTTAATTATGTCATTTCTAGAGTTGTACAACAAGAGAGGAGTTTATCCTCTATTACCTTTGAATATATGTATAAAATAGTTCTTTTTTTCATCATCACTTACAATGAATTTAACTTTTCAAGAACTTGATGTGTACGTCCATGGCGAAATCTAAACTCTCTAAAATTGGTGGATTTCAAGCTGTCTGAAAAAGTTGAACTTACTTATCTGATCTAATCTGCGCTGGAATTGGCAAATTTTGTGATTATCATAAACATTTTTTTTCTTTTTTGTGAGTACCTATCCATATATGCAAATAATGTAACTATTTCTTAAACTTAATCTTCCGTTGCAGAGCAAATTCATTAACTTTACTGTTACCTAAGTTTAGCATTTTGTGTATTTTATTATAAATGCGATGAAAACTGAAATAAAAAACAAGTGAGTAAATAATGGGAATAAAAAAGCCTTGGCATTTACGCTTTCAAATGAGTTGAATAATAAATAGCTGTTGCCAAAATTAAAGTGGGAATTTATGTAAACCGTTGGGCGTGACGTTGTTAGCAACGGATAATAAGGACGATAGATACAAAATAAGAGGAAAGTGAGAGAGGATTGATTCAATGGATCAAACCCAAACTCTATGTCACATTTTTGTTGGATTCTAAAGTGAAAAATATGCAAAATTTGGTCCTAAATAACTCACACGGATTATTTTTTAACTCGTTCATGAACCTTTTTCTCATTCCAGAGAGAAAAAGAAGTACCTTTTCCTTTTCGGTTGATCAACTTTTTTTTTTTTCTTTTTTTAGTTTTACTCTGTCTTGTTCATATAATATAACATTAAAGTTTGGCGTGAAGTTCTATACATTTCGCACAATTTCAGTGGCGTGTTTCTACCATTATATTTTTTTTTTCAGCCACGTAACTTTGGGTTTTCTCTTCCATTTGTGATTTCAGCCTCCATGGCTTTTTTGTCTCCTCTTCAAAAGGTGGTTGTAATGTAGTTCATAGTATCACGAGTTATTCATTCTATTTGCTATTTCAACGTGTGTTTTTCTATAGGGACAAAACACCATTTTAATGCAGATGGAGAAGAGTCCAAAGTTCATTACACATGGCCTTTCAAATTTTTCAACAATCTGGCCGTCCATCTCTTCCAAGTCTGTATTTCCCAAATCTAAAATATTAATTAGCAGAAATAGAATCCAAATATTTTAATTTAGCTTTAGAAGTATCTGGAAATTGGGGCATTCTCGTTTCAGACTTCAGAACCATGGCCTTAAATAAACTAGTTTTCCCATATCTTAAAATCTCACGTGAGTTCCTTCTTGATTCTAATCTTGCATTTTCTAAATTTGGAATGGTAGGGCGGAGACATTGAAATGGTAATGGATCATGAGGGAAACCCAAAACGATGTGTTTTGAAGCTTCAAGTAGCAAAGAAAACAAGAGAAATTTCAATTAATTAAAATATTATAATTTTATCATTTATTCTTATTTTAGTTAAATACTAGTAACAAGTTTTACGTGGCTAACTCAGATTAAAAAATATTATAAAATATGTCGTTAATTTATTAAATGAAATTTAATATTGTTATTTAGGCTTTGCTACTAAAAGCTAGATTATCCCTACAATTTTGATTTTTCTCTTTCTCTTTTTACATAATTACTTATGACCCAATCAAGAGGCATCATTTCTCTTAAAATTTTTTTTTCTTTCGGTTCAATAATTTAAATCAAGTTTAATTTTATTAAGGTAAAGTTTTAAAGATAACAAAATTCTTTTTGCAAGTACTTTAGACTACGACATTCTTATAGTTAGGATCATCTTGTTTAATTTTATAGAATAATGTAAGGTATATCAAATAAATTTATGATGTTATTTAACTTAGGGTAAATTACAAATTAGGTACTTGTTGTTAAGCCAATTCTCACATCACTCTCGTGTAATTTAAAAAATCTCACTTTGGGTACCTGAGGCATGCACCGTTTAGCAATTAGGGTACCTGTGGTTTTATTCTATCAATTTTAACATAAAATGCTGACGTGGCGCTTACATAACAGTAAAAAATCAAATTTTGGTCCACAAACTACGGGATAAGTTTCATTTTGGTCCTAAAACTATTTTTTATTTCATTTTGGTCCTCAAACTTTCATATTTGTTCCTTTTCTTGTCCCAAAAATGTTATTTCATATGGTTTACGTCCTTATTTCTAACCTAAATAATTAAGATGAATTATTTTTTTCTCAAATATAGGAGTGATCACGCAGTGATGTGAAAACCGGACCGGACCGGCCGGTTGGACCGCTACTCGAAGACACAAGCGAGTTGGTTCAACCATTTGAACCGGAATGATGGTTGGACCGGAAATAACCGGCCAAGAACCGGAAAACCGGAACCAACCGTTGGACCGGACCGACGGTTCTCAATTTTTTTTACAAAAAATCATTTTGAGCCTTGTAAGGATCGAACCCATGCCCTTTCTTCACACTCCCAGCGCCTTTACCATCCCAACTGTGAGGCTCTGTTAGTTTTCTCTTACCAATTGTTTTACTTATCTAATAAATTAATAGATTTAATGCATCTCTTAGACCAAAAAAAAAATATAGAGGGTTTATATTTAATATATTAAAAATAATTATTTATTACGTCATCTGGTCCAAACATCCGGTCCGACCGATTCAACCGATCCGACCGTGAACCGAACACTTGTCCGAGTCTTTGTCTGGTTCGGTTATGACAACACTGTGATCACGAGCTGGGCTTGGGCCGGACTTGAGACCCAACCCAGTTAGACTCAGGCTAGGCCATCGGGTCCGACTAAGCCAAAATGGGCTACTTTAGCTTTTAAAACAAAAAATTCATATTTTTTTATTTAACCCATTTATTTATTTTATAATTCATTTTATTTTTTTGTTCACCCCTACTCAAATACGTAATAATAAGTGAGTTGACAAAGAGAGGAAGAGAAACTTTCATTCTTAGTTACAAATTGGAGATAAATTTGTGGTTGATTTTTTTCTCTAATTTATGACTAAGAATAACGGTGAAAATTCCAACAAAATCACATTTTGGCGATCAAAACGGAAAAAATATGAAAGTTTGAGGACAAAAATGAAACAAAAAATAGCTTTTATGACCAAAATGAAACTTACCCCATAATTTGAGAACCAAAAATGAGATTTTAACCTTGGAGTGGAAACCAAAAACTAAGATGCAAGAGTAACCAACGGTTAAGATGCAATAGTAATCGACCGCTACGATACATTGGAAATCTATGACTAAGATTGGGCCACGTCAGCATTTTTTCCTAAAAACTAATGGAATCAAAACACATGTACCCTAATTACTAAACGACACATATATCAGGTACCCAAAGTGAAATTTTTCAAACCACACAGCAGTGATGTGAGATTCGACCTAACCGCCGGTAACTAATTTGTAATTTATCCTTTAAATTAACACTCATAGAACAAAGTTAATAATGCCATAAATGAAAACTAAGTATGATCATTTTCTATTTTATACTTTTTTTAGTGGTATTTGTTGGAGATTATGGAGCAAAACGCTGCGGAAAAGGTAAAATTAAAATTTTATAATCTCCTCCATAGGATCCACTACTTGTGTTTATACCAGTGAGTAGATAAGATGTTTACCTAAATCAAACAGATGCTTGAATGATCGCAATTCCAAGAAGTCCACAGACTCGTGTCCTTCCTCTGCCGGTGATCCACACGAACAGTTTGACAGATACTCAGGTGCTAGCCTCCAATCTCTTCTCCAAGAGATTATGGGAACCAATCTACAAATCTTGAAATTTCAAGAACACTTCTTGAAATATCCAAGAACACTTCTCCAAGAAAGACTTCATGTCCTAAGACATTCAACTATGTCTTAAATTGTGTCACTAAAGTGACTCACGAATTAAACCATAATTCGTGTCCCATTACAGTATCTTGATCCTGCTCATGTGTGACCCAGCAGGCCTCATGTGAAATTGGCAGCAAGCCATCTCTATGACTCACAAGTTGAGAGCGGACTCTAGCAAGCCATCACGACTACCCAAAACACGTGAGTTATCATTTTAACATCAACAACATAACCTTAGTATTACCTTGTCATAATCCCTATTGTCACACGATATTTTGGTCATGGATAAGGCATGGGAAAGTCATCCTTGTAATCCAAACCATAACTTTCTCGATTCCTTGAGTTAGTCCCATTACCCTATGTGGCCACACATTCCTTGGGCCAACTCATCGAGGGGCCCAGTCAAATATCTCTCAACTTAATGAGGGACAAAATTCCTTATTGGTCAACCATATTCCTCAGCACGACAAACAACTAAACTCGTACCTAGCCTGTATGGCTACCCTGTTACGGGCAACGTTGGACTAGGCCAAAGTTCAGCATCTACAACGCCGGAATAATGAAGACCTCAGGTCTAAGGGCATCTTGACAGGTGTACAGGAGAGGCTAGCTCATGACTAAACCCATGTTTATGTTTGATCCTTTGGTGGGATCGGGGCTCCTTGGCTTGTGCAATAGCACCGCTATTGTCACAATACAAGGTTATAGGATCAGTAATGGTCGGAACCACACCAAGCTCAGTAATGAACTTCCTAATCCATACAGCCTCCTTCGCTGCATCTGTTGCTGCTATATACTCAGCCTCCGTTGTAGAATCAGCAATCGTGCTCTGCTTAGAACTTTTCCAACTCACGCAGCCACCGTTCAGGAGAAACACGTATCCAGACTGCGATTTAAAATCATCTTGGTCAGTTTGAAAACTGGCATCTGTGTAACCAATTACACATAGCTCTTCATCAAATTCCACCATAAACCAAGAATTCATCCTTAGTCCTTCTCAAGTACTTAAGGATGTTTTTTACAGCGGTCCAATGATCCTCACTAGGGTCTTGTTGGAACCGGCTCGTCAAACGCAGGGAAAACAACACATCTGGTCGAGAACACAACATGGCATACATGATGGATCCTATTGCCGAATCATAAGGGATGCCACTCATGCGCCCTCGCTCATCAAGTGTCTTGGGACACTGATTCTTGCTCAGAACTAAACCATGATTCATCGGTATGAATCCCTTTTTGGAATCCTGCATACTGAACCGTTTTAGTACCTTATTCAAGTATGTTCTCTGACTTAATCCAAGAAGCCTTCGAGATCTATCTCTATAGATCTTGATGCCTAGAATGTAAGTAGCTTCTCATATGTCCTTCATCGAGAATGATTTTCCCAACCAAGATTTCACAATCACCAAGGTAGGAACATCATTTCCAATGAGCAATATGTCATCGACATAAAGCACCAAAAACACAATCGTGCTCCCACTAACCTTCTTGTAAACACAAGGCTCATCAGGGTTTTGCAAGAAGCCAAACTCTTTGACTACCTCATCAAAACGATGATTCCAACTCCGGGATGCTTGCTTCAATCCATAAATGGATCTTTGAAGTTTGCACACCTTCTCTGGTTCCTTTGGACATACAAACCCCTCAGGTTGTGTCATGCACACATCTTCGAGCAGCCTTCCATTAAGGAATGCTGTTTTGACATCCATTTGCCATATCTCATAGTCATAATATGCGGCTATGGCAAGAAGGATCCTAATAGACTTGGTCATTGCAACTGGGGAAAACGTTTCATCATAGTCAATACCATGACGTTGAGTGAACCCCTTTGCAACTAGCCTGGCCTTAAAGACATTAACGTTGCCATCCATGTTGGATTTCTCTTTGAAAACCCACTTGCACCCTACGGCTTTTACACCTTCAGGTGGATCGACTAAGGTCCATACCTTATTGTCGTACATGGATTACATCTCTGCCTTCATGGCTTCAACCCATTTTTCAGAGTTGGGACCCACAATAGCTTCTTGATAGGTGGTAGGCTCACCATGCTCCATGAGCAACACATCCTTGTTCTCAGTCATCAAAAATCCATATCTTTGAGGTTGAGAACGTGTTCTATCAGACCTTCGTGGTCCTTGCGCTACTAGAGGAGCTTCCACAACGTCTTGTGGCTCTTCTCTAGTTTCCGTCTGCGCCTCTAGAGTATCTTGTGGATCTTGAACCTCTTCAAGATCTATCTTACTCCCACTGTCTCTTTTGGAGACAAAATCCTTTTCTAGAAAGAATCCATTTCTGACTACAAACACTTTGTTGTCAGATGGGTAGTAGACATAATACCCCCTTTTTTCCTTGGGGTATCCCACAAACAAACACTTTAGAGATTTGGGAGACAGTTTATCGTTAGGCTGTTGCTTAACATAAACTTCACATCCCCAAACCTTGAGGTAAGACAAACTGGGCCTCTTCCCAGTCCATATCTCATATGGTGTCTTCTCAACTGCCATAGACGGAACACAGTTAAGTGTGAACGCAGCAGTTTCTAGAGCATGCCCCCAAAAGGATGGCAGAAGATCAGCCTGACTCATCATAGATCGGACCATATCTAATAAAGTCCGATTCCTCCTCTCAGAAACACCATTCCACTGTGGAGTTCCAGGAGGGGTAAGTTGTGAGACTTTGGAGCTTCTCTAGGCGTTTCTCATTTATATGGCCTAAAAGACAATGCCAAAGGTACGTAGGATTTGATTCGTTAATCTTGATCCTTTTGGTATCAACGTTATAGATATTGTTATCATGTTGTCGTTCTAATTTTAAGACGTAATGATTATCTTGCAAATCACCATAAGCAAATAAAACATTGTCTTTATAAATAGAACACCTTCCATTGCCGTTAACACATGTAAAACCTTCCTTATCCAAATAAGAAAGGGAAATAATGTTTGAACTCAATGAAGGTACATAATAATAATTATTCAAAATGAAAATAAGCCCAGAGGGCAACACAAGCACATATGTTCCCACAGCAACAGCAGCAACTCTTACTCCATTGCCTACGCGCAGGTCCACCTTGTTGGAGATTGTGCCCTAGGGCCAATCATTTTATAAATATGTTTTGAACATATTGATTAATTTATGGAGATAAATTAATGGTTATCATATTATTAGCATGTTTACTATGATAACAGTCCCTGATTAATTATGAGATAATTAATCTAAACTGTCCCTGGTCGATTGTTTTCGTGGGAGCGAAAATGAACTAAGACCAGCATGACCTTGGTGCATAGAGATGCATGCAATAGATGCTGGAACGAGAGTCATGGTGCAATTATGTAAGGGGTTACGAGTTGCTGGACATGACCCGGAGAGTCCTGCATGGGTTTAGTCCTGCATGGGTTTAGTCATTATTCCGGCGTTGCAGTTGTCAGACTTTGGCCTAGTCTAACGTTGCCCGTAGCAGGGTAGCCATAAGGGCTAGGTACGGGTTTGGTTGATTGCCGTGCTAACGAATGTGGATTGGCCAAAATGGAATTTCGTCCCTCATTAAATGAGAGATATCTAACTGGCGCCCTCGATGAGTCTGTCCAAGGAAATGCGTGGCCACGCTGGGAAATGGGACTTACTCAAGAGATCGAGAAAGTTGTGGTTTGGATTATGGATGACTTTCCTGTGCCTAATCCATGACCAAGATATCGTGTGACAATAGGGTCTATGACAAGGTGGTACTAAGGTTAAGTCGGTTTTGGTAAAAACGATAACTCACGTGTTTTGGGTAGTCGTGATGGCTTGCTAGAGTCCGCTCACGACTTGTAGGTCATAGAGATGACTTGCTGCCAACTTCACGTGGGGCCTGCTGGGTCACACATGAGCAGGATCAGGACACCGCTTAAAGGGACACGAATTAGGGCTAGGCGCCTAGTGCTTGTAGAGAGTGAGAAATCACTTTGTGATTTTGTCTTCCTCCTTGTAGAGAGAGAAGAGAGAAATCACCACCTTCAACCCTAGCTCTTCCAAGTGAGAGAAAATTTTGGCTCTCAAAAGTTGAGAGAGGAAAAATCGAGTTTGCCTAAGGAGTTAGGAAATTCGATTTGAGGTTACCAAAATTAGGGTTTGTGTGAGAAGGAAAAACAAGAAGGAGTTCTTGTGGGGTTTTCTTCTCAGCTTGGGCCACCTTGTTTGATTCAAGAAGGAGTTCTTGAATTCAAAGTCACTGTAGATTGGTCCCTTGTTCTTTTGGAGAAAAGAACAGAAGGCTAGCACCTTAGTGCCCGGAAAACTTTTCGTGTGGATCACCGGCAGAGGGAGAACGATGTGAGTGGACTCCTAGCACACGCCTTGTACAACCAACCGATTGAAACTCGTGAGGTATACCACTATCTTAACAGGTTTTAAATTCTACTAGCGGATCCGTTCGGGAATTTTAGAACTTGGCGCGTTTTATTTTAAATTTTATATTTGCTTCCGCTGCGTTAGGCGCCTAGGATTCCCAACAGTGGTATCAGAGCCACGCTAGTTCTAGGATTTAAAACTGTTTTTGTGTACATATGATGTATGATATGTGTGTTTACCGCTTTCAATCACCGTTTTTGGTTTTACAAAAATCCACCAAACTTTTTTCTTAAAAAATTCAATCTACAGAAAAAGGTGCAAATTATATGTATATGATACATATGGAATCGATTGGATCGATTGGAAAAATTTTCTTGAAATTTTAGGCCAAAATCAAAAATCCTTTATAATTATAGTTAAAAGTGTTTTAATTATAATATTATAAAGGTGGCTCAAAATTTATTAAAATTGTGAATTTTAAAATTTTTGGGGGTCAATAATTTAAAATTCTTGAATGAGATTCCTGAATTTTATAATTATTGATAAGAGGCCTAATTTCAAGAAAGACATGTTAAAATTGCACAGACCCTAAATTGAACACAATCTTAAAAATTGGTTTTTAATATATGTGTTGTATGTCGTGTTTGACATAATTGTATGAATTGTTCATATTTGAATTGTGTGGTGTTGGATATGGCTCTAGGAGGTTTATTTCGGTAAATACGGCCTGCGAGTCGTCTCCCTCTACTCTTATGTAATTTTACTTTCAGTTTATACCTCAATGCAACTGGGGTTTATTCTCTTGTAATTTTATTTTTCTTTTTAGAAAAATTCTCTCATTGGCTTGGGAGAATTATAGGGTAGATGGGCCATATCTAAACACGGTGTATGTTTTTACATTTAGTTTGTATGTGATGCGCTAGATGTATGTTTAGGGTGCGAAATTTTAACATGCTATATATATATCGCGCTACAACCACGTCTACGATACGAGCGTGGGATTTTGTATACGATACAAAATCCGGGCACATGTTTATATGTATGAGATACATGGGGTAATAAACATGTGGCATGACTCGTTTAATTTTAAAAGGAGTTTTGAAATTAAACTATAAAACGGAACATTTTAATAAACAATAAAAATCAAACCCTTTTAGAGAATCTTAAGTTTTAATGCCGTCGTTAAAACGCCCTGTCAAAATCTTGTTCATCGTGGAGCGGTGATCGCCTACGCGACACGTATCTGCCTTGACCTTGAGGAGACTCGGGTGAATGGGAGTTTCAACGCGACGCCCGTTGAAATCTTGGTTCTTTGAATACGGTGATCGCCTACGCGACACGTATTGCAGTTGGGCCTTGATGATATGGGGTTGGGCTTCGGCCTCGTTGTTTTGAACCTAGCCATTCACATGTTTTACCGTATGACTTAATGGGGTTATCAAAAAGGTTTTGGACCTCAAGGCATTAGATGCGATAAACATGCCATAATAAGTATCATATGATGATACAGTCCCATGAGGATCTAAGAGTCACATAGAGATGTGATTGGTAAGGAGTTACCTACCTAAATAACCAAAGGGTGCATGATCGCCTACGCGACGGTAAACTTTGGTGAAATATGGGTCTTAGCCACTAATAATAAATTTTACTGGGTTTTATAAAATGGTGGATATATATATTTCTGCTAATTAAACTTTTCATATCTTAATTGTAGAATCAATGGCAAACAATAGTTCAACGTTATCACTGCGATCTATCCTTGAGAAGGATAAATTGTCTGGGACAAAATTCCTTAACTGGTATCGTAATTTGAGAATTGTTCTCACCCAGCGAAGGAAGCTGCAGACTTCCTTGACTGGTTTTGTAATTTGAGAATTGTTCTCACCCAACGAAGGAAACTTTGTGTCCTAGAAATCCCTCCCTTGAAGAGCATGCCAAGGACGCTCCAAGAGCTCAAAGAACTGCTTGTGAAGCACTTCAATGACTCTGTGGACGTTGCTTGCCTTATGCTAGCCACGATAGTTCAAAGAGTTGAACACGGGAATATTGTCGGTGGTTGAGATGGTCACACATCTCATGGAAACGTTCCAGAACCAGGGGAAAGGGAAGGGTAAAGGAAAGAGGAAAGGAGACGCCGACTTTGGTGGGACCAAGCCAGCGGCTGAGCCTAACCCACTACCTACCAAGAAGGTGATGGAGATTGTGCCCTAGGGCCAATCATTTTATTTATGTGTT
>QANZ01045981.1:0-12284 GCA_003254925.1 Chamaecrista fasciculata | reverse complement strand
ATATTTATAAAATGATTGGCCCTAGGGCACAATCTCCAACACTTCTCACAAGCAGTTCTTTGAGCTCTTGGAGCGTCCTTGGCATGTTCTTCAGGGGAGGGATTTCTAGGACATAAAGCTTCCTTCATTGGGTGAGAACAATTCTCAAATTATAAAACCAGTCAAGGAAGTTTGTCCCTTTTAACTTAGATTTCTAGGACATAAAGCTTCCTTCGTTGGGGGAGAACAATTCTCAAACCAGTCAAGGAAGTTTGTCCCAGACAACTTATCCTTCTCAAGGATAGATCGCAGTGATAACGTTGAACTATTGTTTGCCATTGATTCTACAACTAAGATATGAAAGTTTAATTAGCAAAATAATATTTCCACCATTTTATAAAACCCAGTAAAATTATTATTAGTGGCTAAGACCCATATTTCACCAAAGTTTACCGTCGCGTAGGCGATCATGCACCCTTAGGTTATTTAGGTAGGTAACTCCTTACCAATCACATCTCATGTGACTCTTAGATGTTTATGGGACTGTATCATCATATGATACTTATTATGGCATGTTTATCCCATCTAATGCCTTGAGGTCCAAATCCGATTTGATAACCCCATTAAGTCACACAATAAAACTTGTGAATGGCTAGGCTCAAAATAACGAGGCCGAAGTCCAACCCCATATCATCAAGGCCCACTAAACACGTGTCGCGTAGGCGATCACCACATTTAATAAACCGAGATTTCAACGAGTCGTTGCGTTGAATCTCCCATTCACCCGTGTCTCCTGAAGGTCATGGCAGATACGTGTCGCGTAGGCGATCATCGCTCCACGATGAACAAGATTTCAACAGGGTGTTTTATTGATGGCATTAAAACTTAATATTTTTAAAAGGGTTTAATTTTTAAAAGGTTCCGTTTTAATTTAATTTTAAAACCAATTTTAAAATTAAATGAGTTCTGCCATGTGTTTATTTCCCATGAATCTCATACATATAAACTCATGAACGGATTTTGTATCTCATACAAAATCCCACACTCGTATCATATACGTTGTAGTGTAAAGTTAAATAAAGCATGTTAACACTCGCACCCCTAAGCATACATCTAGCGCATTGCATCACATACAGAACTAAATGCATAAAACATACCGTGTTTAGATATGGCCCATCTACCCTATAATCCTCTCAAGCCAATGAGGGAAATTTTCTAAAAAGAAAAATAAAAATTACATTGTGAAAAACCCCAGTTACATTGAGGTATAACAAAAATGTAAAATTACATCAAGAGTATAGGGAGACGACACGCAGGCCGTATTTACCAAAAGCCCTAGAGCCATATCCAACACCACATAACACATATGAACACTTCACATATTCATGTCAAACACGGCATACATCAACACATACCAAAAACAATTTTTAAAATGTGTTCAATTAGGGTTTTTGCAATTTTAACATGCCTTTCTTGAAATTGGGCCTTGTATCAATAATTATAAAATCAAGAATCTCATTCAAGATTTTTAAATTATTGCCCCGAAAATTTTAAAATTCGTAATTTTAATAAATTTTCAGCCACCCCACAATATTATAATTAAAACATTTTTAACTATAATTATATAGGGATTTCGACTTTGGCCTTAAAATTTGAAGAAAATTTCCAAATCAATCCAATTGATTTTATATGTATCATATACATAAAATTTGCACCTTTTCCATAGATTGAGTTTTTAAATAAAACTTTTCGGTGGATTTTCGTAAAACCAAACATACGATTGAAAGCGGTAAACACATATCATACATCACATGTACAATTCACCAAAACCAGTGTTAAATTCAAAAACTAGCGTGGCTCTGATACCACTGTTGGGAAATCACGGCGCACGCATCGTAAGCAAAAATTAAAAAATTAATTAATTAAAACATGGCGCAAAAACAAAAGTGATTTCCCTACAGATCCGCTAGATGAATTTAAACCGGTGAAGGAAAAAGTTATACCTCAATGTTTCAATCGGTCCGGTTGAACGGTGCAATTCTGAGAAGTCCACACGAAGCGTCCTTCCTCTGTCAGTAATCCACACGAGCAGTTTAGTGGCACCAAGGTGCTAGCCTTCAGTTCTTTTCTCCAAAAGAACAAGGGAACTCGATCTACGGCTCTTAAAATTTCAAGAACAATTCTTGAACTTTAAAAGGATGGTGGCGCAATGAGCAACAAGAACACCTTCTTGTTTTCTCTCCTCAAAACCCTAGCTATGGGACAACTCGATTTCTCTCACACTCTTGGAGAAGATGGAGTTTCTCTCTCTAGGTCTTGAGCTAGGCGAATTCTCTCTCTTGTCTCACAAAAGAAGAAAAGAAAAATTTCACTAATGTGAATTAGGGTTGCAAAGTCGACTTGCCTCTCTTATTATATAGCTTGGGGAATTTTGATAATTATAATTAGGGAATCCTTAAATTATAGGATTATCAAATTATAAAATTATAAGATTACAATAATATTATAATTTTAGGACTTGAATTCTTAATTAAAATATTACCTTAATATCTTAATTGAATTCAAAATGCAATCTTTGAGAATCAAAATGGAAGATCAAATCTCCCCTTGGGCCCCACTAAGAATGCGCCTATCCCCTTGCTATTTTCTTTGGAATTTTATAAATAAAAAACATTCCTAACTCTTAGGAAGTTATAACCAACTTATTATCTTCCAAAGATTTTGAATTATAATATTACCCTAATATCTTTAATTCAAATTTTGAATCTTGAAATCTAGATCAAATCTTGAATTCAAATTCAAATCCAAGTCATGACTTTAATTAAAAAAACATTCTATTAATTAAAATCAAGCCTCAAGAGGCGCCACCCTCTATCCAATTTATCCTAATATTAGTCAATATAATAAATCAATAATTTCCTAACTTTTAGGAACCTTATCTAATTTATTATTCCCTAATATTATAATTGTAAATAGATTAATCCAATTAACTATTTAACAATTAATATATTTAAACTTGTCCCACAAATTTAAATATCACAAACGTAGATTTTATTTAAGACAAGACTTTATGTCCTAGACATTCAGCTATGTCTTAAATCGTGTCACTTGAGTGACTCACGAATTAACCCTAATTCGTGTCCCTTAAGCGGTGTCTAGATCCTGCTCATGTGTGACCCAGCAGGCCCCACGTGAAGTTGGCAGCAAGCCATCAATATGACTCACAAGTCGAGAGCAGACTCTAGCAAGCCATCACGACTACCCAAAACATGTGAAGTTGGCAAGCTGGAGATACATGCACTAGATGCTTTACGAGAGTCATGGTGCAATTATGTAAGGGGTTACAAGTTGCTGTACTGACCCAGAGAGTCCTGCATGGGTTTAGTCCTTAGCTAGTCTCTCCTATACGCCTGTCACGATGCCTTAGACCTGTGGTCTTGACTATTCCAGCGTTGTAGTTGTCAAACTTTGGCCTAGTCTAACGTTGCCCGTAGCAGGGTAACCATAAGGGCTAGGGACGGGTTTGGTTGATTGCAGTGCTGAGGAATGTGGTTGACCAAGAATGGGATTTTGTCCCTCATATATAGATGAGAGATATCTAACTGGCGCCCTCGATGAGTCAGTCTAAGGAAAGAGTGGCCACTCAGTAAATTGGGACTAACTTAGGAAATCGAGAAAGTTGAGGTTTGGATTAAGGATGACTTTCCCGTGCCTTATCCATGACCAAAATATAGTGTGACAATAGGGTCTTTGACAAGGTGGTACTAAGGTTAAATCGGTCTTTTTGATAAAACGATAACTCACGTGTTTTGGGTAGTCGTGATGGCTTGCTAGAGTCCGCACTCGACTTGTGAGTCATAGGGATGGCGTGCTGTCAACTTCATGTGGGGCCTGCTGGGTCACACATGAGCAGGATCTGGACACCGCTTAAAGGGACACGAATTAGGGTTAATTCGTGAGTCAATTCGGTGACACAATTTAAGACATAGCTAAATGTCTGGGACATAAAGTCTTGTCTTAAATAAAATCTATGGTAATGATATTTAAATTTGTGGGACAAGTTTAAATATATTAATTGTTAAATAGTTGATTGGATTAATCTATTTACAATTATAATATTAGGGAATAATAAATTAGATAAGTTTCGTAAAAGTTAGGAGATTATTGATTTATTAAATTCACTAATATTGGGCTTGAGGGTGGCCCCTCATTTATAGGATTTTACTTAAAGAAAATGTTTTATTAATTAAAGTCATGAATTTGAATTCAAGATTTGATCTAGATTTCAAGATTCAAAATTTGAATTAAAGATATTAGGGTAATATTTTAATTCAAAATCTTTGGAAGATAATAAGTTGGTTATGACTTCCTAAGAGTTAGGAATGTTTTTGATTTATAAAATTCCAAAGAAAATGGGGAAGGATGGCGCATTGCTTATGTGGGTCCAAGGGAAGATTTGATCTTCCATTTGATTCTCAAAAGATTGCATTTTGTATTCAATTAAGATATTAAGGTAATATTTTAATTAAGAATTCAAGTCCTAAAATTATAATTTTATTGTAATCTTATAATTTTATAATTTGATAATCCTATAATTTAGGGATTCCCTAATTATAATTATCAAAATTCCCCAACACTATTAAAAGGCCAAGGATGTCGACTTGGAAACCCTAATTCACATTAGTGAAATTTTTCTTTCTTCTTTTGTGAGACAAGAGAGAGAATTTGCCTAGCTCAAGACCTAGAGAGAGAAACTCCATCTTCTCCAAGAGTGAGAGAGAAATCGAGTTGTCCCATAGCTAGGGTTTTGAGAGAAAAAAACAAGAAGGTGTTCTTGTTGATTGCGCCACCATCCTTTTAAGGTTCAAGAATTGTTCTTGAACTTTAAGAGCCGTAGATCGAGTTCCCCTGTTCTTTTGGAGAAAAGAACTGAAGGCTAGCACCTTGGTGCCATCAAACTGCTCATGTGGATTACTGGCAGAGGAAGGACGCTTCATGTGGACTTCTCAATTGCACCGTTCAACTAGACCGATTGAAACTTTGAGGTATAACTTTTTCCTTCACCGGTTTAAATTCGACTAATGGATTCGTAGGGAAATCATTGAATGGCGATTTTATTGTTTTTGGCGTTTTTAATTTTTAATTTTAATTCTCGCTTCCGCTGCGCCGCCCCTATTGTTTCCCAACAGAACTCGCCCCCTCCTAGTGGTTTTATAGGAATTTAATAAATAAGATAACAATCCTAACTCTTAGGAAGTTATAACCAACTTATTAATATCCTTAACTGATGGAGTTGTGCCCTAGGGCCAATCATTTTATATGTTTGAACATATGTTTTGATTAATTTATAAATGATAAATTATCTCGTTATCATATTATTAGCATGTTTACTATGATAACAGTCCTTGATTAATTATGTGATAATTAGTCTAAATTGTCCCTGGTCCATTATTCTCGTGGGAACGTGAATGAACCAAGACTAGCATGACCTCGGTGTATAGAGATACACGCATGAGATGCTTTATGAGAGTCATGGTGCAATTATGTAAGGGGTTACAAGTTGCTGGACCGACCTGGAGAGTCCCACGTTGCCCGTAACAGGGTAGCCATACAAGCTAGTTACGGGTTTGGTTGTTTATCATGCTGAGGAATGTGGTTGACCAAGAAGGAATTTTGTTCCTCATTAAGATGAGAGATATTTAACTGGGCCCCTCGATGAGTCCGTCCAAGGAATGTGTGGCCACAAAGGAAAATGGGACTAACTCAAGGAATCGAGAAAGTTGTGGTTTGGAATAAGGATGATTTTCCCATGCCTTATCCATAACCAAAATATCGTGTGACAATAGGGATTATGGCAAGGTGGTACTAAGGTTAAATCGATTTTGTTAAAACGGTAACTCACGTGTTTTGGGTAGTCGTGATGGCTTGCTAGAGTCCGCTCTCGACTTGTGAGTCATAGAGATGGCTTGCTGCCAACTTCATGTGAGACCTACTGGGTCACACGAGCAGGATCAAGATACCGTAAATGGGACACAAATTAAGGTTAATTCGTGAGTCACTTTAGTGACGCGATTTAAGAAAAAGTTGGATGTCTTAGGACATGAAGTCTTGTCTTAAATAATATCTACGTTTATGATATCTAAATTTGTTAGACAAGTTTAAATATATTAATTGTTAAATAGTTAATTTGATTAATCTATTTACAATTGAATTCTTGTTTAAAATATTAGGGAATAATAAATTAAATAAGCTTCCTAAAAGTTAGGGGATTATTGATTTATTAAATTCTCCAATATTAGGGTAACAAGGAATGAGGGTGGCGCCTCATGCTCATTGTTTTAATTAATAAAATTGTTTTGTTTATTAGAATCAAGGTTTGAATTTGAATTCAAGATTTGATTTTGATTTCAAGATTGAAATTTTGAATTAAGATATTAGGGTAATATTTTAATTCAATATTGTTAGGGAATTAATAAGTTGGTTCTAACTTCCTAAGAGTTAGGGTTGTTATTTTGATTTATAAAATTCCCATAAAAGAATAAGGGAGATGGCGCTTTGCTTGGTGGGTCCATGTGCAAGATTTGATCTTGCATTTTGAATCTCAAGATTGCATTTTGAATTCAAATTAAGTTATTAATGTAATATTTTAATTAGGAATTCAAGTCCTAAATTATAATATTAATGAAATCTTATAATTTTATAATTTACTAATTCACTAATTTAGGGATTCCCTAATTATAATTATCAATTCCCTAATTTCAAGAACAACTCTATAAATAAACAAGGGCCAATTCGACTTGCACTACTCATTCAATTCAAGGAGAGAGAAAAATTCGACTTACCCTAGTTTAGAGAGAGAAAATAGTCGACTTTCCCAAAACAAGAGAGAAAGTCGACCTAACCCTAAAAGGTTTAGGGTTTTGAGATTAGTCTTGCTTGTGTGTGAGATTGAGTGCGCCACTTTTCTTGAAGATTCAGGAATTGTTCTTGAGTTTTCAAGAACCGTAGATTGGGTTCCCGTATTCTCTTGGACAAGAGAAGGAGGCTAGCACCTGGGTGTCTGCCAGACTGCTCATGTGGATTACCGGCAGAGGAAGGACACGTTCCAGTGGACTTCTTGGATTCGCAAGTTGAAAGCTGCCGATTGTTTTTACGGCTTTCAATCGTATGCTTGAATTTTGCGAAAATCCACCACATGAGTTTTTCGAACCTAATATAAAAAAATTGGTGCAAATTTATGTATTTGATACATAGGGAAATCAGTTGGATTGGTTTAAAATTTTTCTTGGAATTTTTGGTCTTAGTCGAACCCTATATATAATTTTAATTAAAATTGTTTTAATTATAATATTGTAGGGTGGCTGAAATTTTATAATTATGAATTTATAAATTTTGGGTCAAAAATTTTGAGTTCTTGAATATGATTCTTGAATTCTTGATTTTTGATGTAAGACTCTTATTTTTCCAAGAAGGCATGTTAAATTACACAAACCCTAATTGAACACAATTAAAAGTCGTCTCCCTAAATTCTGAATGTAATTTTATTTTCTTTTTCACCTCAATGTAAATGAGGTTTCCCAATGTAATTTTATTTCTCTTTTTAGAAAAATTCTCTCATTGGCTTGTGGGAGTTTAGGGTAGATGAGCCATATCTAAGCACGGTTTATTTTATGCATTTATTATTTTGTATGAGATGCAAATTGGCGCTAGATGTATGTTTAGGGGTGCGATTTTAACATGCAAAGATTTTATTTTTACGCACAACCACGTATACGATACGAGCGTAGGATTTTGTATGAGATAGAAAATTCGTGCATGTGTTTATATGTATATGATACATGGGGGATAAACACTTGGCACACTCGTTTAATTTTAAAATCAGATTTAAAATTGAACCAAAAATGGAACCTTAAAATTGAACCCTTATAAAATCTTAAGTTTTAATGCCATCAATAAAACACCCTGTTAAAATCTCAATCATTGTGGAGCGATGATAGCCTCCGCTACACGTATCTACTTTTATCTTGAGGAGACACGGGTGAATGGAAGATTCAACGCAATGCCTTAATGAAGTCTTGGTTTATTGGATGCGGTGATAGCCTCCGCCACACGTGTTCAGTTGGCCTTGATGATATAGGGTTGGGCTTCGGCCTCGTTGTTTTGAGCCTGGCCATTCACGAGTTTTATTGTGTGACTTAATGGGGTTATCAAATCGGATTTGGACCTCAAGGCATTAGATGGGATAAACATGCCATAATAAGTATCATACGATGATACAGTCCCATAAAGATCTAAGAGTCACATATGATGTGATTGGTAAAGAGTTACCTACCTAAATAACCTAAGGGTGCATGATCGCCTCCGCGATGGTAAACTTTGGTGAAATATGGATCTTAGCCACTAATAATAATTTTGCTGGGTTTTATAAAATGGTGGACCTTTTTGCTAATCAACTTTCATATCTTAATTGTAGAATCAATGGCAAACAATAGTTCAGTGTTATCACTGCGATCTATCCTTGAGAAGGATAAGTTGAATGGGACAAATTTCCTTGATTGGTTTCGTAATCTGAGAATTGTCCTCACCCAAGAAAGGAAGCTTTATGTCCTAGAGAACCCTCCCCCTAGAGAGCCTGCCAACGATGCTCCAAGAGCTCAAAGAACTGCTTATGAGAAGCACTTCAATGACTCTGTGGACATCGCTTGCCTGATGCTAGCCACGATGGTTCTCGAGTTACAAAAGAACTTGGAAAACTTGATGGCTTATGAGATGGTCACGCATCTCAAGGAAATGTTCCAGCAGCAGGCTAGGCAAGAGAGGTATGAGACCACTAAGGCTCTACACTCACTAAGGCTCTACACTCTTGCAAGATGGCTGAAGGTGCATCCGTGAGTACCCACATCTTGAAGATGAAGGGGTACATAGATCACCTTAGTAGGCTGGGATTTCCCATTTCCTCAGAGCTTGCGACGGATTTGATCCTAAACTCGCTGCCTAGAAGTTAGGACCAGTTTGTCATAAACTCAACATGAATGGAATGGAGAAATAGGTCTCTGAACTGCATGGGATGCTCAAGACTGCTGAGGCATCCATCAAAAAGGCGCCTAGCACAGTCTTGATGGTTCAGAAAGACCAGGGGAGAGGGAAGGGCAAAGGAAAGAGGAAGGGTAAAGCCCCGGTTGGTGAGACCAAGCCAGTGGCCAAGCCTAACCCGCAACCTGCCAAGAAGGCAAAGCCCTCAAACTTTTATCCTAAATATGAAATTGCTCACTCAAGACTTAAAACATATTAAAAATTCAACTAATTTGTATTCTACTCAAAAAGTGAAAAGTAAAAGGTGTAGATTATTTAATCAAAGTACCAAGATAGGGGAAAATAATAATTTTAAATTTTAAAATTGTTAAGATTTTCAAAATAGCACCTAAAATTTAAAACTTTTGGGTAAACCAAAATGTAAGTTACTCTAACTTACTTCTCTCCCCCACACTTAAAACTTAACATTGTCCCCAATGTTAGAATCAAATAAGAGTAAAGAACTAAGGGCAGAGCGTGAATTTACTCCTCTCTCCCCCACACTTAGAAGAACACATTGTCCTCAATGTTAAAGGGCAATAATAATAAAACAAGGGANTTATTATTATTATTATTATTATTATTATTATTATTATTATTATTAATAATAATAGCCTATTCTTAATAGTTCATATGATAATGATCAGGGAGTTTGACTCAAAAACAAAAATTGAAAATTAAAATAGCTAACTTGGGCTGATCCAAACTGACCAAATCACTTTGGATAGCCCAAAAGACACGAAATCAAAATAAAATAGTGAAAGCAATAAAATAGCTAACCTACTGGAGTTGTTTCCTCCCCCACACTTATCTCGCAAATAAAATTGAAAATGATAAATAAGAGATAAGTGGGAAGAAGAAACAACTTGAAGCTTAATCCGGCTTCAAATTCTCTTTGAAAATCCAGAGGGGCAGGGCGCCCCGGTGCTCGAGGGAACGTATGAAGTTCCCCTCCCTCTGGTCAGCGTGCTCCTCTTTAATAGTTTCCTTCACACTTATACCACATAAAGAAATATAATCATAAATAGAAGGTGATGTGAAAATTGGGTCAGGAATAACAAAATCAATATGAGCGAGAGGAGGCTTCTCTATTTCAAGTTGTTCGCAATTTCCTTGCGAAGGTGGGATCTCAGATTCTTCTTTTAATTCTTCTTCTTCTTCTAGCACCTCGTCCTTGGAAACTTCAGCTGCTTCTAAGGTGTTTTGATCCATGGTGAGCCAGTCATCGATTTCTTTACAATACTTACAGGGCCCACCATTGCATTCGCAAGGGCTATCTATGTCAGGTAATTGGGTAGAGAGGAGAGATTCATCATAGTCATGAAGATTGAAGTCTTCCAATTTAATTCCATCTTCCTCGCTACATTACTTACCTGTTTCATCACAAGGAAAGAGAAGAGGGGCAACAGAAATAGAATGATAAATCAAAGTCGTGTTACCTCCATCTTTGAAACTTTCCTTGGCTAATTCTTCGTCTCCTTCTAGGTTTTCTTGTACTTGCTCCAACACCATTCCTTTTATTTTACTCAGAATCTTGTTGTATGCGTCAAGTACTGCATCATGACCATAGTTGCGAAACGTGGCTTCGTGGTCGTGGTCATGATGATGGAGATTGTGCCCTAAGGCCAATCATTTTAATGTTTTGAACATATTGTTTGATTAATTTATGGATGATAAATTATTTCGTTATCATATTATTAGCATGTTTATTGTGATAATAATCCTTGATTAATTATGTGATAATTATTCTAAATTGTCCCTGGTCGATTATTCTCGTGGGAACGTGAATGAATTAAAACCAGCATGACTTCGGTGTATAGAGATACACGCATATGATGCTTTACGAGAGTCATGGTGCAATTATGTAAGGGGTTACAAGTTGCTGGACCGACCCGGAGAGTCCTGCATGGGTTTAGTCATGAGCTAGCCTCTCCTGTACACCTGTCACGATACCCTTAGACCTGAGGTCTTGACTATTACGGCATTGTAGATGTCGAACTTTGGCCTAGTCCAATGTTGCCCGTAATAGGGTAGCCATACAGGCTAGGTACGGGTTTGGTTGTTTACCTTGTTGAGGAATGTGGTTGACCAAGAAGGAATTTTGTCCCTCATTAAGTTGAGAGATATTTAACTGGCGCCCTCGATGAGTCTGTCCAAGGAATGTTTGGCCACATAGGGTAATGGGACTAACTCAAGGAATCGAGAAAGTTATGGTTTGGATTAAGGATGACTTTCCCATGCCTTATCCATGACCCAAATATCGTGTGACAATAGGGATTATGACAAGGTGGTACTAAGGTTAAGTCGTTGGCGTTAGAATGATAACTCACGTGTTTTGGGTAGTCGTGATGGCTTGCTAGAGTTCGTTCTCGACTTGTGAGTCATAGAGATGACTTGCTGCCAACTTCACATGAGGCCTGCTGTGTCACACACGAGCAGGATCAAGATACCATAATGGGACACGAATTAGGGTTTAATTCATGAGTCACTTTAGTGACACAATTTAAGACACAGTTGAATGTCTAGGACATGAAGTCTTGTCTTAAATAAGATCTACATTTGTGATATTTAAATTTGTTAGACAAGTTTAAATATATTAATTGTTAAATAGTTAATTTGATTAATCTATTTACAATTGAATTCTTGTTTAAAATATTAGGGAATAATAAATTAAATAAGCTTCCTAAAAGTTAGGGGATTATTGATTTATTAAATTCTTTAATATTGGATAACAAATGAGAGAGGGTGGCACCTCTTTCTTGATTTTAATTGATAAAAATGTTTTGCTAATTTAAATTCAAGATTTGGATTTGAATTCAAGATTTGATTTTCATTTCAAGATTCAAATTTGAATTAAGATATTAGGATAATATTTTAATTCAATTTGTTAAGGATATTAATAAGATTATGATAACTTCCAAAGAGTTAGGGTTGTTATCTTATTTATTAAATCCTACAAAAGGATAATGGAGGATGGCACATTCCTTGAATCCAAAGGGCAAGATTTGATCTTGCATTTTGGATTTCAAGATTGCGTTTTGAATTTTGAAATAAAGATATTAAAGTAATATTTTAATTAAGAATTCAAATCCTCATGGCTCATTCCAACCAATGGGAATTAAGCATTCAAGATTTAGTTTCAAGATATGATCTTGAAATTTGAATTAAGAATGCCCATTATCTTGAATTATAATATTAATGTAATTTTATAAATCAAGATTTGTGATTCCCTG
>QANZ01045959.1:101022-152769 GCA_003254925.1 Chamaecrista fasciculata | reverse complement strand
TATTTTTGCTTCCGCTGCCTTAGGCGCCTAGGATTCCCAACAGTTATTCCATTCATTTCTTCATTCTACCATCAATTCATTTGTTTACTGAAAGAACTGTAAAATGCTCAAGTTTCCTAACATGGGAAATCACGGGTCATTCGAGAGAGGCAGTCCTTCCATCACCAATCTTTCTCTGTACACACCCATCAAGAGTAGGTCTAAGTTGTTTATCCAGGTCTAAGTTGAACAAATGTGGATCCCTAATCCTTGGCCTCCCAAGTGTTTAGGGTGCTTAACCTTTCCCAACACATCCAGTGGTTACTTGTACTATCTCCCCACTCATTAACGTTTT
Organism: Chamaecrista fasciculata; assembly: GCA_003254925.1. Classification (NCBI taxonomy): domain Eukaryota; kingdom Viridiplantae; phylum Streptophyta; class Magnoliopsida; order Fabales; family Fabaceae; genus Chamaecrista; species Chamaecrista fasciculata. The sequence continues at coordinate 152,435 of QANZ01045959.1, read as the reverse complement.
TGCCACGACACCTTCTCGTACATATCCAAGATCTTTCTTAGGCTATCATGGCGGGCGACTTCCGGGGCAAGTGATGGGGCATCATTATTGGGCAACGCTGGGGCTTTGCTCGTGATGGGGCATGACCTAGCCACATGGCCACATATATAAGGAACCAAGAAATAAATGTAATTTAAATAATTTTATAATAACTATTCTTCTATTCCGTACATATATATACAGGAGTAAAGGATAAATTCTTTCAATTATTCTTGTACATCACTATCTATGAAAAGATAAAAATAGTTAAATATTTATAGATTTTATAATAATTTGAGTAAATTATTAAAATACTTGTTATTATTTTTTTATAGTATAATAAAGTAGAAAAAGTGACCAAAAAGTAAATATGATTTTTTTATCATAGTCATAAAAAATTTAAGAAACACTACTATTAATGATAAATAATTCATTAAATAACAATAATTCATTAAAGTAAAGGGTAAATTTCACTTTGGTACCCTGTCCTATTACCTAGTACCACTTTGATACCCTGTTCTTTCAAATGTACCACTTTGGTACTCTGTCCTTTAAACCCTTACCCACTTTGGTACCAAATTTTAAATTTCTGTCAAATTTTAACGATGGAGGAGCACGCGCGTATCACGAGGGACTAAAAAGACAAAATTCTTAATTTTTCATCACGAATTTGCGATTTCCACATTCATTCATTCACTAACCTCTCTCTTCGCGATTCTCATTCTTCTTCTCACTATGCTTTCATTCTTCATTCTTCATCTAAACAACACAACATCAGCTTTCATTCTTCATCATTCTCTCTCTCTCGACGAACCCTAAACCTCTTCGCAATTTCATCCTCCATCTGCAACCTCTTCGCAATTTCATCCTCCGTCGATTGGTAGTGTTGATCGCGTTTTTTCTTGTGATTTCAGTTTGAATCGTGAATGGTGAAGAAGGAAAGCTGATGTTGTGTTTTTAGATGAAGAATGAAGAATGAAAGCTTATTTCAGTGAAGAATGAAAGTGCACAGTGAGATGAAGAATGAGAATCACGAAGAGAGAGGTTAGTGAATGAATGAATGTGAAAATCGCAAATTAGTGATGAAAAATTAAGAATTTATCTTTTTAGTCCCACGTTATATGCACGTGCTCCTCCACCGTTAAATTTTGACAGAAATTTTAAATTGGGTACCAAAGTGTGTAACAGTTTAAAGGACAGGGTACCAAAGTGGTAGTTTTGAAAGAACAGGGTACCAAAGTGATACTGGACAATAGGACAGGGTAAAAAAACACGGCAGCTTTGCCCCCGGTTGTCACTATAATGTCTAAACCAATAATTAGTTTGGGAGAGAAAGTAAAATCTTAGAGAATTAGAGAGTAGAGTAAAAATGTGTGCAACCAACTTTAATCACCTTCGAGATTGCAGGGGATCCCTTATCAATTATAATTATTTATATCTCATGTATCTTTTTTCTTCTTTTTTATTTTATTATCTAGTGTATAAAATTACTTAAATTTTTTATTGATTTTTAAAAATTTTTGTTATTATTTAATTGGCATTTAGGTCCCTGAATTATGCAGGCGTTTGCATATTGGTGCTCGATTTTTCAAAATTATACAACTTAGTCCTCGAATTATGTTCACTTGTTGCAAGTTACTCCCTCCGTTAGCCCAACCTTCCAAAAATGTTGATGTGTACTGTTAGTGAGCTGAGGTGTCCAGTTAAGTGCTGACGTGGCAGTTAGGACCGATAATGCAAGAAAAAAAATTGCCACATCAGTTTTTTAGCCAAATCAGCAAATTCGCATTTGTCAAATTAGTCACTCCCTCAAAACACACGTTTTACGCTTCTTAGCACAACCTAACCCTAACACCATCCATCTTCCCCCCAATTTACCCAAACTTGGCATCGCCGAACCATAACCTATTCACTTTCATCCCCTTCGGACCAAACCCTAGCCATCTCCAAACCATTGGCACCAACCCTCCCCCACCATGAAACCCTAAGAATCGAACCGACACAGCCACAACCACTTCAAATCAAACCCTTGGCACTAAACTTGCGCACCATTGAACCTTCCACACCAAACCCTTTGAATCCATCACTACAACAAAAATGAACTTTTTGTGGTAACACTTTAGTGGCAATATAGATTTTGTCACCAAAAGTCCTCTTTTAGTGGCGACTTTTGTTGGTTGCCACCGAAAGTATTTATAAGATGAATTTTTCATACTTTTAGTGACAATATATTATAAGTTGTCACTAAAAGATTTTTAGTGACAATATTTACATTGTCAGTAAACCATTTTTTGTGGCGGCATTTATTAAGTTGCCACTGAAAGGTCAACAGTGGTTACATAAAATCTTGTCACTTAATTTCGAAACCTATGAGTGGCGACGCACAAAGTCTCCATGAATACTTTCAGTGATGGAGCTTCTTGCGACAACTCGTTGACGACTCCAATGTCGCCACTAAAAGTGATTTAGGTGGCGATTTTCCCACTTTCGGTGACAACTTTTGTCGCCACTGAAAGTCAATTTTTTTTGTAGTGCATGACTCCACTTTGAACCATAAACTCCCCTAAATCGAAAACCTCAACAAATTTTTATACCCTAAAGTATTTCTCAATATGTTAATTGGAGATGAAGATGCATAGATGACTGAAGAGCAAAAACCGAGGAAGGGGTATTTGAGTTTTAGAAAGTATTTCTCAATATGTGATTTATGAAGGAGAAGTGAGAAGGATGAATAGGCTTTTAGTTGACACTGTAATTATTTACTTAGTATTTGCTGATTGTTTTGCAGTTGGTATTGCTTGATCAGTTGATTGTGATACTCAAATTGGCCATAGTGAGAAGGAGAAGAAGGGATGATTGCAGAACGACCTGTAAAATATAAGTAGTAAAAAAATTGATGAACAATTTTATACACCTATCAATAATATTTAGCACATTTCTCGGTATATTTCAGACATAAACAAATGTCACACAATAATATTGTAGATTAACATAATATAGATTCAAATTTAAGTCTATAAATGTCATAGAGTCATAAAGATCATCATTACAAAGTCATAAAGATTAACATATCCATGGACTAACAAATATGTTTTTTTTTTGGAATTTCCATACACAATGTGCATTGATTTTTTTTAAAAGAAACTAGACTAAGTTATATCGTAATATTCATTACAGTCATCAAACCAAAACAAATTCATCAAGCTTGACATCCAAAACCAACTCATCATTAGTGATAAGAAATTGCAAAAATAGTCATCAAATACCTCTAAAGACCTAAATGACTATTGTCATCATCACATCTAACAACTTCAGTTACAATTATTGGTGGGTCCACCATGCATCACATTAATTTTTTTACTGCTTATATTTTATAAGGACTAAATAGTATAGATAGGGAAACATATTTAGATAATTCGAGGACCTGTTTGTACAATTATGCAGAACAGGTCATTCTACATTCATGTCCTCTTCTCCTTCTCACTATGGCCAATTTGAGGGTCATAGTCAAGCAATACTAACTACAATTTTTGGGAGAGTTTCCATATTCCATCAATTTAAAGGATACAAGAGCAGTAGAGATTCCATTCATCATAAACTTCGATAGTACATGAGTCAAAATGTAGAAACACCATCAAAAGTTAAATGAAGTACATGAATTTTGGTATACCACTTTGAATTACAATACAAGACAATCAACAAACACAAAAATAATTATGGCAACAACTAAAAGCCTATCGATCATTCTCAACTTTCTCACATCCCCTTCATAGATCACATTTTGCTTCTTCAACTCTCTATATCTTTTCTTTTTCAGAGTAAGCAAATCAATCAGCACTTCATCCTTCTCTTCAGTTGAGTTACTATTCTCATCCACCCACTTGAAGAAACCACAATACAAGTTCCTTGTTCTGCATTCGACCCTCAAGTAGTTACTAGTGCTTCATATTAAATCATTTTTTAGACTTCTACTAACAGAACAAACTTTTAAATTTAAATGACTATTAATATGATACCACAAAAATAGTCCTTGACCTTGATAAGGAATCATATGTCATCATTTCATCACATTATCTAAAATATTAACAAGCAAAATTTAAAAATAATGATATGTAAATAAAAAATCATGTTCAGAATAATAATTAATTAACTCAGAGCTAGTGATGTAGTTTGAGGGAATCTTAATAATATAAATAAAAAACTTTTGTTGGAGATTGTGCCCTAGGGCCAATCATTTTATAAATATGTTTTGAACATATTAATTAATTTATGGAGATAAATTAATGGTTATCATATTATTAGCGTGTTTACTATGATAACAATCCTTGATTAATTATATGATAAATAATCTAAAACTGTCCCTGGTCGATCATTCACGTGGGAGCGTAAATGAACCAAGACCAGCATGACCTCGGTGTATAGAGATACATGCACTAGATGCTTCTCGAGAGTCATGATGCAATTATGTAAGGGTTACAAGTTGCTGGACCGACCCGGAGAGTCCTGCATGGGTTTAGTCATAAGCGAGCCTCTCCTGTACACCTGTCACGATAGCCTTAGACCTGAGGTCTTGACTATTCCGGCATTGTAGTTGTCAAACTTTGGCCTAGTCCAACGTTACCCGTAGCAGGGTAGCCATACAGGCTAGGTACGGGTTTGGTTGATTACCGTGCAAAGGAATGTGGTTGACCAAGATGGGATTTTGTCCCTCATTTAAGATGAGAGATATTTAACTGGCGCCCTCGATGAGTCTGTCCAAGAAATGCGTGGCCACGCTGGGAATTGGGACTAACTCAGGAAATCGAGAAAGTTGTGGTTTGGATTTTGGATGACATTCCCGTGCCTGATCCATGACCAAAATATCGTGAGACAATAGGAATTATGACAAGGTGGTATTTAGGTTAAATCGTTAAAACGTTAAAGCGATAACTCCCGTGTTTTGGGTAGTTGTGATGGCTTGCTAGAGTCCGCTCACAACTTGTGAATCATAAAGATGATTTGCTGCCAACTTCACGTGAGGCCTGCTGGGTCACACATGAGCAGGATCAAGATGCTAATTTTTGGGACACGAATTAGGGTTAATTCGTGAGTCACTTAGGTGACACAATTTAGGACATAGTTAAATGTCTTAGGACATTAAATCTTGTCTTAAATAAATATCTATGATTGAGGTTTTAAATTTGTTGGACAAATTTAAATTTAAATTAATTGTTAAATAGTTTTACAATTAAAATATTAGTGAATAAATAAATTAAATAAGTTTCCTAAAAATTAGGGAATTATTGATTTATTAAATTCACTAAAATTGGGAAATAAAAGGATGAGGGTGGCGCCTCATTATCTTTGTTTTTATTAATAGAAATTGTTTTTATTAATTAAATAAAGATAAGATAAATATCTTTTGGAAAAGATATAGGATTTGAATTAAAAGATATTAAGGTAATTCTTTTATTCAAAATTGTTAGGAATTAGTTATAACTACCTAAGGAGTTTGGGTTGTTATAAAATTCCTCCAAAAACTCCATGAGAATTTCGCCTACCCCCTTTCTTGGGATGGAAGATTTGATCTTGCATTTTAGAGTTTGGGTCTAGGCTAAAGTCGATTTTTATATTTAATTATTAAAGTAATATTTAAATTATAAAATCAAAATCTCATGACTCATTCCAACCAATAGGATTTGAGCAAATCAAGATTTGATCTAAGATTTGATCTAGGATAATCAAATTCGAAATTGGGCCTTTATTTTTGAATTATAATATTAAGTTTAATATTATAAATCAAAAGATATTTTGAGATATCTAAAAGATATCCCATATCTTAGAGATATCCTAATTGGATTAGGATTCCCTAAAACTAGGAATGAGAACACTATAAATAGAGGCACTAGGCGCCTATCTCAGAGATAACTCACAACACAGATCAATTCTTGGTCAGACCAAGAATTTCGCCTAGAGCATCTATAGAGAGTGAAAAATCGCCTAGTCCTAATATTATGAGAGTGAGTCGATTTTCTTGAAGAAAGAGAATTGGACCTGCACCTGATAATATTAGTACTTCCCAATCAATCTTGATAATCAAGAACAGTTCTTGATTATTCAAGAATCATAGATAGAGTTCCCGTATTCACTTGGGAAGAAGTGAAGGAGGCTAGCACCTAGGCATCTGCCAAACTGCTCGTGTGGATTACTGGTAGAGGAAGGACACTCTGTGGACTTCTCAAATTCGCGAATACGATAAGTCACCGATCAAAACTAGGTAAACATCTTTTCTAATCTGGTATAAACATAGTTAGTGGATCCTGGAAGGAATCACAGAGTTAGCTTTTAGTTTTATTTGCGTTTTAGTCCAAAATTTTAATTTTCTTCCGCTGCGCTCCCTCTGTGATTTCCCAACAACTTTACCCAAATGGCACTTCCCCCGAATCACTTGAGAGAGTACTGATAATAAGCCCAAAGACTTGAGGCCTAGAAGACTTAGGCCATGGGCGCCCCAGAGGCTCATCTAAGGAATCCCTTGGGTGAGAACGCCAAAAGAGTCCTACACAAGCAAGGCACCAAGCCCCTTGTGGCAGTCGATAACGCCAATAATCAGGCGTCCACGGAAAGAGTCCTAGCATGATTAGGGCACCAAACGCCCTACATTGGTCGAGGACGCCAATAACCAGGCGTTCACGAGAAATAGCAACTTACTCCCATATCCTAACCAACAGATCTGCGAGAATAACGGGCAGTTAGGATTTCCACCAAAATCACAACTGATTTGGCCAAATCAGTTAGGATCACAATCGACCATATCTAGGTCAAAGAGGTCTCATTTCACCAGTATAAAAAGGACAGCTCCTCTACTGGAAAAAGGTACGCACTATTGCTATCCAGCACTTATTATTATCTCTCTCTCAAACACTTTACTGACTTAAGCATCAGAGGTGAATCGCAGGGCCACCCCTGTGTTTTCATTGACTTGCAGGTGACTTCTGACCCAAAGTTGCCTCATCGAACCAGGTAAAGCCCTACGGCCAAAACCAGGTTCATCAAGTACGACAATGAAACAATGAAAATAGTACAATGAAAATGAATGTGATGTAGTATTCAATTGTGCTTGGGAATGAGTAAACTTCTTATTATTTTTTACTGCTTATATTTTACAAGGACTAAATAGTAAAGAAAGGGAAACGTATTTAGAAAATTTGAGGGCCTGTTTGTGAAATTATGCATAACAGGTTGTTTTGCATTCATCTCTTCTCCTTCCCACTATGGCCAATTTGAGTATCACAATCAAACAATACCAACTACAAAAAAGCCAGTAAACACTAACAAAAATAATTATAGTATCACCTAAAAGACTATTCATCCTTCTCACTTCTCCTTCATACATCACATATTGGGAAATGCTTTCCAAACCTCAAATCTCCCCCTTCCTTGATTTTTGCTCTTCAATTGTCTATGCATCTTCGTCTCCAATTAACGTTTCCCCTCTGGTTTGTGTTCCCGAATATCAAAGTATGACAAACTGAAGGTTTAGGGTGTAAAAATTTGTTGGAGTTTTCAATTTAGGGAGTTTATGGTTCAAAATGGAATCATGGATTCAAAGGATTTGGTGTGGAAGGTTCAATGGTGTGCATATTTGGTGCCAAGGGTTTGGTTCAAACTGGTGTGGGTGTTGACTCTTAGGGTTTCATGGTGGGGAAGGGTTGGTGCCAATGGTTTGGACATGGATAGGGGGTTTGGTCTGAAGGGGATAAAGGTGAGTGGGTTATGGTTCGTTGGTGCCAAGTTTGGGTTAATTGAGGGGAAGATGGATGGTGTAGGTTGGGGTGAGAAGTCTAAAACGTGTATTTTGAGGGAGGGACTAATTTGATAAATGTGCATTAGCTAATTTGGTTTAAAAAAGTGATGTGGTAATTTTTTTTACCTTACATTACTCGTGCTGACTTGGCAGTTAACGTGCCATGTTAGCACTTAACTGGGCATCTCAGCTGACTAACAGTACACATCAACATTTTTAAAAGGCTAGGCTAACGGAGTTACTAATGTGCAACGAGTCAACATATATAATTTGGGGACCTGGTTGTACAATTTTGAAAAATCGAGGACCAATCTATAAGCGCCTGCATAATTCAGGGACCAAAATGCTAGTTTACTCATATCTAATTATTTCAAGAAGAAACTTACTACTTAATCCCTTAATTTATATTGAGTCAACAAACTTGCCCTTAAATAATTGAGATATACGATTTAGTCCGACATGGATTTAACTTATTTTATTCTTTTTGATCCCAAAATTTGTATCATCTTTCTAAAGTTGTACTAAATTTATATTTTTTGGTCATTTATTGAATTTGACATAAGGACCAAATCACTCATGATTATGCTTTTTTCAGGGACCGAGACATATATTTTGCTTATTCAAAGATTAATTCCTATAATCGATACAATTAATGTAGGGACCAAAGAGTAAACTTTCTATAATTTCAATGTCATGCAATTTTCGGTCCTTACATTAGTTAAAGTCATTCGCAAAAGTATCTTTAGACTAATTTTCAATAAAGCACTTTAGCATAAATTCCCACACATTTTAATGCATATCGATCAAACACAACTTTTTGAAAATGTCGATTACATTCTATGATAATAGGCCCAATAATTAGGAGGCCCAATTGACAGAAGAGGCCCTTGGCCCAATGATTCACCTCCCATATCACTCAAAATATCTCTTCTACAATCAAGGAAGTTGGTTTGTTGGGGACTCTCCTCAATAAGCCTATAAATACAAGGTGGTAACCCTATGAAAGGTACGTAACTCATTACTCACACGCTACTCATGCTAGCTCATACTCTTACTAACTTAAGCTTCGGAGGTGAATCACAGGGGAACCCCCCTGTGGTTCATTGTCTTGCAGGAAAATCTTGCAGCGAACCGGGAAACGACCCCCGGCCAAATCCTGGTTCATCACTGGCGCCGTCTGTGGGGACAAATCAAAAAGCTTTGTTCCTCTAAAAATTTTGAGCAAGGAAAAGATGGAGAAATTATTCGATCCAGGGAGTAAATAATAACTCTCAAGCTTACTGGCCTTTGCTATGAATTTATCTAGCATCATTATTATTATTATTATAATTATCAAGTTCATTTTCATTATTTATTAACAAAAAATAAAAAAATAAAAAAAAAAAGGGGAAAAGGGATTTTTTGTTTTCGCAGGAAGAAGAACCCTCATCGCCGACCACGCACAAACGCACAAACTGACAGCCATGACCTTGAATGCACGACGCCGACCACGGAGCTCCTCCCCCTCATCGTCCGTCGCTTCCGCCACGGTCCTGCCACCGAACGCCGCAGACTCCATCGCCGGTCAGCTCTGGAGAAACGGCGCACGCGACGCCGCACACGGCTTCGTCTCCACGGAGCTTTTTTCTCTGATTCGTCCGCGCCACCAGCCACCACCGGTACCGCCTCCGCCGCCAAAAGCCGCAGACACCGTCGCTGGTCAGGCCTGGAGATCCGTCGCTGTTCTCCGTCGAAAATAAGCACCCTGCGCGAGCTCCCTTCCACATACAATCAGACGGTGTTTCTCTCCTTGCGACGGAGCCGATGAACACGACGGAGCCTCCTTCTCCGGTTCGTTCGCCGTTGCTGCCACCACCGGCTGGCTGTGGAAGACCTCCGCCGCTCTCCACCTCCTCGGATCTGAAGGATGTGTCTGTCAGAAGTTGCCCGAGCTTCACCACGGCGGAGCTATTTTCTCCGCCACCCGACGCCAACGCTGCCACCACCGTTCATGCCGCCGAACGCTGCAGAGGCTGTTGCCGGACAGACCTAGAATTCCGCCGCTGTTCTCCGCTATCATCGTTCCCCCTGGATCGAACACTCAGTAATCTCTTCCCTTTTCTATCTATTAGTACTGAAACTTGATTAATCTTTGGCTGGATTTTGCTATTTCTTGGAAGGATAGGATTCTACTATTATTTGATATAGAATGACTAATTATCAATATAATAGCCCCAAATTCGCCTTTGCTCTTCTTGATCACAGATTCTCTTTTTGTTGATTAAATTTCGGTTTAACCGTGATACTTCCATGCTTGTTTAATTTTTGAGTCTACATATTATTCCAATCACTTAGACTTGAAATTGCTAAGGCAATAGAATGCCTACTAAGTGTTTGACAATATGCTTGTGAGAAACTTTGATATAGTAATATGCATGCTTGCCCATTTGCTCTCTGTTATTTAAAATCCAGCTTCAAAAGCCTGTTGATTTTAAAAGTTTCAACCGTATATGCTCTTAGTACAGTTGCACTTTGTGTTTGGATACCCACAAGTTGACACTTTGTAGGAACTAAATAGAGAGATTAAAAAATATATATGAAATAAAATTTCAATGCAAATACTTTGATTTTATGCCCTATTGGTTTCCCCAAAATGAAAATTAATTAGCTTCGTTGTTGTTGGTCTGTTCAAAATCTTCTTTTTATTTTTTTGTGGTTTCTGCGGCTGTCGTAAGATTTGTATTGACGGTTTTATTGCCCACAGCTTGGAAAAATATCCTGCTTTAAGCCTCTCATAGGAACAACTACTTTAGATGAAGAATCTCACGCGTATAGATAAATTATATGTTTACGAAAGTTGGGATACCAGAGTTTGTAAATGGAATAGGGAATGGAGTTGAGGCCCATGTTGCTAAGCTTGAATCAGAAATTGGTGACTTCCAGAAGTTACTTGTCACTCGCACCCTTAAAGTTGGGTATTCCTTGCAAACATGTAATGTTCACCGCTTGTCTACTTGCTTTGCTTGCACACAATTACAAGAGCATACAGTCATTTGCGAAAGCACCACGCCTGTACAATATAATTTTTCATATTTATTGCCTACATTTCATTATTTCTAGTATTTGTCTTACAATTGCAAACATTTTTATTTATGCTTTTGTTGTTGTTATTTAAATCATTATTTAAATAGTCCCACCTAATGCCGTTTAAGTTGGACAGCCTAACTTCTCATATACTTGATCTGTCATGCTTTTATATCACTAATACTGGCTACTTACCAAGTCCATCACTCCATCCTTGCAAATCTGTTACTATCACCTTTTTATCTCCCTTGAAGAAGTTTGTGATACTGCAAAATATTTTGCACCAATATGTTGTGGGTATATTTGGCTTTACAGTGGTAACTTATCATCTCCACTTTTTACTCTTTCTTGGGCCACTAGATTGATAAGCACGTAAATGGAAATCTACATTTACCTTGATGTAGCTAATGGTAGCTGTCAATGGTTTCTTCTTTTTGCTACTAAAAAAAATTCATAGATCCAGAAAACCATGTGCATATTTTCTACTATATTTTGAGGCTGCACATCATTTACTTGCTCTTGAATGGAAAGAATTACTTAACGGCTCCTTTCTTTGAAAGCTTGTCACTGGCACTCAGTAGCAATAGCAGCTTTAGACCTTGAATATTAGATGCTTCCCCAATACTATAGCATTGTTACCCCTTTACTCATAAGTCATAATGTTATAATATTCTATATTTATCTGCCCCTACTAAACAATCAAAGAACCTCACAGTTCTCCAATTAGGATAACCCTTAGAGGAAGAACATATTAGTAGTTTAGGCTGTACTTGGTTGGAGAATGGCAACGTGTCTAGAGATCAAGACTTTTTTCTTTCCATATACGTTGCTATTTTCTGCTTTCTCATTTTTTACCGGCCATTTTTACACCAATCAAACACAGTAGTGATGCAGGAGTGTGTGCTAGAAAAATCCCTAGTTCAAAGGGAGCTGATAAATCTATCTTGTTAGTCCATTATCTGTTAGGACTTCAGCCTATATTGAGTGATGACTTGTTTACTGCTTTATTAGTATTTCAGGCAGAAGTTTTTCTTTTCCAAGTTTTATGGTTTTTTTTGTGATTAGCTTGTGATTACTTGAATGGAAACAATTTCATTGAAACTTTTTGAAAATCGAGTCCACTAGAGTTTGAGTTATTATGGTGTTCACTGTTCTGTGTTCCATGTAGAGTTGTAAAAAATTACACCAGTTAAAGATTGTGTGAATTTAACATTTTTTGTATTGTCTTTGACACAAAGTGTTGACTCTAGATATTGGAAGAACAATGATTTCCCTGACTTATTTAAACTTGCTGCAGTTATGTGAGCATTTTATTGTTTGGTGGGAAATAAAGGTTATATTTCCACCATCTTGTCCCTAGATGACATAAACTAATTTTCATTTGAGCAATGGGCCACTGAAATGTTTGGTCCACGTGCAAACTCATTGTAACATATGGTTTTTGCTTTGCAGAGGAAGCTAATATTGAAATACGCACACAAGTACAGGCTGGGATTGTGGAGGCCACGAGCTGAACTGATTGTTTAGCTGCGCCAACATGTGAATCCTGGAGCTTGCATTGAAAGACCAAGCTCTTGATACCTCAGATGACAGAACCTCTTCATCCCCATTCAGATCTTGACATATTTTAGTATTTGCATCATTTAAAAACATAATAGACTTTGTAGACAGTCTTTGTAGTTCATCATAATTTTGCTTTCACTGCAGTCTCCTTGTTGAATGACTTATCATTAGCACATAGGAGATCAAAGGCTTAAAGGATTCTGCAATGATTCATTTATTTCATGATACTTGCGTTTAAATTCAAATGATGTTATTTCACCTCGCAGCCTTAGGCATCCCTTCCTTACCGTTCCATGATTGATCAGACGGATACGGATCCTCTGCCACACCGCACACGTGCCGTGCGGCAGGGACCAATGGGCGAGTGCCACGTGAGAGCTGCACCGCACACCGTGCAGTACGGCCCTCCCTGATCAGAGGGTAAATTATGTATCGTGCTTTATTTAACAAGAAATTAGGTAGTTGTAACATCGTGATTTTAATCATACTTTAACATATAATAGTAAAAGTGTGTGGGGGAGGGGGGGTTAGCTTTGCTGCCATAATTTTATCCAAGGTAAAGGCCCATTTCCTAACAATGAACGATTGGACCGCAATATGGCACCACATTGTAAAAATGGGCGATGGTTTTAAGGCTTATGGTTTTACTTTTAAAGCCAAGAAAAAACAATGTAGTAAAATCATTTCTCTTATTATTATTTCAATTCCATAATCCCATCTTCTTAAATGAGAGTTTGTAAAATGAGGTCCCATACTCAATTATTGCATGGGTGTATTGAAGATTGAAGTGATAGGATGATTGTTATTCTATTCTGCTTAGGTCTAGATATTTAATTTTGTTAAGAGGACAAAAACAGAGGGGCAAAAGAAGAGAATATTGATTTGTGTGGGTCTAATTTGGGGATGAAGGAATATGCGAAAGCTGTGTTCATCGACCTAAGTGTTACACATGACTGAAAATGAAATTTGTCGCCACACGGCAACAGCTATGCAGGTTCAGGTACCACATTAGGGAGCCAAGCACAGAAATAGCGCAATTCACTCCTTGTTAATACCTTTTCATTTTTTTCTTTTTTTTTTTCCATGGTCCATTTTGATCAGACCACATATGATTGAGATTAACTCCCAATCATGATGCTTTACCCTCTTTAACTCTTCGCATATACTTACATTTCACTAGCTTGGGTGAACCCCATGTGCTGCACCAAAAGTGAACTCTGCAGCGGAAGATTTTGGAACCATGACACCAAAGAATGAATTATGATAGAAAGACCGGGGTTGATGAATAATATTAAGATCAAGCGTTTATTACAACTAGACCAAAAACTATAATTGTTATCAAGGGTCAACTCTATTTCCATAACTTATCGTAGAGCAGGTTCGACTATGACTTGACCCCACACATGTGCCTCCTCCATGGAACAATTGATGTCACACCTTGACTAACAATTTCCCCCTCAACAATTGTCTTGCTGGGAATCGAATCCCTGACATTGGCTCTGATATCAATCATTAGGATCAAGCGCTTACCACTAGGCAAAAAGCTATAGCTGTTAGCAACTCTATTTCATAACCCACAGTATAGCAGACGTCCAAGCGTTATAGTTCGACTATAACTTGACCTCACACCTAGGCCTCTGCGGTGGAATAATTGATGGCACAGCCTGCATAACAAATAAAAATATATATGTAAAAAAAAGTATTGGTAATAAAAGTAGGCATTTTTACCTGATGCAGGCTGCAGAGGTAGCTTAGCAAGATTGTTAAACGTAACGGACCACATTGGCTTTAAGAAAAAAAAAAGGGTGAGAGTGGGTTCGTGAAGTAGACAAATAATAAGGTTTGTCCAGGAAATCATGTATGTATGTACCTATCTCTTTTTTTTTAAAATTGGCCTGTTGTGTTGTGTCCATGGGAATGGTAGGACAGCTGCTAAGTAAGTGTCTGTGTCTGGATTGAATTGATTAGGCAATGGGGGCTTCAAATTGGGAGGCTGTTTGGGCTCTATAATGAAAAGCCAAGCTTTGGTAAAGGAAGAGAGAGAAGAAAAGAAGTAAGAGGCGGCTTCTTTAATGGAGGCACATGGATGCATGTGAAATGTGGTGGTGAGTATGAATGAATGAATAACCAAATATTAATGGAAAGCGCACAAATTATGTGAGTGTGAGTAATATGAATATCTAGAGAGTAGAGAGAGAGAGAGAGAGAGGTGGTGGGTCCCTTTCCACGTAGGCAAACTCATGTCACGATCTGAAACTTGACAGTTGTAATGAGGAGGTTCCGCACGTGTCCGGCCTTTAATTAGGAAAAGGGTATCCCTTAAAAGCGGCTAAACCACCCACCAAGGGTTAAGAGACTTATAAGAAAAATAGTAACAAGGTGGGGTAGGTCCTTAAGGAATGATCATCTCATTCATCTCTTATTTGTCTCTTCCCACTTCAATATTTGTGGGATCAATGCCCTCCTTCTCAATCTGAAAATCCCATGTGAAAACGAAACTTTTTCTTCTTCAACCTCACATTCTCACATGCAACCCAATGTTACCCTGTACCCTGTAGCTTGTAGGGCATCTAAGGCACATGACGCTGTTTCTTTCCTCATTCTTTCTTCCACTTTCTAGCCTATAGCCCTATGACTATAGCTATAGGATTTTGCTTCTCCCCACTAACTCTACACTATACACATCAGAACCTCTCTGTCAATTGTCAACTTTCTCATTTCCCTTCTCCTTTTCCCCTAATTACTACTAATTCCTAATCGTTAATCATCGTTTGTTCTTGTTTTGATTTTGTCAGATTTTTCAATTAGGGCACCAAAACAACATATGCATCGCCATATCCATCATTCGAATCGGTTTTCAGCGTCTTGGGGATTGTACGACTATGAAACTTTTAAAAGCAATACAAATCCCGGTGAAATTTAAAAAAATGTTGAATTTTTTACGACGGTTTTCCAATAATGAAAACCTTTTAAATGTCAATACTCAATAAGGTGGTGTTGAAAAACTCATTATGTATATTTGATTTGTTAATAAACCTAACTATCCTTTACCAAATCAAAAAAAGAAAATATCAAAATACCTAAACTATCAACTCAAACTTGAAAATTGCTGGAAACGTCAAGTTTGATTTGCAGGTCCCTTCTGGTGAAATAATTGGAAGTCCAGGAGTTAGTTCTAACTATTAGAAAAGGGTTTATATATTACACACACAAAAAGAAAACTATAGGAAACGTAAATTTCCATATTTCAATCTCCAATTTTTATCGAATCTTATTTCTGAGTAACACTAACTCAATTATCTCACCTTGAACGCTTAGTTTTTTTTTTTTACACGGTATTTTTGCACTCTACTTCTCAGTCGTAAACTTTCAATTTCAATTAACTAAAAGTGCGTGAAATAATACAACAAATAAACAGACAGCCAAAATTAAGTAAAAAAGAAAAATTGTTCGCATTCCTTCAGCCATATGTCTCACGTTTTCTTTTAGCAGAGTAAAAGAATCTAAGTAGTTGCAATGGCCGTATCGAATTCAACATAAAATTCTAAACTAATGTAAAGAATAAGAGAAAATGGCGATAGTGAGACTCAACTCAAGGAGGAAAAGAAAGCCATGTACACAGTAAAATACATGAATTTAAATTCCAATAAAAACAATATATTTATATTTTTTTAAGAAAAAAAAAAAAGTAATGAACACCTGGCGCCTAGGCGCGGTCAACTCATTTTCCGACGGTTTCACTGTCGAACCCACCGGAGCCGATCGGCCGGCGTGTTTCCGGCGAGTATCTCGGTGAGTGCTGTCATAGCCCTAACCTGCATTTCCAAGGCCGAAATATAATCTGTAGTTTCCTCTAGAAGACTCGGAAATGAGACCTTACGGCAACCGGGAATTAACCTGCTGAGAACGCGCGCTTTCTTCTGCACAGCCGGTAATCTTCTTCTCTCTCTCCTAATTTCCGGTTTCTTTACGCCGTTCGCCGCTTTCTTCACTTTCTTGTGTTGCCTCTGGAATTTTCTCCGGCTGAACGGAGATGCCAGAATCGCACGACTCCACCGAGTTTTGCCCTTCGCCGTCGCAGCTAGAACTCTGTCTGCGATCTCACGAACTTCACGGCCGCCGCCACCGCCGCGCTTGGCGGCGGCGGAAGGATTCCGGCGAAGAACGTGGCGGAGAGCTTGAACAAGCTTGGACGAGTAGATCCGTTGTTCTGTCTCGGATCTCCATGGAATTGGAGTGAGCGAATTCTGATCCTTCCTGGCTTCGTCTCCGATTCTCCTACGCTTTCTCTGACTGCCTTCTTGGTGCGTATCTGAACTATTAGAATCTAGGTTTGATTCCAGAGATGCCATATATGATTGATATATCGAAATAATGATTAGTGATTAACTGATTACTTCCCTTTCTCTCTTTTAGTTCTTGGATAGAAACAAAATGGATGAATTGTTCGGCAAAGGGTTGGTTAATTGAAAAACAGGGGAGACATGAAAATTGAACCGATGATGAATACAGTTCTGAAATTGAATGAAGAAATAGAGAGGCAGATTCTGGGAATTAAAGAAAGAAAGAGAGAAGGTGCAGCGTAGTGGTAATGGCTTTTCTTGTTTAATTAGTATTTGTAGGGAAGGAAAAAGAGAGAGAAAGAGGCTTGGTGGGGTGAGAGTGGGACTGCAGATTTAGCACAGAGAGAGAGAGAGAGAAATTTTCACTGTCGGAAACAAATTGAAATTATATAGGGTTTAGGGGCCAACCTAATTAGGGGTATGGATTAGCATTTGTATTAGCACATGTAAGTCGTAGTGATAATGGCAAGGAAGTTTCCTTAAAAAGAGTGATATAATAAGACCATGAGCAAACAGTCTCGTTACATTTGAGAGTTTGACTAATACACAAGAAGATTAAGAATATGAAAAATGCACTTATAATAATAAAAAGTGGGAGAAGGATAGAGACCTCACATGGCAGATGCCATGAGAAAAATTCAGGTTCATTTGATTAAAACAGGTGGCTTAATGGACCACTTGCCTTATTAAATTATCATGTTATTCGTATGCACTCCTAACTAATCTGTATTCTTTTTCTTCATTATAGACCTTTTCACTCTCTTGTTCTATTCCAAATTTTCGGTTCAACCAACATTAAAATTCAATGGTCACGGGAGTTATAGACTAAACAAAGAGTGGATTTGTCATGGGAAGTATCTAATCACTATTATTTAATAGCTCTTGCGGATAAGATCCCCATGTTGGCTCAATCATCTTAACTTGCTTGTAAAGATAGAAACCTAAAGAAAAGAAAAGAAGATAAAAGCATTATTAGCTTAACCAAAGAGTCTAACTTTCATTGGCTGCAACATAATAGTAATTTGTTTGGTTACCCAAGTTAGGGGTGATTATGTGTTTTTTTGACCCCTACGTACGTCACCTTTCAGGTAAGGTAAAACCTATCGCATACAACAAAAGAACATTCAGGCTCCGTTTGGTAGCCATGAAAAGAGTTTTACATTGTAAAACTCCACGAATTTCGAGACTTTCATGTGTTTGGTATGGTAATTTAAGCTATGTAAAGTGGATTACAATGTAAAGGGTTTTACATTACATAGGCCATTTTTCTTTACTTCACATTTCTGATGTAATTCAAGTCTACCTAGGGAATTATGGTAGAATTCCTAATTTGCCCCTCTCACTCTCATCCCATTTTCTCCCCCTAAGGTGGCCGGCGACAGCGGCGGCGGTTGACGGCGGCTCCGGCCACCGTGGACGGCGGCGCCGGCCACCGTGGACGGCGGTGGTGGGTGGCGGCGGCGGCAGTCTTGTGGTGGTTGTGGGAAGGGCATTTTTGTCATTTTTTTTATATCTATTTTACTTTCCCTCCCCTACCTTTTTATACCAAACACTTTCAATCTTTACCTACTTTACATTCCCTCAACTACTTTTCCTTTCCCTCACAATTTTTCCCTTGTAAAACCCTTTCCTTTACATACCCCCAACCTTACCAAACGACCCTGAGTTCAAAGTAATCCAATCCAATAGTGCTTTGTCATTGCGGCTTCTAATCCTGTGGTCTAGATTAGGCATGATGAATCCATGAAGTGAATGATGACATGTTATAAAGGCAATGAAATGTTAAACTAAACTTGTCTCTGCTTTTTCTTACCCTGTTTTTTTTTGCATATAGTATAGGAATAGGATATGGACGCTTTAAATTACAATTGATTACATAATGTTAGAAAAATATTTTGCCCCGTCTTGTGGGAATGAGGATGGTGACCTTAAAAATAAGAAATCAGTAGTGACATGGGAAAAGCTTATTGGATAAGAAATAGGCGTTGGCGTGCACCGATTGGTTCCAGAAATGGGGCCAACGTTGTTTGTCGTTATTGGTGGCAATGATTAGAGGGGGATGCACCCAAATGGAAGGCATGTGGTTGTTTTCATGGCACTTCCTATCATCTGGGCCTTTTCTTTTGTTTTTTAATGAAAGGCTCCTTTGGAATCACTTCCTCCTCTTCTCTCTTTCTCTCTCTAAGGCGATGTGGCCAGATTTCATCCACATTGCCTAATGCCTACCTCTCTCTCTCTCTAAAGAATATTGTTCTGTTCTGTATTTTTTTTGTATTCTGTAGTCTGTACTGTACACATTAGCCTGAATTATTGGTATGCAGTATGCACGCTTTCAATTTTGGTCCATGACCCTGTTCAATTGCTCTTGTAGCTTTGAGAAAAGTATGCTACTTGACACTAAATTATGAGCAATAAAATAACTAGACGACTTCAAAAGGGTAAGTGCATGTGGAATAGAAAATTGAAAACGAATCTGGAGAAGATCACACCAGCCTCGTATCCAAATAACATGCCAGATAGCTTTGCCTCCTTCACGCAGACACTCTTTACTGTCTAACCTCTCCAAGAGCCATTTCAATCACTTTTATAGCAACTTTGCAATTGGTCCAGCGGTGCAATCATTTTCGCCTTCAATCCCCCAACAAATTAAAACAATCTCTCTATTCTTTTATTTTTTTTCTTTTACCAAATTTCCAAAGTATAAAATTTAACTACACGAATGATGAACTCACACACATAATTAATATAATCAATCGTTGTGGGGCTTAGAGAGCTATATATTATAAGGACAACCCCCAACGCTCACACATTAGTGTTAAACTCACATAAGTGTTTACTCTGGTGCATTTCATTATAATTTTAACAATCAATATAATCCTACATTTTGTTTTCCTGTGTGGCACGAATTTTATTGGTGGACAGCATGTGATTGAGTGTCCTCATATGGAACACATGGGTAACGACTCAAACTTTTTTGCTTTTGCTTTTGAATCTTTGAGTTTTGCATACTAGAAATTTATATTTTACTGACGTTCAAACCATGTGCATGTATAAATATATATATTAATGAAGCCGGGTTTATGTTATAATGTTATCGTAGATTTGCTCTGAGATTTTATATATAGGTCCCAGTCTAAAAGGAGACTTTCTTGATTATTACTTAATAATGAATAAATGATCAATTTGACTTCCCCCTCCTAATAATAACCATTCACAGTAGTGAAGAAGCCAATTTGCGTTCCTCTTCCATGATTTAATAGACAATTAATCATAAATAATTGAAAGTAAACTCAATCACATGATATATACCATTCTAATACAAAAACTAAGAATAGTTAAACAAGGTGACCGCATAAGACAAACAACATTCATCAATGGTGCCGCTATCCTTCCCAACATGGGTTTTCTTGTATTAAAATATACCACATGTTTATCAGTTTCCTTCATATCCTTATAAACAAACATGTCCTTTTACCATTTCCATAAAGCTCATCCATCAATCCTTGTCCTTATCTACCAAACAAACTGTTGAATCCCATATTTCATGCTTATCCAACTGTTGCCAAACGTGACTGAACCTCATGCTATAAGTGCTCCATTTAAAAAGAAGAAGAAGAAAGTTTTGAGTGTTTAATTTATATTTAGATTTTCAGAAGTATCCATAGAAAAGAAAAAACAGTCGTTCATATCAATATGTGTATTGTGTGTTGATTTAATGAGGATCCTATCCACTGAGTAGAAATTCAGGTTACGCAACCAAAAATTGTATTGATACTCTATAAATTCCTTTTAACAGATTCACACTTTTGAACTCATATATAGGATAAGAGTGGTTGTGAACCATGAAACGTCAAGAATTTAATGCTGTTTGTTGTGACTTGTGATTTACGTACGGTGATGCTAATTAGTTATGTCTTTTGTTAGGACTGATGAATTGGCGTTTTGAAATGATTTCGAAAGGCGACAAGGATATAAAATGATGCAAATTGGATTACGTTAGGGAGGAGTTATATATGATCATAGTGGACTGAACAACAACTTTCAATATTTCACGGATTCATGGACGATACATGGGCTCCATGTGGCTAAACGCCTAAAATTATATTTGGATGAAGTCAATTTTAAATGCCATGTGCATCTCACTTCGAGTTTAGAGCTCAATATATATATATACAAGAACGACTAGTGTGAATTTGTGATATATATTATGGGACTAGAGTCTAGTTGGAGAGATCTGAAGTTCGATAATATCCAGATTTCAATCATTTAAAATTCATTTAAGTGCCTAATTTCACATTCAATTATCTTCTTTATGCTCGCAAGTTCCTCGCAGAGCAAGCAACTATACATATATATATCTCATGGCGCATGCTTTGAAAATCTCTTGTGTGTACGAATATTTTCTTGGGTTCATGTATAGTGAATATTAATTAATTAAATTAATCCATGTGTAAATAAAACAATACAATGATGTGTATCGGACAACACAAATTCAGGGGGCATGTTTCCTCACATATTTGTTGTTATTTCCTTGGGTAAATCACATGCAATTCAACAGTCAATATATATAGATAAAGATGAAGCCTGAGAATAATTAAAGCCTCTAATATCGTGGTTTGCACCAAACGAGGAGACATGATTGTGTATAACGGAAGTTTAACGTGGGATTAGGTGGAACTAACGCGTTTTATTACTCTGTCGTATTTCAATGTTCAATCCCGTTCTCTACTAAAACTTGCATTCCCCTTCACATGATTATTGGTTAGCTACAGATTAATTAACGACTGGTTCCATAGATAGGCAATAATAATAATAAGGCTTAAGTGCAATTTTGGTCCCCTAACTTTCGTAAAGGTCTCAATTTGGTCCTCTAACTTTTTTTGTTGCAATTTTGGTCCCCTAACTTTCGCAAAGGTCTCAATTTGGTCCCCTAACTTTTTTTGTTGCAATTTTGGTCCCCTAACTTTCATAAAGGTCTCAATTTGGTCCCCTAACTTTTTTTGTTGCAATTTTGGTCCCCTAACTTTTGAAAGCGTCTCACTGTTGGTCCCAAGTGCACTTTTTCCATCCATTATCTGCCGTTAGTGTCGATCTAAAGGCTGAGTTGGTTGATGACGTGATAAATATGAGTGAAGTGGATTAAAAAAATGACCATTTTGCGGAGACGTTTTCATGACTTGGAAGTGCACTTTGGACTAATAGTGAGACGTTTTCAAGAGTTAGGGGACCAAAATTGCAACAAAAAAAGTTAGGGGACCAAATTGAGACCTTTGCAAAAGTTAGGGGACCAAAATTGCACTTAAGCCTAATAATAATAAAACTCTTTTCTATGTATAAAATATATTTGTTTGTCTAATTATTGACCCTCTGCCATCATTTCTATGAATAAGAAACGACTGCGCACGAGCGTCTTCCTTCCCTTGCTTATCCACAAAACACAATTATTATAAGCATTATGATTAAAAGAACATTAAATATGATGATTCAGTGAACCCTCATCATTTGATTATCATATACGCAAATTAAATTATGAAACAAAGAAGGAACAAGTTTCACAGAACGGAGTGGAACAAAACCTTGTGTCATAATTCAGTAAGCAACTGTTTGAACTAAGACTGATATCCCACTAATCATCATTAAGCACAGAAATGTCTTCTTTATAAATTTACTTACATGTATTAACTTTAACCTGCAGCTTATCCCAGAGCACAGCGGAGAAAGATAAGGTATAAATTAAACCTATAAATTCAATGCTGATCTAGTGACCTTTCATCTGTATATATTATTTTTTTAATCTTGATGAATCTACTTATAGAGAGTTATATATACTGAGATGAAATGGGTGTGTAAATTTCTGCTACAGTTAATCATGAAGCGATCGAGTGACTGCAATTCTAGTATATATTCACTTATCCAAGGTGATGCGATGCCAACCGTACGGCTCAACTTAATTTCAAGAGGTGAGTGATTATTGAAATGGAAGAAATTAATCCTCTGTTTCCTCTTTGTATCAAGCAGTGTCATATATGTTGATCATAGTCACTTTTACTTCTATTTAATTATACTTTATTTTTATATTTTAATATATATATATATATTTGACTTTTCTTTAATCTAAACAATGCTTGAGACTTCATTTGATACATTTTCAACAGTCATGTCATATTTTGTATGGACCCTCTAGCTCCCCAAGTTCAAAGTCATTGTTCCACTGCATAATATTATGTCACTGCAGATCATGCACCTTAATTCATTTACTTCTAAATCTTTTTATGTAAAACCAAATAGTCTACGTACCGTGTCAATTTACACGTATGTATTCATTATACATATGTATGCACTCTTAAGAATTGGATATCATCTTCACTCTTCAGGTAGCATTTACAATTGGTAGCATCTACCAAATTCATCCTGCCTAAGGCCAAAGGACAGTACTAAGTAAAGGATCAGAAGGTAAAATACAGGAAGCACCACCTCCTTGGAATAATTCATGTGATGTGTAGCAAACATAAATTTTCAAAAGAATTATACTATCGCTTCACTCGAGTTTTCACTCAAGAATCTGTTACATATATAACTTTTTTGATGAATCAAAATCCATATGCTTTCTAAACTTTTTTTATAACTATTCAAACCCTTTTAGTTACGGAGATAATAACCGAAAACATTTTTGTTCTGTCGTTGGGTTTCCCAAGAGTCCAATTTCCGAGCTCGGTTAACATAGGGCCCAACACGATCGAGATTATATTATCCATAAGGTGGATTTTACAAGGCAGTGCTTTGATATTAAGTTACAACTCTTCAATCCTGCTATTTCAACACCAAAAAAGGACGGCTAGCAGCTTGATCTGAGTCATTTAACTAGCATTTGTACAACTAGTAACAAAATTATCAACAAACAACTTCACTGGATGCATAGACACTGCCTAAAACAAAACAACTAAAAAGCCATCCTGAAAGATCCACTGAACTCCACTACTGCATTCATGCTTCAGTTGGTATATCAAATGGACAATAGACATCACATTCAATCAAGCCAACCTCAGTGTTATTTGCATCAGGCTGCAGAGCAACATGGTAATCACCATCACCACCTTCAGAATTCCCCTCCTGAAATTTCTGAGTGTTCATCTTTTCCATCGACCTCTCTTTTTCCTTGTTGCTTTCCTCCACGTACGGCTGCAACCAAATTATTAAGAGGCTCTTTATTCTCCTCTCTAGTTTTGCATATTAATAATTGATATGATTGTCAAATTTCAACCTTCACCAATGTTACCTGTTTCTCAATCTCTGACAGCTTATTCCATGCATCAACGGCCATGTGCAGCATATTTGAGCCATGTGATGCCTCACTACAAGTTCTCAGTCGAGCACATTCCTGCTTCAGGAAAATCTGATAGGCAGTTCTATATTTCCGTGGAGGAGCACCTCTACGTTTCTTCACTTCCTTGTCCTTTGAGGGTGTCAATAACATCACTTTCTGCTCAGCTGCAAACTCAGGCCCTGCTTCAGGTTGCAACTTGTAATCCCAAGCATTACATAAATATATCTAAAACTCACTCAAAACTATATATAAACTCGCCCAATGGATCATTAATAAGTCACAAAATATGTTCAAGCTCAGTAAATGAAAGAGCCAAACCTGTCATTGGTCGGCAAATCTTTTTCAACACTTTACCATCTTTTTTATCAATTAATTCAGATAAACTAGCCTCAGATTTCTGCTTCTTTTCTGAGTTTTCATCTGTCAGCGGACCTAAGATGAAGAACATAAGAAGAATTATCCAAGAAGAAGTCCCAAACCCAAACATTTTTGTAATGTACAAGACTCCAATAAAATCAAGCAAATATACATTATGTCCCTTAAAGTAAAGGAGATAGTCTCCATAGTTCTTGAATTTATTCCTTCCCTCGACTTTTGTAACTTGCTACGTATGTTTATTGAGTTAGTCCCTCTCAAAGTAGAGAAAATAAAGACAAAGTGCGTTATTATGGATATATATATCTCCCGTATGACAATTTAGTGTAATGGAAGGACACTAACTCCCGTATGACAATACCTACAGCATCATTATGGATATATATATCTCAAAGGCCAAAGTGCGTTTTTATTCATTAAAAATGAAAATCTGAACAACCTGAGGTGACTATAGCGGCAACTTTTTGTGCAGGATCCCTGTAGTGGTAGAGTTGCTCAAATTGGTAAAGAAGACAAGCGTAGCTCCTTTCAAGTTGAGCAGGTAACTTCACATTACTGCCTTCCAATTTTAAGGCAGAGACAACTTCATTCCATTTCTTATCTCTACTGACCTGAAAACAATCTCACACAATTCCTAATGTCATACTCATACCACATTAAAACACTTGATACGTAAATATATAAGCAATTATAGACCCTTCTTGGAAAAACAGAGCGAAAGAACTATACAACATCCCCAGAACTGAGCGAAAAAGAAACATGCACATTTCTCACAAACACACCTCCATTGTCAATTTCTGAGCAAGATAAACATCTATACATTTTATATACCTTATGATATCCTCCTCTTTTAGTCACCTCCGAGTAAAACAGGTACAAGTCCAGCAATGTTTGTCGTGCATCAATGCTGTCAAGTAGATTAAACAAGCACATCGATTAATGATTATTTTAGGGCATGGGTTTTCAAAAACATTTTCAGGAAAAAAAAAAAAAAAAGCTCCCAAATAAAAGGAATGTTGAGTAAGCTGAAATAGCAGCACCCGTAAAGAGGGAAATGGGAAGCAAAGATGAAGAAAGTAGTAATTGGGGAAATGAGAGACTGACATTAGAGTAAATCCAAGGAAGTCCCACAACTCGGTGAGTTTGAGGTAGAAAGCTTCGGAGTCGCGAGAAGAAAGCTGTTTGGGAGGATCATCGGCATTGGTCAGAGAGGGTTTGGTTTCAATCTCTGAAACGCTTCGTTTCTTGCCTTGCATGTTGGAGGAAATTTGAACAAACCTAGTCGCTGAGCTGATAATGAGATTAGAGAAGAACGTTCTTGTAGTGGTAGGTACACTCCTTCAAAGTTGTATCATCATCACTCAATGCCACATGGTTAGCGTCTGCATAGGACGTGACTAAACTTAGCCTGTGCCCCCCATTGTATGGAAAATGGTGACAATCACTTCTTTATTTTCTCTAACCTACGCCAACTCTATCACTCCATACTATACACTACACTATATTCCATAAAAAAAAATACTATAGACTACATACTATTGATATATTTGATTAATTTAGTTTAATATGAGCAAACTAGTATTTTGGTCCCTGAATTTTACAAGCGCGCGCAGCTTGGTCCTTGAATTTACCAAATTGTACAACTTGATCCTTGTATTATGCTAACTCGCTGTAAAATGGTCATTCTGTCACCCAATTGTGCCAAAATGGTCCTTCAATTTACGAAATTGGGTTTACGAAATTGTACAACCCGGTCCCTGAATTATGCTAAGGGGATCGGGTTGTACAATTTCGTAAATCCAAAGATTAAATTGGCAGCGCCTGTAAAATTCAAAAACCAAAATGCTAGTTTACTCTGAATTTAATATTAAATATGAACATTTTTTTATGAACAATAACTAAATTCAACCTCCGTTAATATTCACTTTTGTTATTCATATAATACTTGGAGCTGAATTTTTAAATTTTAGTTAAATGATATCAAATCATTTGGGTAGTCCATATTAATTTCTCTCTTGTTATTCAAATGTTAATAGAAAATATTTAAAATATGTTTTATTTTTATAAAGAAAAAGAAGAATATAAAACTAATGACTAATCTTGCATTAAATTCTCTCTTCTTCTTTTTTCTTTTTTTCCATAATCTCTATCAGATAAAAGACAAATAAATCACGGTAATAATAGAGAAAATCTCCTACCCTAGTGTCTAGGTGTCATCTCTATTATAATTTTGTTCAAATAGAATGAAAAATAATTTTTTTTTCTCGTAAGGAAAATTCTCCTTTATTTTTATTAAGATTAAATATGTATTTATGTATTTTTTTCATATACAACTGGTAAAAATAATAATATATTTGTATTCTCAACAATTAAAAAATATTAGTAAAAATTTTAAAAAATATTTTTTAAAAAAAAATGAGTGTTGTCGGGCCAGGTCTAGAAAACACTAGACTCGGACCCGGACCAGTCCGAACACCTCGAACTTGGTTGAGTTGGCCGAATTTTTCGAGCCCCATGTACAACCCTTAAAGATACAACACCGGTTAAAAATTGTGAGAAAAGAAAGCTTAAAGGTAGGGAAAAAGAAATACATGAAAAACATCATATCGACTTCCCAAAACATAACCGTTCCTCAAACAATAAAAAAAGGAAAAAAAATACATCCAATCATCACCACATTAATTTAGAGATGAGAAGAAAAATTAGCAAAATTTTGTAAAAAAGATAGTGGATTCAAACCGAACAAAAGAGATCTGCTTCAATGAAGTGCTAATCGCAAGCCGCCCAACATCTCTTTATCATTCGATCTCCACCTGCTTCATGTAGATCTTCATCAAATTCTACCAGATCTAGAGTTCCGTTATAAAGAAAAAGCTCTTCACCATCATTAGCTTTTAAAAAGATATCTGAATTCTAAATCTGAGTATTTAAAGAGATTTAAAGAGATTTAAAGAGATTTAATTCAAACAAAATATCATGCCATATTTTTTTCATATACAACTGATAAAAATAATAATATATTTGTATTTTCAACAATTAAAAAAATATTATAATTTTTTTTTAAAAAAATGAGTGTACCCCGGGTTGGGCCAGGTCTATAAGCACTAGACTCGGACCCAGACTAGTCCGAACACTTCGAACCGAGTTGGGTTGGCCGAGTTTTTCCGAGCCACATGTACAACCCTAAGAGATACAACACCAATTAAAAAATTGTGAGGAATGAAAGTCTAAAGATAGGAAAAAAGAAATACATGAAAAACATCCTATCGACTTCCCATAACATAGTTGTGCCTCAAACAATACACGAGGGGAAGAATACATCCAATCATCACTAGATTAATTTAGAAATGAGAAGAAAAATTAGCAAAATTTTGTAAAAAGGATAGTGGATTCAAACCGAATAAAAGAGAGCTGCTTCAATGAAGTGCTAATCGCAAGCCAACAGCCCAACACCTCTTTATCATTCGATCTCCACCTGTTTCATGTAGATTTTCATCAGATTTTGCCAGATCTAGAGTTCCGTTCTAAAGAAAAAGCTTTGCACCATCATTAGCAGAGATCTGAATTCTAAATCTGAGTATTTAAAGAGATTTAATACAAACAAAATATCACCGAGACAAAGAAAAAAAAACCTTCCCAGAGCCGAAAAACCCTACGACAAAAATAAGGAAAAATTGGGCCTTGGCCCCTTTTGTTCAAAAAAAAAAAAAAAACAAAGAAACCTTCCTTAAGCTAAAGAAAATTCTTAATTTCTTAATTGGGGCCAAGTTGATGTGATAGCGTCCATTGTATTGATGGAATTCAAGTTCTAGAGAATTCTACATTTTTTGTATGGGCTTTTCCTAATTGAAAGGGATTGGGCCTTAAGATCCTTACGTCATCAATTACATATGCTTTTGTGGGATCTCATCACGCTACATGGCACATTCGAGGTTGAATGGACTATTAATTCCTAAATATCTTTTGCCAAAAACAAAAACACGAAGACACTTTATTTTGATGGCGTGTCGTCGTGTCAGACAAGTGTCAGTGTTCGACACTCGTATGACACCGACACGACAAACATTCATAAATTTTAGAATATAAATCAATTTTTTGTAACTTTAACATGATAGGCAAGAGAAAATAATAATAGATATGACATATAATATGAATAAAAATTGTAATTTTTAATTTTTTCATTAAAAATTATGAATATTTAATTATTTATATATATAAATATGTCGTGTCGTGTCGCGTAATTTTGAAAGTTTGACGTATCGTTATGTCCGTGTCCCGTGTCCGTGTTAGTGTCCATCATTCGTAGAAAACACCTAACACTTAACACAACAACTGCGTTGTCCGTCTCTGTCCGTGTGTCGTGTTTATTTCCCAGGAAAAAAAGAGTCAAATTGCATTTTTTGTACCATAACTTTTGTTTAGGTCTCAATTTGGTCTCATAATTTTTTTTGTTGCACTTTTGATCTCATGTTTTTGTAAAAAGTTACAGATTTGATCCTGTGTCACTTTTGGTCTCATATTTTTGATCAAGTTATAGACTTGGTCCCATGAATGCCTTCTTTTGTAAAAAAAACCACGGTGCCACGTGGATCCGTGAAAAAGAATCGGAAAATCCATCCCTACGTTCCCAAACTAATGGCCACACAAATAATCCCATAGAACTTTCCGCCACTCGAGCACAATTTCGAAGTAACAATAACTATGGGCTGTTTTGGCAGCCAAATTCTCGCGCAGAACTCTATCGCCAAGATAAGGTTACCTTCACAACTCACGACGCATTTTCTATGTCCCATGAACTCAATTCTTTTCTCCCTGTTCTGAACAAAATTCTTTATCGATATCCCTAATACAAGAAGAACAGCTGAGCAATTTAAGGTTTGGCTTGTTGAGGACTGAAAATTGATCCGAAACGAGGACATTGCAGATAGAGCTAAAGGATTTGCTTAGATTTTCTTAGGACTGCATGAGTAGGTCAAACCCTAGCGGGTCCTTCAAGTTTGGGAGCTTGAAGTTTTATAAGCAGCACCTGCAGCAGCATCCATGGCTATTGTTATGGCCACCCTCGCTATCAATTCTATCCAAGTTTCGAGACGCAAAGCTCCTTTATTGTCGCCGTCTTCCTCTCGAATTCGCCATCGCTTCCCTTCTAGCCGATGGTTGAATCTTAATCACCATTCTGCCTCTCACAGGTACCCAATTCTTATGTTCATTGGAGTTAAGATATCAATCAGCTAACTATTATTCTGTTGCTTGGTTTGATAAGGCAAAAGTGAAATGCTAGGCTGAAGTGGTCAGTAATAACAGTTTCTATTTTTGTGTCATCATGGTAATATAAGAATGATTTGTTCTGTTTAAAATGCCCTGCTATTGTGCCTGATTTCTCTGAGAGTAACTCAACTCTCAGAAGAGCTTCGATAGCTTAACCTTGTGGTGACTTGAAAGACAAATGATGTAGACGCGATTCCAAATTTTCGAGTCTGAATCAATAACTCGAATATGATCCTCTCTCTTACTTTTCTCATTTCCCCCTTTTGGTTACAGATTTGATTGTTTTAGTTCAAAATGTTATATAACGAATACTGATATACACCTGGATCATGTCTCAACTGATGAGGCGCATGGAGAATCGTCAACTGTTGAACCCAATTGTCCGGTGCCAATAGTTAAACTCAATTCTGATATTATCGAGACTGAGTCCCTGAACCTATTGACTGAAGGCACCTATGTAGATAGTCTCTTGACAGTACTGCCTGTACGTTATTTACTCCATTTTGTGGTGTTCGAGTCTTGCCTTACTGTTTCTCATCTTACTGTGGTCTGCCCCCCAGGTTTTGTCTGAAGAGGAGCAACATGTGCTTGCAGCTAAACCAGCTCACCCAGCTGCGTTATATGGTAAGAAATTTCACAACTTTACAAATTCAAACTATAGCGTGGCAATGTTTGAGAATAAAAATGTGTGATGATGTTTGAATGCTGTAACCCTGCAATAGATTTTCTTTTTTCAGTGAACTATTTGCATTGACACATTGAGCAAATCTCGTTTTTATTATGTTTGAGCTCCGTGGTTTTTTCTCTACTTGAGTCTCACATGCCTTCTGCCTTGAAAGTATGTGTATTTTACTAGATAAAAGTAATTACTGTGATCCCTTAACTGCACTGTCTAGCCATTATCTTTTAGCAGTCAAGCTGAATCCTGCTTGGTGATCTTATTACTAATCATCCTGTCCAAGAGATTAGTTGATGTGAGTTGAATCTTGTATGATAAAGAGTAGTTGGTGTCAGTTGAATCTTGTATGATATCTTATCCTTTATCCTCTGTTCGGATATTTATTGATAACATTGAAGTTGAATAATCTAAACGGCTGTTAATCTGAAGTTACTTTTTTTCAGCTTTCTATGCTAGCTGCATAGCTGGAAATTTAGTGGAACAGCTTTGGAATTTTGCCTGGCCTTCTGCCATTGCTTTAATTCATCCAAGCCTTTTGCCTGTGGCGGTGATGGGATTTTTCAACAAAGTTGCTATTATTGTTGGGGGACCCCTGATTGGCAACGTTATGGACCATATTCCTAGAGTGTCTTCATATAATTGCTTGAATATCATTCAGGCAAGTGTTATATAAGCAACATACAATTGAGCTGAATATAATGCATTAATTCTTTCCCTAAAAGAATGTACTTATTTCTAACATTTTTGCTGTTGTCAGGCGGCTGCTCAGGTGCTATCTGCATTGATGATCATTCATGCACATTCTGTTCGTCCTACTTCAGTATCTTCCATGCTTCTACGTCCATGGTTTGTGGTACTAGTTTCAGCTGGAGCTATTGAGAGGCTATGTGGCGTAGCATTGGGGGTTGCAAACGAGCGTGACTGGGTTGTATTGGTAGTGTCATCAAGAGCTTCCCTCTTTCCCTTGCCATATCATTAGTGAATGTAAGTCTGTTTAAAAAGTATTGCTCTAATCTCCCCTCCTGGTTTCTTTCAACAGCTGGCAGGTGTGAATAGGCCAATTGCACTTGCACAGGCAAATGCTGTTTTAAATAGAATTGATCTCTTGTGCGAGGTATTTGATATTTCTTTTTTATTTTCTCTAATTATTTTAGCCAGCTTATATAATTAAAAGCTCTCACTCCTGAGAGTTTAATCTCCATTATCCTATGGAAAGGAAAACACAGAAGCTGTTTCATTAAGCATCTGCTTGAGGAACTTGGGCTAGGAGACTTATGAATTTTACATTTACAGATAATTGGGGCATCACTATTTGGAGCTCTTCTTTCTAAGTTTCATCCAGTAACCTGCTTGAAATTTGCTGCTGGCTTAATGATGGGATTATTGCCTGTTACGGTAACGTTGGTGCTTTAGTTCTTGTTCTATTACTTGTATCGATTGGTAGATGAAATTGTTTTCACCCTCCATTCTCAATTTACAGATTGTTCTCACATTGTTGACCAACAAGCTCTCCTCTGGAGTTCTTGACCGGCCAAAATCCTCACAAGCCGGTTCCAGAGGATTCACTGAAGATTCTGGGTCACATGCTGACAGTATAGGTATTATTTAAACTGATAGTTCTTTGTTCTATTACAAAAAATAAAATTGTAGTTCTTTTCTGATACATCTCATTGTCTGGTTATATCAAATGTATTTAATTATACATCTTGGAAAACCAGCCTTTAAAGGTGTAGAAGCCATAAAGCTTGGTTGGAAGGAGTATCTGGGGCAGCCAGTTCTTCCAGCCAGTCTTGCCTGGGTGCTTCTATACTTCAATGTTGTTCTTGCACCAGGAAGTTTGATGACAGCTTTTTTAACGCAGCGAGGTATGTGAAAATTCCCTTCATGACACCCTTTTCCTTTGCGATGGACTTTTTGGTTGAGTACTGACGGGCCAAAAGTTGCAGCGTATAAAATATTTAAACACCAAATTTTAAGTTCTTTAAAAATTGCGCTCTTACTCACAGGAGTGATCGAGAAATTACCTTTATGAGAATTTTTCTAATCAACTCATGTTAATTGAATAAATTGTGCTTTTTCTTGTTTATTTATTGTTTAGCACAAAATATTGATTTTGAAATGCTTTTGTTCAAACTGTGCAACTTAGTGCCATAAAGATAAGACTGATGAGGGGACAAAGGATATTGTAATGATTCTAAGTGTATGGTCTTCTTTATAATCTCTTTCTGAACTTTTTTATTTTAAACCTTAAAGGCTTGTCTTAGTACTAATTTCAGATTCGAAACAATGACAAACTTAAATACTGTTATTTCTCCTTTGTTTTTTGGGCTGGCGGGGGGCAATGGGTGTTGGGGTGATTTGGTAAATTTTCCTTTTTAAAAAAAATTGTTCAAAGCAGTACTAAGTCACATGTTTCTTTGATTTTTCAACAGGATTACATCCATCTATCATCGGGGGATTCAGTGGATTATGTGCTTTTATGGGTGTTGCTGCGACGTTTGTATCTTCAACATTGGTCAAACAATTTGGCATTTTAAAGGTCTCTTCTTCAGCATTTTTTTTCCCACTAGATAATCATATGAGAACTTAATATATAACTTTTTTTTTTAAAACAAATTCCTTCTTAACCAGGCTGGGGCAGTTGGATTGGTATTTCAAGCCTTACTTCTCAGCATGGCTGTTGCTGTATATTGGAGTGGATCAATTTCCCAACAGAACCCACTTCTTTTCTTCTTGTTCCTGATTGTAAGTTCTTTTAATAATCTTATTATGTCTCTGCTCATTCTCATTCATGTAAAAGCTTATAACTAGGGTGGGTCACTGCTGACTAGTATACTGAACTACAAATGTAAACTGTAATATCTAATATGGAACTAGTTGATTCTGAGGAAACTTAAAACAATGATCATAACCTATGAATACTCCAAATTCCCTCTATTTATTTATGTTTCGCTGAGACAACTTCTCTTCTGAATGAAGTTGCAACATTTTGTTCGTGGGTATTTCTTATGAGCTTCTGCTTGCAGATATTGTCACGGTTAGGACACATGTCATATGATGTTGTGGGGGCACAGATTATTCAGACAGGGATTCCATCATCAAAAGCGAATCTCATTGGCACAACTGAGGTTGCCGTTGCTAGTTTGGCAGAGTCGATAATGCTGGGAGTTGCAATACTTGCAAATGATACTTCTCATTTTGGATTTCTGGCAATGTTGTCTCTTCTATCCGTGGTTGTTGCAGCATCTATGTTCTGCAGATGGCTATTGAATCCAACGGACGAACAGAGAATCCTCTTCTCTTATGATCCTCAGTTTTGAATATTTATGTAAGTATTCCTAGTATTTATGTTGACTGATTTCGTACCTTACTTTTCTGTTTATCTAGTATGTATATGTTATCTAACTACTATACGTAATGCATCTTCTGTTTGTGCAGTTGTTTATTCCATTAGCTGCTTTGATTGATGCAAAGGCCATTGAGAAGAGCCAAATAGTGTTACTATTTAAGAACGTGGGCAATTGTCCTCCAAATAGAAGAATCCCGAGGCTTATTATTTTCCCACTTGGTCACACTGGATAAATAGATCGATTTACCTGTAAATGCGTAACACGCCTTTGTAGTGCATCAGATTGTAAATGATAA
Organism: Chamaecrista fasciculata; assembly: GCA_003254925.1. Taxonomy (NCBI): domain Eukaryota; kingdom Viridiplantae; phylum Streptophyta; class Magnoliopsida; order Fabales; family Fabaceae; genus Chamaecrista; species Chamaecrista fasciculata. The sequence goes on along the minus strand of QANZ01045959.1, from coordinate 118,371 downwards.
GGTACCTTAGGGTCAACATGTACAAACATTTTGTAAAGTATTTATTGATTCAAATTTTTATACCGAATTTAAATCTCAAGGCATACAAGTGCAAGCATAACAGAACTGTGAAGCATTTAAAATCTAAATTAAACTTGCTGGGTTAACGTGTGTTCGTCTTTGTGAACACTGGAGCTACAGTCTATGGGGAGATATAGATGGTTGGTGGGTGTAGTTAAGTGTCTCAAAATAATGTACTAATAAATTTCAAGTCAAAATACTGTTGCCTTAGTTTTGGATATTTGTAAGTTGTATTTTTATATTATTATTATTTTTTTTTTGGCCTGAAGTATTTTTATATTATTGTTTTCAAATAAAACTTGTCATGTGAATACCAACCTTATGGACAAACTATTCCCTAAGCCAGATTCAATATAAGAGAAGAAAAGGGGTTTACTTTACTTGTGGAGATCATTCAGTTCCGTAAGTCACCACTGCACCTAATTGAATGGCCTAAATCGAAGAGGGAAGATACTTATTACTGAAGTGTGGCCTAAAACATGACGAATCTCTTTGAAAATTGTGTAAACTACTATTTTACGTATTAAAATTCGTTTTCATTCTGACTGCTACAGTCCTGTTTCATACTTTTCTCAATCGGATTTTGTGGTGTCTTTTCGTCTCTTATTTCCCCCCCTAAATATATATAACCTTAATTCCACGTTCATAATAATACTTGAGATCCCAGGAAAAAGTGACTCCAAAGTCAATCATTCGGATATTTGCTCCCATACAAGAAGAAAAATAATGCACCCTATTCTACAGTCTCTTGATGAATACAAGGTAACTTGAAGGTAAATCGCATCTGATTGAACATAAAATGAAATGAAATAAAGAGACAAAGAGGTGAACAGTGATATATAATAGTGAGTGATTGATTCAACATGGGATGTTCAAAAAATGAGCAAGTCAATCAATTAGAGGACATGATAAAACATTACTTCTTACCAGTCACGTTGACAAGACCTTTCTCCCACTTCCCCCATCACCTTCCTCTTCATCTCTTCACCATGTAAATGAATCAGAATATCCAGATCTTCTGTAAGTATACATTATCATTATTGTTTAATATTTAAATCTGCTTACCTATAAGACTTTTTCTATGTATGATCGATGAGGTATAATTTCAATATATTAGCTAGGATATATCTTTGTTAATTATGTTTATACTAATTTAGATATACCCAGAAACTAACCTCCATTTCACTGATTAAGAAAGCTTGACCATGTTTTTCAACAACACTATCGCTTTAATTAAGAAGTTTACTAGTTCAGTAAGCCTACTTTCAAGAAATTATTTTATTCAATGACTTTTTCCCGCTAGTTCTATAATCTCGTCGAAACTGTAGGAAGTAGAACATCACTGTGAACAACTTCAAGGTATTACATATTACTGCTTTACATATAGTGGCTGATTTCATTTTGCCAACAGAATTTACGTAAAAAAATTTTGGCCACAAATGAAAGCAGTAAAATTATATTAGTAAGCATTTTTGTCTAGAGCCAAGCGACATTTTACGGTCGATAATTAGAGATTATTAGTTTTAGACTTGAAGATCTTCAAAATGAATTTTGACTCTTTGATGAATCCTCAAACTGCTCTTCAAATTCTGGATGAGCTCTTACGCTTGACGTTCAAATTAGTCTGAAAATACTTAAAATATTAATGATCATGTAAGAGAATTAAGTTAAAGTATATATACCCAAAGGGAGAACTAACATATATATCGGACTGCTTAATGACCAATAAATTATTTTTACAAAGTAATAACTGCTCGTAAAAATCACGAAAGTAATTATAGAGTCCGATAAGTTTATGAAAAAAAAAATTATTTATCAAACTTTTTTTTAAAAATTATTTTGTGTGAAGCATTTTTAATTATCAAAATTGTTTGGACATAAAATGACAAAGATACTTATAATTAATAAAATAAACCAAAAGAATAGCTTTTACAAGTGCTTTAAGTGGAAGCTACAAAATTGAACTTCTTAAAAAAGCTATATTTTAACCTTTTTTTTTGTAACTTCTACTTTTTCTTAAAAATTTACCCAAATAAAATTTTATGTTTATAAAAGGGTTTTTTTTTAATTAAAAAAGTGCTTTTTAAATAAAAAAAGCTTATCTAAACGGGATTATAGTAATTTTGATCTAATACAAGAGATATTTTCTAAATATATATATAGAGCCCGTTTGGATAAGCTTGTGAAAAAAAAACTTTATTTATCAAATTTTTTTTAAAAGACCTTTTGAGTGAAACACTAGTATTTTTAATTATCAAAGTTGTTTGGATATAAAATGACAAAAGTACTTTTAATTAATAAAATGAACCAAAAAAATAACTTTTGCAAGTGCTTTAAGTGGAAGCTACAAAATTGAACTTCTTAAAAAAACTATATTTTAAGAAGAGTTGAATTCTATTAATACACATTGTAGTTTTGATAATTCAAGAAAAGTTGTTATACTCAGATTAGGTTTGTGAGTATGCCAAACAAAAGGTATAAAATGACCTTCGTATACGTTTCCTTGACTTTTCCTTGATTGGATCTACATATTTAGTTGCAATATCCCTCAAGTGATTAACTCATTATATCTGCAACCCGCTTGCGTACCAAACATGATAAATCATGGAATACAGAAATACTAATTAATTATTACTTAGTTGAAAACTAGACTTGTAAATTGTACGGAAACTCACATTTTTTCAATATTCATGAGAATGTCCAATACATATATAATCCAACCCATTTTCATGGTTTTGCACTATTTTCGTTTTTGTTTTTCTTTTGAAGTGTGGGGTAAAGTTTTGGAGAAGATTTCAATTTTCAATAACTCAATAAGCTAGCCATGTTAGTTCGGGTTGAATATGGTAACATTGAGCAAGTAGTTCTATTAATGGTGACCAATCATGGCAAAACCAACCTTATCGATCGCTATCATTCTTTTTATTGCTTGAAAGTAAGGTGGGTCAAATGTCGTCTTCTCAACTTTGGAAGCCTCGAGTTTGACACTTGAAATTAAACTGTCTGGCTGCAAGAGACGCTACCACCAACTAACATTATATCATATCCATATAAAATCCCAACAGTAAATTTATCAACTTTACAATTAGTTGTTCTAAACTTCTAATAAGTTAATTCAACGTGTCCATATGATCATCGTCAACCATATAGCCACGCTTAATAAAAAGTGTAATGCAAATTAAATAATCACATTTGATTTAGTTTTCCAGAATATAGTTCAGGTGGTAATTAACTTAATTAACGTTACTCTGATTCTCACTTGGCACCTATTGGTTGAAACTAGACCATAGACAAAACCCTGGACTACTGTCAATTAACTGCCTATTATGAAAGTAAATATATTTGATTTTCCCACTCACTTGAGTTTAATTAATTAGTGAACTTTGATCTAGGTGGAGTAGTTATTTTTGCGAAGAGATTAATGTCACGGAGAAAAAAAAATGTTTGATGCATAATGAAAATGATTGTCCAGAGGGAGAGAGAAGAGAAGAGAACCAATTAAACTAAACTGACTTTTACACCACTCCAATTGGGGTTAACTGGGCCCTTTATACATCCTTCCTTGTGACATATTGTATTATTGTTACCTAATCAACCGAACAATATAACCTTTCCATTCTATATAAGGAGCACACTTTGGCTCTCATCACAAGGCACTACAGTATGAGTAATTAATTAATTTGAGTTACACACACTCATTGCTTCTTTAATTTCTCCATATATTTAGTAGCTAGTGTTGAAAACATATTCAGAAAATGGGTTCCTTATTTTGTCAATCAGCTGTGTTTTTTCTTGTGGCCATCACCTCACTTGCCTTCTTCCCTGAAATTGCAAATGCAAAGCATGGTCCCACTACAAGACACTATACATTCGACGTATGTTATATACATATATATATATATACAGTCATTACTAGTTATTATAGCCAGATTCTGTGGATTTTGACATGATCTGTGTGATGAAATTGGATTTCCTGACAGGTAAGGATGCAAAATGTGACTCGGTTGTGCCACACAAAGAGCATGGTGACAGTGAATGGCAAGTTTCCTGGGCCTCCTATCATTGCTAGAGAGGGAGACAGAATCGTGGTTAAAGTGGTGAACCATGTTCAATATAATGTCAGCATCCACTGGTAATTAACAAAAATTCGATTCATGGAAACCAGCCACTCTTATCTTAAATTAATAATTCCAGGATGATTCTATATGTACATTTATTTATTTATTTTATTCATGGTGTTGGTGATCGAGTACTGCAGGCATGGGATCCGACAACTTCAGAGCCAATGGTACGATGGTCCAGCCTACATAACTCAGTGTCCTATCCAAACAGGGCAGAGTTATGTCTACAATTTCACATTGCTTGGCCAAAGGGGTACTTTGTTTTGGCATGCTCACATCTCATGGCTAAGAGCTACCCTTTATGGACCTATTATCATCCATCCCAAACTTGGAGTTTCTTACCCTTTTCCCAAACCATACAGAGAGATTCCCATCTTGTTTGGTACACAAATTATACTCCTCTTTAGTAAACTTACTTTTTTTTCAGTTTTTAAATTTGTCCCAAAACTACAATCTCATCTCTACATATTGAAAAAATATTTTATTATTTCTAATTTCTTTTTACAAATGTAAACTATTTAGTCTATGAAACATTATCTGTAGAAACTAAATAATGTATGTTTGTCAAAAAAAATTAGGGACCAAAAAGTAAAATTTTAATATTTATAGACTGAATTGTAGTTTTAGGACAAGTTTAAGGACTAAAAAGTAAATTTTGTCATTTAACAATTTTATGCTAACTAATTAAGAACACAACTTCCTTTTTCTTAACTAATTGCAGGTGAGTGGTGGAATAATGATACAGAGGCAGTCATTAGCCAAGCTCTTCAAACTGGCGGTGGGCCTAATGTTTCTGATGCATACACCATTAATGGACTTCCTGGTCCATTGTACAATTGCTCTCAGAAAACCAATGGTATATTATCATCACATCTATGAACTATATATAGTGAGTATGAAGTATATATATGAGGTTCATGATATATAAATATATATTTTGTGGTTGCAGAAACGTTCAAGGTGAAAGTGAAGGCAGGAAAAACATACCTTCTCCGTTTGATCAATGCTGCACTCAATGATGAACTTTTCTTGAGCATAGCAAATCACAGCGTGACCATTGTGGAAGCTGATGCACTTTACGTGAAGCCTTTCAAGACCAATACACTCCTCATAGGCCCAGGACAGACCACTAATGTTCTTTTGAAAACAAAACGACAGCCCCCCAATGCGCGTTTCCTCATGGAAGCTAGACCCTATAACACTGGCCAAGGTACTTTTGATAACACCACCACTGCTGCTATATTAGAATACGAAGGAACCTCAAATTCTAATTCCCCTGTTCTCCTAAAACCCACTCTTCCTGCCATAAACGACACTGCGTTTACTGCAAATTTCAGTGCTAAATTCCGCAGCTTAGCCAATTCTCAATTCCCAGCACAAGTCCCTCAAAAAGTGGACAAGAGCTTTTTCTTCACTGTAAGCCTTGGAAGTAGCCCTTGTCCTAAAAACCAGACGTGTCAGGGTCCTAATAATAGCTCCAAATTCGCTGCTTCCATGAACAACATATCCTTCGCTTTGCCATCTAGAGCCATGTTACAATCCTATTTCTCGAGGAAATCAAATGGGGTTTTTACTTCTGATTTTCCGAGCACACCCTTGATTCCTTTTAATTACACGGGAACCCCTCCTAATAACACGAGGGTGATGAATGGGACGAAAGTGGTGGTGATTCCGTTTAACACGAGTGTGGAAGTGATATTGCAGGACACGAGTATTCTAGGGGCAGAGTCTCATCCTCTGCATCTTCATGGATACAATTTCTACGTGGTTGGTCAAGGTTTTGGTAACTTCGACCCCAAGAAAGACCCTGCAAAATATAACCTTGTGGACCCTGTTGAAAGGAACACTGTAGGAGTCCCTTCTGGTGGCTGGGTCGCTATTCGTTTCTTCGCAGATAACCCAGGTCACTACTACATTATTGCATTAATACGCAATTACTTAGTATTTAAGTGCATATATATATATATATATATATATAGGCCAAAGTGCACTTTTAGTCCCAAAACTTTGGTTAATGTCTCAATTTGGTCCCATATCTTTTGCTAAAGCTGCAGATTTGGTCATGTGTTACATTTTTAGTCCCATATCTTTGGTTAATGTTATAGAAATGAATCTATATTTTTTAGTCAAGTTTCAGAATCGATCTCATATCTTTGGGTCAGGTGCAGAATTGGTCTCATATATTTGAATCAAGTGAGACTGGCGGTGAAATTTTTTGCAAAGATATGAGATCAATTCTGCAAACTGACCAAAAGATATGAGGCCAAAAGTGATACAAGACCAAATCTGTAACGCTTTACAAAGATATGAGATCAAAAGTGCAACAAAAAAAGTTATGGGACCAAAATGAGACCTAAGTAAAAGTTATGGGACCAAAAGTGCATTTTGACCTTATATATATATCTAATATTATATGGCTCCACCCCTTTCTCGTCGTCCATGTTTAAAACTATAGTCTATGAAATTAACAAAAAGAGAAAATTTACTATTTGATCTCTCTTTCTAACAATTTAGTTCTTTATTTATCTTACATACATATTTGCGTGCCTGTTAGGGCACGCAAAGCCCCTAGTGTATATATATATATATATATATGCTTCACTTGATCATTCTCTGATATATATGGAACATGATGTAGGTGTGTGGTTTATGCACTGTCATTTCGAAGTGCATCTGAGCTGGGGGTTGAAGATGGCGTGGATTGTGTTAGATGGGAAGCTACCCAACCAGAAGCTGCCGCCTCCACCGGTGGATCTTCCCAAGTGTTGATCTTTTTCTTTTTAACATTCGACCCAGTTAATTAATTTCAACATTGAATAATGATTTCTCAATGACTTGTGATGTTTTTGTTTTTTCTTTCTTTTTTGGGTTGCTGAAAGGGTGAAATATGGTTCTGTGGGTTTTAGTTACAATAGCTTCCAGACATTAATCGGTGGAAGAGATTATTATATTGGAGGGCGATTTTGCTTCCGTTATGAGCTTTGATGCTTCATTGAGAAGCCTCGGTTGTAATACTTTTCGACAAATAAAATTGCATAGCCTTCTTTATTTATTTCTATTTCCAGCCTCTCTCTACTAATGATTCCATTCAATTTCAAATTGAGATTTTTCTTTACATTTTCGTTGACAGTAAAATTGGGACAATTAATAATAAACAAATTGAATGAAATTGATAGAGTTAGGAAAAAAATTAAAATCAACTAACATGTAAAATTTTGAAACAGAATTAATAGCTAATAAATTGTAGGGAGTATGTTGCACGAATACTTCAAAAATGACGCCGGATCCGTACCGAATACGTACCCGTACCCGTATTCTATGAATACTCTTAGATACTTTTAAAATATTATAAAATATAAATTATTATTTTTTTATAAAATATCACTATATTTTTATCTTGTTTTATTTTTGTTGTATTAAAAATTTATTCTTTTTAAATTAATAAACAAAACATTCATATTTTTATAAGAAAAAGCATATAAATTTATATTTTACAACTTTTTATTTAAATAAATAATATTAACGTACCCGTATCCTATAATTTTTAAAATTAACGTATTCCGTACCCACACCCGTGCAAGTACCCGTACCCGTTCTAGTGCAACCTATAGGGACAAATTTGAAAATTAATATAAATTTTGAGAATGAAAAATATACTTTTGTTTAAATTATACTAATCAAAAAGGGTAAAATAAATATGTATGTATGTAAAATAAATGAGGGACCAAACCGTTGACTCAATAAAAAAGAAGGGACCAAATAGTAAGTTTCCTCTTATTTTAATTACATGAAATATTTTTATCTTAGTATGAGTGGGAGGACGACTAAAAGACTCCTTCCACATATAATATAGTATAATATAGGGGTTAGTCTTACAAAGTTTGATTCTTGACATAGAATGCAATTGCTGATGTGGTATAATTATAGCCATTAATGTAATTTAACGCTAAAAAATAATAAAAAAATAATAATTTATTTCCGTATGTGATTATTTCATTGACTCACCCATTACATCCTCGTGTAATAATCAAACTTTGCATTATCAAGACGGTCGGCCACATCTCCTGGTTGGGCTTGTAGTAAAGAGAAGTCCAGCCCATTATCTTTTCCAATCGGGCAATCGGGAAACTGGCGAGTCTCTATAGTAATAATCCTGAAGCTTCTCTACGAGACTACGCCCTCCTAATTTCTTAAATAATTAAATATAAAATTCCGTTCCGATTGACGGCGTCGGCACCTGATTCTTCGAGTTCCAGTGTTGGCGCTTCTCTTCGTTCATGGTAAAGTCTCCGATCATAATCCTACCATCTCTTTCTCTCTCTCTATTCTCTTTCCCTTTTCTTTTTCTTCTTGATAGATTCTTGTGGTTGGTCGATCCTAACAGTGTCATACCCACTTATTTTGCTTATTGTCGTGTTTTTATACTGTGTTAAGGCATTACCCCACCATGGTATTGGATTAACTTCACTTCCCCTAACTTGCATTCGACGTGGTTTTACTTCTCTCACTAACTTAATCGTCACCTCTCTTTCTCTTCCTATAACAGGATTTCCAGGGGTTTTTGAATGACTTGCAGGATTGGGAACTTTCTCGAAAGGACAAATCCCAAAAAATGAAGCCCCAAGCACATCAAAAGGAAAAAGTAGGTAATTTTATCTTATCACAGAAAAGTCATGAGTTGTTCTCGAATTTTTTTGTGAACGAGTACCGGCTGTCAAAGTATATCCTACTGAACTAGGTTGCATTCCCCCTCAAGTTTGCAGTCAATCAACTTGTACCGGTGCAGTTATGTAGTGCCCAACAGACATTATGTCTCCAATGAATCCACCTTATAGTTGCTGTCTTTAGAGATACTGTTTTAATCTGTTTTAACTTTCTTCAATGCCATATATGAGGATAAACAAGTAGCTTAGTCTGTAGTACCTGAAGGTTTTGTTCAAAGTATACTATTCATATAAGCCCAGCATTAGCAACCGATTAATTTACGGTATTATCTCATCATTTGTGGAATACTTGAATCATAATTTCGTTGATAGTTTCTCTTTTTTAAAATGTTTCATACGTACCTAAGTCTTGATCTCATTTGTATGATGAAAATGGTGTATGATTGTCTGATGGTAATTTATAATGGGTTTGTCTCCCCGAAATAAGGGATCAGTGGGTGCAGCAGCTAGAGGAGAAAATTTTCCATCTGATTACGCCAAAAGTACTTCAAGACAATATGATTTCTCTAGAAATAATGATCCTTTCAGCCGGGTCCATAGCAGTCTCAGTACTGAAGATGTTCCTAATGCTGCTTCTGAGAAAGAGCTGGTAGGAGCCATACCTGTATTCTTTTTTTTCCTGCTTTCTTTCTCTATCTATTTTGGGTTGGGGGATTGAAGGGATATGGGTGTCAACATTCTAATATTTTTGCTTCAATTCATTGTTGTTATCCTTCATCATGCTGACTCTGAAATCTATCTGCATTCTCTAGGGTAATGAGTACTTCAAGCAGAAGAAGTTTAAGGAAGCAATTGACTGCTATTCAAGAAGCATTGCCTTGTCACCAACTGCTGTAGCATATGCAAATAAAGCTATGGCCTACATTAAACTTAGAAGGTAAGCATTACTAGATATGAATTTTATCGACAGTGAAATTTTAAGTACCAGAGAGCAGCTTTGTTTTTACCTTTCTGGTTGTGTTTCTAACTGGTCTATCTCTTCACCTGACTGATAATCTTTTCCCCTTGTTCATGTCAACAGATTCCAAGAGGCTGAGGATGATTGCACGGAGGCCTTAAATATAGATGACCGCTACATAAAAGCATACTCACGTCGAGCAACAGCTAGAAAAGAACTTGGGAAACTTAAAGAATCAATGGAGGGTATGTTAAATAACTAGCCTGATCATTTTCGATGGTAAAATGATATACATCTCTTATTTATATTTTAATTTTTGGACTCTCTAATTTGCTTCATTAACTGCAGATGCTGAGTTTGCTCTACGTTTGGAACCGGACAACCAAGAAATTAAGAAACAGTATGCTGATATCAAGTCTTTGTATGAAAAAGTAAGCACATCAATATATTATAGATCCTTTTTTGTATATGAATGCTGCACAAATGCTATTCAGTCAATTTTTTTACACTTTACATGAGTATGTAAACCACAGATTATACCTTCTTTGACTCTACTAACTATATCATCATTACATTCCCTTCTGTGTTGCTTTGATTTATAACCTTGGATGCTCTTTGACTATTGTCCAGGCAATTATTCAAAAAGCTTCTGGAGCTTTGAGAAGCTCTCTACAGGGAACTCAAAAAGTGGGAAAGTCAGAGACAAATATTAATAGGGGCAGCATCCACTCTGTTTCAAATGGTACTCAAAAGTCAGGGCTCACTGAAGTTCAAGATCACAAAAAGGTAAAAATTAGTAGAGCTCTCGATATCCTCTTTCACAGTATATCTATATTTTTGTGGTTAAAATCCTAGTAGGAGACTGTTTTATACCTATACTAAGCATTTTGTTCAAAAGTGTTTTTCTTACTGCGTTCTGATTTTATTTGTAATCTTTTTTTAATAATCTTAAATAAATGAGTATTATTTTGCTAAGAATTTTTTGTTCAGCATTCACTAGTGCTGGGCTTAAGATAGGAAAGTTTATTTGGTTCTTATGCCTGTGAAAAATTTGGTTTTTAGTTGGACATGTCACCCCCTTTTCTACATGCATATTTTAATTTTCTATTTATAACATTTTTTTGGAAAAAATATAAATAAAATTGCAAGAAGAATGCTGTGATCTGTTAAAACCTTATATTTCATTATGTCCTGCCTAATGTTGTCATATGTCATGTCTTTCCATTCTATTGACCTCATTGGTATTTGTTTATCAATAACTTGAATGGCACCTTTTTTATCCTGATAAGCACTGTAAGTTTTTGGAATTATGGTGGCACGTTAATTAAGACTTGACCCTTTAAGATGCCGGTTACTATTTGCATCCTCTGTAAGTATGTAATATGATAGAGGCAAGTGCAAAGTGTTGTGTCCGCTGCTATCTTGGAGTATAACTTGTGTGCCCACCCAGTCTAAAGTTAGGACTCTGTTGACAGAACAACAATACAATAATTCCTGCAAAGGCATCACTCACGCTGGAGGAAATAGATGGCGAAAAAAAAAGGACCAGAAGCAGGATTGGAGGACAAGAAGTTGATAGTTCCAGTCCCAGTAACAGTGTGGAGAGTGTCAAGGTTTTGTGAAATCCTCCCCTACTCTTATCAAGAAAACTTCTACGTATACATATTTCGGTGCTGCCTATGAGCATATGTTTGCGGTGTTTAATCAGATATTTTCTGTTATAGTTTGAGGTTCCCAATGCAAATGTTTATGTTTATTTTTGTATTTTTTTTATAATAGTTTGCAAGTTGCTACAAGATGTGAGATTTTTATCATGATTTTCATTCATTTTTATATTTATTTTCAGAAACAGGATACAAGCATGCAGCTTGTGGAGTATCTATTTTAGCTAATTGTATTGCCTTGCACTTGTAACAGAGAAATGGCAGAATTGATAAGCAAGAAATGAAGGCATCTATTGAACATCTTGCTTCTCGAGCAGCAGCTCGAGCCATGGCTGAGGCTGCCAAAAATATGACACCACCAACTTCTGCCTATCAGTTTGAGGTCTCATGGCGCGGGTTTTCTGGTGATCCTTCCCTGCAGGCTCATCTGTTAAAGGTATTTAGTGTTGTCTTGAATTTGGCCTAATGCTATAATTTTATTGCCAATTTCAATCATGCCAAAGTGACTAGAAAGTAAAAAAGTATTATACCTTGTATGTTGTACTCTTAGTTTCAAGTGGCCTGCGACATGTTGCTAGTAGTTATGATGGTTTCTGTATGTTATATGTTAGGCAATATCTCCTCAAGAATTACCAAAGATATTCAGGAATGCCTTATCTACTTCCGTACTAATTGGCATCATAAAGTGTGTGGCATCCTTTTTCACGTAAGCAATTATCTTATAATGTTTTTATCAATTGGATTGAACTTTATTTGTTTATTTATTTTTGGCCAAATTGAATTGAATTTTATTGAGTTTTGGCAAAATGATAGTATTTTTTCCTTTATTGGCAGCGAGGACACTGCTCTAGCTGTCAGTTACATAGAGAATTTGACCAAGGTATCAAGATTCGACATGCTCATACTGAGTCTTCCACCAACTGATAAGGATGGTATGTTCATTTTTTTAAAGACATTTTAATCTCCCCACCCCCAATACAAATAGAAGGAAGAAAGTAGAAAGATGGCCTTTTTTGTTAAGAACTCCTTTTACAAGGCTAGAAGAAGTCAAGAAAAAGTACACATACTAAACTTATTTTCCTTGATAGTGATTGTTTGTCTTAACTTTTTGCACTCAGGCGGCAAACATGATTTGATTTGACTGAGTTTGTTATCTTCTTTACAGATCTCCTCAAGATCTGGGACGAAGTGTTCTGTAGCGAGGCAACTCCAATGGAGTACGCAGAGATTCTAGACAACCTCCGATCCAAATACTGCCCTAGACATTGACAGTTATATTTCAGGATGGATCTTCTCTCTTTGGAAGCCATCTTTACTTGTAAATTATAATGATTTTGAATTGTTTTAGCATTGTTGACACTTGAGATCAAGCGATCAGCAAAAGAAAATGGACAATGCTATTTATTTACTTCGTGGGAATATGTATAATTTGACTTGCAACTCATATAGAGTTTAAAAGTTGAATTCAAGGATTTAGATGCCTTGTTGTGTCAAGTTTTTGCTGGATAAAAGTTATGAATTTCACCACATCCTCCATAAACACCAAGAATTTCAGCAAAAGATTTTGTTGGGTGAAGTTTATCCATCCATCCATCTTCGTACTTCATCATACCCCACCATTTATGGACCATCCCTGACTTTGAGCGCCAGATCACCAGATCTGGCTGGCACTCATTATTGAGGTTGCCATTGTAAATGATCAAATGGGTCATCCTAACTAAAGCTTGTTGGGACCACACGGTACCATTGCATACACACACACATTTGCTTGTCTTTTAGTGCAAAATATAGAGGAGCATCAAATCTTAAATAATGCCACCATAGAGTAGTACATCGAAGAAAGATATAGGAATTGTGTAATTTATTCGTCTTGAGTTTTTCAGCAATAGGAATTGAAGAAAAGCTAAAGAATTCCTTGATCTAATCGATCAATGTATGACAAAGAAGTTTTGGGGTGTCCACGAGGTACTTGTTTAAGATTCCTACAATGACAAGTTACATGTTTCGCCAATGATGTGATATTCGTTCCAGAGTAAAAGCACGCGAATACAACCATGATTCAATGTGTAAAATAAAGAAAGGGATTGTGAGATATAAAGGAATGATTTAGCCATGTGAAATGTCACGTGCTATTCTTGCTAGGCATCGCCGTTTTCCCCCTTTCACGTGCTATTCGTGCTATTCTTTCTAGGCATTGCCTCACTTTAATAACACACAGATTTAAATGGGATAACTTTCAGGATAATAATCTAGTATATCTATCTATCCTTTTATGAGTAACATTGTCCTTTTCCATGATTGCAACTTTATAAATAATTACTGTAGCCTTTTAATTAATTAGATTATTTAATATTTATATTTTCTTCATTTTAAACTTCAATATTTTTTTATATTATATAAATTTAAAGCATAATCTGATAATTAAAAAAATAAACTTTTGCCAACAAAGGCTGGCCCAGTTAGTAAGGAGTTCAATTCCCACTGCCGATGTGAGAACCTTGTTGGTAGGCGATTTGTAAGTACCTCTGTAAGCGCTCATAGAGCCTTGAGGCCTACCCTGGCCTTGGTGAGCCCCGAGGCCCAATTCACTTAAACTTTTATATACCAAAAAAAAAAGTAAACCTTTCAATTTTATAAATAGTATTACAGAGAATTTGATACTTCAAAATCTTGGATTGAAAGTTAAAAAATACTTAAAATATATTCGATAAACTTAAAAAAAACTTAAATAAATATTTTTGGATAATTTAATAATAAAATATAATTTTTTAAAAATGATTTAACTCTTCCTAAAAATATCTACAATAATTTATTTATCTATTATATTATATGAAGTTGTCACCTCCTGAAAACCTCCCACACAATTTTATAAAGAATTATTATTTACAAAGAAAATAAATTATGACAATGGATGGAATTGAGACTTTGATCTAAAGTGAAATTTTACATAAAATCAAATCAAATATTTTCAATACAATTTAAATTTTAAACTATAGATTTGATTTTCTTAACTCTCCACATTTATAAATAGAGGTGTGATGGGTCACCATAAGATAAGTGAATACTCTCCTGAGTTTTAAATCTCTGAATTTTTCAAGGTAGCTTTATTCTTGACTCTCTATCTCTTTATTCTTTTTTTTCCTCTTCATCTTGATCTCAACTTTAATTTTAGAGTAAATTTAGATCTTTATAGAAGTGAATTACAAACTATGTCTTTCATATCTAGGAGTATTATGTAATTTCTATATTTTCCAAACTACCAAGAGGATGATTTAGTAATTTTTTTTATTTGATCTCTCATCTTTAATTTAGTTTTAAGGATTTGAATCTTATCTTTAGACATAAAAAGATATTCTGCCATGTATGGGGTGATTTTGATGATTTTCATTATTTTTATTTTTTAAAATTTAATTTAAATAAGAGAGATGTAAACACAACATTTAATTTGTTCTAGGCTTCTAGCAACGCTACTTTTTCCCAGTTTAAAATAAATAAATAAAAAAAAAAGTTTCCTTTATTATACTCGATACCCGGTTAAAAAAGAAGAAGTTTTATTTATTATACACTCCATGATCCCACGGAATAATAACTTTGCTTAGTGAGTAAGTTACAGTGTAGTAATTGCAATCCATCATTCATTTAAGTTAATTTGTTATTTTGTCTTTAAACCCTAATCGCTTTGGGATGGATAAGTAGAAACTGCCCATCACTAAGCTCGAGAAGTTCTTGAACTTTCAACTCGTCTACTTATGGATCCTCTACCATGCTTTTTTAGACACGTGTCCCGAATCTTTTTGCTGTAATTCCACTCTATCTTTTTCACTTCAAACCCATTCTCTGCAACTAAAAACTAAAAAAAAACTCATACTCTGCAAACTCACGACCCTCAAACCCACAACTTCAATTTCACCAAAAAAAAACCCACAACTTCAACTTTCATCTTCGGAACGTCGTCGTTGTTGTCTATTACTGTGGCCGTTCATCATCGTTGTTGCTTTCATTGCCGTCGGCGTTATTCATCGCAGTAGCTATTGTTCACGTTTTCATCTTTGTCGCCATTGATTTCTAATTTTTATACCCAATTGTTCATTGTCGTCGTTGTTGTCCATCACCGTGGTCACTGTTCATCGCGGTTGCAGCTTTCATTGCTGTTAGCGTTGTTCATCGCCATCGCCGTCACCATCCTTGCCGTTCGTCTCTGTAACCGTCGATCATCCACTCAGGAATAATTAGAGACGCCGATGGACTAATTAGAGACGCCGATGGACTGCACTAAAAGGAAGATGGAGAATCACCACTGCACTAAAAGGAAGGATGGAGAAAGAGATTCATACACAGGCAACATTTCAGGAAAAAAAATCCACTACAAATGCAAAGAAAAGATTATAAGACACGTGGCATGATATGAACACTTGGATATCATGAACGGCTCAAATCTTTAGACTGCAGAGACAACACCAAAAAAAATTATGGTAGAGGATCCATTGCCACTCTATAGATAGCGTTCAAATTAAAGAGAGAGAGAAAAATAAGTATATAATTTCAATTCACTGCAGAGATAGAAATTGGTGAAAAAAAAGGACAAAAGTTTCAACATCAGTTCCCCAAAAGCGTGCACAAGGAATTTTGAAAATAACCCATGCATCCAAATCCAAATTTTTTATCATTGTTTATTCTAAGCACCTGTAATCTTCTTGCTTGATTTCCAACCAGAGAACGAAAGTTTACTCTTCCGATTTCTGAGTTCTGACACAGCTTCAAACAGCAGTTTCACTTTTCAGTCAAAAATATTGAAGAAAAGCATTAAAAGAAAGAAAAAGAAAAATACTGACACCGTCACGTGATATAGTTCATACTCATATAGTCTCTCATCTTTCTTGAACTTGTCTTAATCCACGCGCCATTTTTTTCGAGTTTGGTTTCCCGTTGCTTCTTCTTCAGTCTTCTCTACTATTTGCTTCGGTTTACACTTCTTCTCTACTGCTTGCTCTCTCGCTCACCAACTCTGGGGACGATTCGTTTTCCTCTCCTTCCAGATCTGCTTCCGCAGGGCTAGGTACGTCTTTTTTCGGTTATTTTTGTTTGTTTTTTCTTCTCTAGAATCATCTGAAACATCGTCGAATCGTCTACTGATTTCCCAGTCAGACCCTATTTTGGAGATGTGACATTTTTTATCGCCATCGTTTGTTGGTTCTCGTTGTTAGCTGGAAGATTTTGGTATAGGAAATATGCTCTACATGTTACTTTTTCTGCGTTTCTAGTTATTTCTAGCTTGGTCTTTTTCTGGGTCGCTGGTTTTCTCTTTTTGCGTTTCATTGTGAAAAATGGGATCCCTGTGAACGCGGTTTGTACTGTCTATTGGTTGTTCTGTACGTCTTTCAGTCTAAGCAAACCCTCCGCATCTCGCATTTTGCGTTTCCTTTGCCGGAGTTTGTCCTTTCAACTCCGGACAGTTTGCGTTTGGTTTTGCCGTTTCTTTACTTACTGCCTTTTTGTAACGGATTGTGATTTTCTTTGTGGGTTTTTTTTGTTGTTTTTCTTGCCAAACGGGCGGAGTCATCTCTTTCCTGTTCCGTTTTAATATTTTTGTTGAATTATCATTGAAAACTGTTCATTTTCTACTCTGTTGGGGATTATGCAGGAAATGGGCTTCATCTCCCAGAAGATCTTTCCAGCATGCGGGAATATGTGCGTTTGCTGTCCTGCGTTGAGGTCAAGTTCGCGCCAACCAGTCAAGCGCTACAGAAAACTACTCGCTGATATCTTCCCCAAATCCCCTGTACGTATTTCACTATTCCTTGATAGTTCATCCTGTAAGCCCATGACTTACCAATTGGTTACGCACTGATGTGGTTTTTTTTTTTTTTTGGGGGGGGGGGGGG
>QANZ01045959.1:33526-101011 GCA_003254925.1 Chamaecrista fasciculata | reverse complement strand
GGGGGGGGGGGGGGTGTTGAGAAACTAATGTAGCTATTTTGGCTAATGATTCCTGAAAAGTTCGGATGTGAATGTAATATACATTCTTCTCGTTTGTAAGTTGAAGCCCAGGGCTTTCCAATTGATGACCCGCTAATGTAGCTATTGCGGCTAATGGCTCTATCGTTCCTAAAATTATGAATTCAAGTGTTAATGTATTATATTCTCGTTACTAGTAAATGATTCTCCATTATCTACTCTAGTCAATTTGTATAAGTTTTCTTCATGTACAAAATGTGAAGATTTTGAGTCTGTTCATTGCTTCTGTTATTCGGTGTACTTTTTTTGCCCTTTATTTTCCTTAGGGCCTACCTAGAGCCATTTAAGTTTGGAAAAGACAGTTGTTTTCATTCTGATGGACCTGGGCTGGTTGAAGCTTTTATTTCTTATAAAATAAGAGAAATAGGGAAAGAGGGTGCTTTTGAGCCCAACAAAAGTGGGCCAACTTCGGTGGAGCCTAAGTTTTATCATAGGAGAAAGGAGAGGGCTGAATGGTACTGGAGAGAGAGAGAGAAGAATGGTCTAACGGTTTCTGACACAGTAGTGGGGGCAAGGGAAGGGGCTGTGTAGTGCGTATGCCTTTTGTATGTGAGGGGGGACGGTTTTGAGGATTAGGCAGAAAATTGGTAGGAACTTGGGGAGAGACTGGCCTCTCGAAAGTCCAGATTATCTTTATTGCTTTGTTGAGTGTTCTTGTGTGTTCTTGTGTGATTTTGTGAGTAATATGTGTGCTGGTGTTTTGAGGGCTGTTTGTGTTCATTATTGAAGTGCAGGGGCTGTATTTCTATCTGTCATATATCAAATATAGTCTTCATTTCAGTGTTTATCTATATCTCAATCTCATTTACATCCTAGTTCCTATCACATTCTTTTCTTATCTTCAACGTTCAATATAAACAATAAGCAGGATTTTGATAGACCAGGCTTGTCTTTTGATGAGTCAATTTGCTTGATTATATGCCCGTATGTTTTATCTTGCCTGTTGCTTTGTACATACGAGCCCATAGCTTTAAAAACTTATTTATATGCTTTTCAGGATGGATATCCTAGTGACAGGAAGATTGTCAAATTATGTGAATATGCAGCTAAAAATCCTTTCCGGATTCCAAAGGTAGTGATTCCAATTATTTCACTTATGTATCTCGCAAAGTTAGAAACAATCAGAATAAGAAAGTAAAAAGAAAAAACTGACGAGTAATTAACTGACTCCTTCTCTGAAGTTCACTATGTCTTCATATTCTGCTAGATAGCAAAATATCTTGAAGAAAGATGCTACAAAGAGCTCCGAACTGATCACATCAAATTTGTCAATATTGTAACAGAAGCTTTCAACAAGTTGCTTTCCATTTGTAAGGTGCAGATGTAAGTTTCTCAGGATAAGTGAGCTTATATTTTCATATTCTGATGATTGTGCTCTGGTATTAAATAATTGTTATTTATGGAGCCTTTCCATTTTACGAAGGAATTTGTTGTTTTGTTTATAAATGGATTATTCTTCATGGTAGCTTGAGAATTCTTATATGATTCCTCTTGTAAGCATTACATTTTTTCCTTTTGCCCAATGCAGAGCATACTTTGCTGTAAATGTACTTAATGTGACTTCTGAGCTCTTGGGCTATTCTAAGCAAGATGACATTCAGACACTTGGATGCCAAACTTTAACAAGATTCATCTATAGTCAGGTGAATTGTACAATCAGAAAAAGATAAGATAATCGTGGGCTAATCACTCATGCAACTTGTGGTACAGAGTAGAAGGAGATGGAAAAATCTTATTATTTTGATAAGTCCTCCCTTGGGATTTTCCTTCAATCTTTGTTACTAATGAAGAATCAATTGTGTCAAACCACATTATATCATCAATATAAAGTAACTTCTATCTTTTTTGTCTTGTGCTGTCATTTAATCGACTTCACCATTGTATAGGTAGATGCCACCTATACTCATAACATTGAGAAGTTGGTGAGAAAAGTATGCCTGCTATCACGGGAGCGTGGTGAAACACCTGAAAAGCGTTGTTTAAGAGCAGCAAGCCTGCAATGCCTTTCTGCAATGGTAATTCATGCTTCATTCGATTTCCTTGAAGCATTTAATACAAAAACTTCTGTTCATTGAGTTATGGTTGATTCCTAATGTCGAATTTAATGATTTCTAATCTTTTTAGTTGTAAGAGACTTGATTATTTGACTGCCTTTGTTTCTGGCAGGTTTGGTACATGGCTGAATATTCATACATTTTTGCTGATTTTGATGAGGTGAATTATTTAGTCTTTCAACAATAAAACAGTTCCAGCGTATAATTTAGCTTTTGTTAATCTTGCCTTAAATTATTGTTGGACTTGAGAAATCTTCAACGATATTGTGGATTAACTATTCTTTTTGGTATATTGCTTGAGTGGTTTCATATATGTTCTCTGTTATTTAATCCTTCAATATGTTAAATAATGTCTTCTTTGTGGAAATCTTGTTGAGCTGCCCTTGGAAATCATAATGCTCCAAGAGGATCATTATACTTATTTTTTCATTGACCATCGGATGTATTCATTTCAATTTACATAGTGAATACCTCATTGATATTTCGGGCATAATCCCTTGTTTATTGGTTCATTCACCTTGCAGATTGTTCATGCCACATTAGATAATTATGAGCAAGCTAGGCATGGTGAAGATGCTGACATCCGGGCAGAGTCTCATCATAATTGGGTGGATGAGGTTGTTCGATGTGAAGGCCGGGGTGGTACAGTTGTTAGTAATGATAATCGTTTGAGTTGTTTGACCATCCAGCCACGACCAGAAGTGAAAGACCCCTCCCTTTTGAATAGGTACTATTATTCAAGAGTTTGCTTACAAGAGTTTCTTTTTTGAACATTTGTTACAAGTTTTATATCCTGTTGCTTGCTTCCCTTTTGGTGATTTTTCAGTTTATAATTGCTTCTTATTTTCTCATAATTTGCTTGTGTTATTGTTATAGAGAAGAAATTGAGAAACCAGAAGTATGGGCTCAGATATGCATTCAGAGAATGGTTGAATTAGCAAAGGAAAGCACAACTATGCGCCGTGTACTGGATCCGATGTTTGTCTACTTTGATGTGGGACAACATTGGTCTGCTCAGCATGGATTAGCAATGATGGTTTTATCCAGCATGGCCTACTTCACTGAAAATTCAGGTATTATTTCTTTAACCGCTCCTGGTCCAAATTCTTGGGAGGAATAAATCATCATGTTTGTGTTGTAATGTTCCACCTTGCTCTTTTCCACCTAGGGAATCAGCTGTTAATTCTGGCTTGTGTGATACGTCATCTTGACCACAAAAATGTTATGCATGATCCTCAACTAAAAACTTGTGTCATCCAAGTTGCCACATCTTTAGCTATGCAAATTAGATTAGGTGGAGGGTTGGTGGAGATTGGTTTTGTTGGTGATCTTTGCCGGCATCTCAGGAAAAGCCTTCAAGCCTCAAGTGAATCAGTTGGAGAGCACGAGTTGAACTTAAATATCATGCTCCAAAATTCCATTGAAGACTGCTTACTAGAAATTGCTAAAGCGGTTAGTTTATAGTGAATTCATTATTTTCTTCTTCCTTGGCTGCAAATTCAAGTTTTTACAGTAGATTGGGTCAATGCTTTCTGCTACTAAAATAATTTTATGTGGCATGATTAGATCATTGATGTTCGGCCACTTTTTGACTTGATGACGATAACCCTGGAAAATTTGCCATCTGGTGCCGCTGCCAAGGCAACCATTGGATCTCTTATAATACTATCACATATGATAGTTGTGGCATTGATCTGTTCACATTCACAGCAGGTCAGTAAATTCTTGTAATCAGATTCTGTTCAAAATAAATAATGCGTACTACAACTTGAAGCTTTTTGGTGTTATCATGAAATCATCCATTTATCATTTGTGGTGCTTTCATGTAGGGATTTCCTGAAGCCCTTCTACTGCAACTCATGACAGTGATGTTGCATTCAGATGTTGAGACACGTGTGGGAGCACATCAGATATTTTCTATACTTCTTTTTCCAAGTTCCTACCATCCTCATGAATGTCTGGACCAACACAAAAAGTGGAACTCCCATACTACCACTGCATCTGCATCTGCTTCAGTTACAGCTTTACTTGAAAAGCTTCGCAGAGGCAATGATGGCACAAAGACAGAAAATCATGGGCATATTGCTCATGATGGTTACAGATCAGAAAGGGATATTGTGGTAGAAGACTGGAAGCAGGGTTGTAGCTTGAAGAATTCCCCAAACTTTTACAAACTTAGCTCTATCATTGATAAGACTACTGGATCAGCAAGTTTGACTGAGGCAGTAAGTATATTTAATTGATTTCTTTGAATAGGTTCCGTTACTAGTGATTATAGTTCATTAAAAATTGATTTTGCTAAGTTTTAAGTTTGGTATTAAATTGGCTCAGGAACCATATGTTTTGAAGCTTAGTGAAGATCAAATGGCGCAGCTGCTTTCTTCATTTTGGGTTCAAGCCAATCTTCCTGATAATTTGCCTTCAAATTTTCAAGCTATAGCTCACTCTTTTATGTTAACATTAACTGCTTTACACATAAAGGTAGGTTTTTTTATCCTAATATTCCGTTGTTACACCTTTTGTGGTTTCAGTTAGATAAAGCACCATTAGTAGCATTGTTGTATTCTTTACTTATTTTACAATTTTTAAATGAGCATTGAAGCACCTAAAGAAATTTGATTGTTGGCATCATTGTTGTTATTGCCAATATTTTGTTATCAATTATTTTTTTCTCTGGTTCCCTATTAATTATCTTGTTGATAAATTTCTACGCTTATACTAACAGCAACAGTATTTGCCCTAAAAATTTACTACGACAGAGGTGTTGTTATTTTGAAATGAAAGTACATTGAACATTGTCATTATTCATTTTTTATTCTTCTGTTGAATGTTTTTGCACACATTATTTTGATTGTTAGAGCCTATCAAAACTTTCTTGCAGAACCAGAAAGATAAAGATAACTTGGTGGTCTGCTTCTTCCAGCTTCCTCTGTCTCTCTGGAATATGTTGGTTGATCCGAGCAATGGTGTGACCTACCGAAATTAATATGCCATTTTTTTCTCAATAAATCGATTGAAAGAAACATGAAATTGATGAACTCATGTTCTTGCAGGAATGTTGCCTCCAACTTGTCAGAGGTCTGTATTTGTATTATCAGCAAGCATGCTGATGTTTGCCTGTAAATTGTATCAGATTCATGAACTGAATGATTTGTTCAAGTCATTGCTGACATCTGAAGTAAGTCCCCTATCTGTTGGTGATATCTATTGTCTGATAACCTTGTTTGTTTTAGCAGTATAAAAGCCAGAGTATTTTATGTTTATTGATAAGAATATCTCCATAGTCCTTAGCAGCTTCCTCTATTGTCCACATAATCAGATTGATCCATTCTTGGGCATCAACGATGACCTTCAAGTACATGCTAAGATCCATGCGGATGTCAGAGAGTATGGTACTGCTGCCGATAATCAGATGGCCATGTCAATATTATCTGAGTTACAGAACAAAATATGTGAATACAAGCAGACCATTAAGGATGTTTTGGTTCAAAATCTAGCTAGCATCACTAAGGTATTGCATTTCATTCAGAAATTTTACCTTGAACCCTATTTGACATGAGTTCACCTTCTGATTTTTCTTGTTACTGTTTGTTAAGCTTGAAGCAGAAAATCTGGCTACCCAATTGGAAGAAACATTCAGACCTGATGAAGAAATTATGTTTGGTCCAAAATCAAGTCTTGATCAAAATCATAAAATTATGCATTCCAAAGAATCACTGTCATTTGATGGGGTACGTTTTGTTACCTAATTACATAATGATCATATTATTGTCAATTGAATGATTGACACGACATCAATAGAGCAGTTCCTGTTGTGAAGTTAGTGTCTCTCGTTCAAGTTTTTCTGTGAATATCTTTATAGTTCTGAGGTTTTCAGATTCAATATCAGAGATGACATGGTGACTTGTTTGGTTGAAGGATCTGGCCACTCATTACAGCTTTTTGGGTTGGAGGTGTTATGGCACAGAAAACTTCAAAAAAATCCACTGATTGGGGTTTTCTTTCTTTGTGCAGGATTTTCTCTCAAATTCAATTGAAGATGACACAATAAGCGAAGCATCTGTTTCTGACATTTCTCGATTTATTCCAAAGATGCCTGCATCCCCATCTGTTCCTCCTCGTGTTATCAGCATTGGACAACTTATGGAATCGGTACCTCTGTGTCTCTCTTTTCTATGTATATTTGACCAGAAAAACATAGGATGTAGGCCACGAGCCCTGTTATATTTAACCATCTGATGCTTGGATGTTGGCATAATTTGTGTATTGGGGAAAGTAAGAAACTAGTAATTTGAAGATTTGAATATATATTTTACCAACAGTCGGTGAAAATTTGAAACCTCAAAGTAATATTGCAACCAAAATCCTGGCTTATGAGGTTGCCCGAGCTTGGGTGAAACACTAGTTGAATTTCCATGATTTGTCTTTATGCTTACTTTCCAAGCAATGTACTTTGTATTAGGTCAAAGAATGTGTATAGCCTGCTGTTATTCTTTAATTGTGCTTTTGTAGGCTTACTAAATGCTCTTACTAATTTTCTTAGGCACTAGAGGTAGCTGGTCAAGTGGCAGGAACGGCTGTCTCCACTTCTCCCCTGCCGTACAATACCATGGCTAGCCAGTGTGAAGCCCTTGGGACATGTTCAAGAAAGAAGCTCTCAAACTGGCTAGCCTATGAGAATCATTACAGTCATGCAGCTGATAAATCACTTCTAGCATTTCCTGAAATTGGAAACTCAGCACTTGAAAAGGTCTGTTCTTCTATGTTCTCTTCTGTTGCAACTCGTTTAGGTAATTCAGTACATAACACGATACCACATCACTTAAGTTATGTCTCCATAGTCCATATTTGTTTTGGGTGCAACCACTATTGAACCTAAACAAGTTGGCATTTGTCAAGTGGCGCATACATTCACACACACACACATACACACACGTACACACACGAAGCTTTTATTCTCAAACTAAACATGTAATGGAGCTTCTGGTTCATTTCTCTTGGTTCCAATGAAAGATAATTTCATTCCTTGGACTTGTAGGTCTCTTGGTTCCAATGAAAGATAATTTCATTCCTTGGACTTGTAGGTCTCTTGGTTCCAATGAAAGATAATTTCATTCCTTGGACTTGTCGGTGGTTGTTCTGTTCATAATCTATTAGAAGGCTCTTTTAAGGGTTAGGTCTGTTCAATTGAAAATGTACCGATGACCTTTTTTCTTATCTCGAAACAGGTGACAGATGGCGGCGGGCAAGCCCAAGTAGCTGCATTGCCAAGGGACCCATGGGTAGCCATGAAACTGCCTCCTGCTAGTCCTTTCGACAATTTCCTCAAGGCTGCTAGGTGTTAGTTGAGATGATATTCTTCCCAACCTTCGTTTCTAGGATCAGTAGCTTCACTATCATCCGAGACTTAAAATATCAATTCAGATAGTGTTCCCTGTTAAGTTTATCCATGTAAGAACTAGCTAGTCTTCCTAACTGCCCTGAATTATATTATCTATCCCTTCTAACTCAACTGCAAAAGAAATTCTGTTTAAGTCTCTGGTGAGCATCTAGATTGTAGAATGTATTTATGTGGGGGTACAATGACGACTTTTTATGTAACATAAGATACCTAACTTTATACCTGTGTATTTGAGACTGGGTTTCCCGTGCTTGTATTTACATGTCATTATTGGCTCTACTGTAGACTGTAGTACTTATTGGAGTCATCTGCCATTTTCTCAATATGGATGACCTTCAATTTAATTCTCGAACATGTGAGAACAATCAATTGTTTGAAGGTATACCAATAGAAGCCAAGACAACCAACAGAAGAAATCTGGGCTTTGACGATGTCGATGTATACATGCAGGTCAAAACAGAATGAAAATGAGTATGGGACCTACCTAATCGTTTTCATGAACATGGGATGTCAATCCAAAACAAAATTATTGAAACATTGTCGATACCATGAATGGGGTCTGAGAACTGATCTTCAACACTCGTGTAAGAGTTGTCTTGGATCCAAACTTGCACTTAGCTTCTTCTCATCTGTGTCTTTTCTGTTTGTGGCAGTGGTCCATCGTGCTTTCGATGACCAGAACTATATGCGTCGTTATCTCTCTAATCTTGTCTACATTCAAAAGCATCATTGGTTCTGCTTTTGACCATTAATCATACATTTAGCCTAAGTCGAACATAAAAGAAGAATTAATTAGCGAGCCATCATTAAAGAAAGATGTGGCTCACCTAATATTCATTGAACCAGAATTCTTTTTCCCATCAAGAGCATCCGAATGGTAAGTTGATAACAAAAGAACGGGGATGGATCCTCTGCTGTAAAATTGTGGTGCTGTCCGTGTTAATTTCAGCTTTTAAAAATTTATGTGTTTTGGGTTGAAACAATATGAGCCATTAGATGAAAAATTAACTATGTAGATTTGATGAAAAGCATGACAGCACTACAATTTTACCCAGAGGCTCCATTCCCAATACGAGCCATTCCCTGAACTGTGATAAACTGATCGTATGGTGTGAAGATATTTTTGTTTTTTTGTGAGATGTGAAGAGATAAAGATGATTTTTTCCTTGTAAGTTACACTTCCCTTTAAATATTGGGCCCAGCCCAGTACAGAGAGCTGCTGGAAAAAAAGATGGTTGGTGTGGAAAATGGCCAGAAGAATTAATTCAGGATTGAATTTATGATTGATTGAGCCAATTACATTCCAAAATGTGGGGAACTATGTGTCCTTCTTTTGTGGCTGCCTTTAATTTTATTAGGCACCTTCTTCTGCATCTTGCTTGGACTCTTAACAATTGAACCCCACACATCTTTATTGTTCCCTCTAACCATAATCGCTCTTCCCATTTCAAGCTTTACTACATATCTTATCTTCTAAAGCCAAATCTAGCACATATTTATCTCACTCTGTATAGTAAAGCTTTACGAGTTCGAATTAAGGCATTAGTTTCATATGTGAAAAGGCATAATAATAATAATAATAATAATAATAATAATAATAATAATGTCTAGATGAAGCGCACCTTGTCTTGCAAAAGGATAACTATCTTTTTCAGTCAAAGATTTTGCCGCCAAGAGCTCCTAGTACTTTTCAGAATATCACTAATTATTTGCATATGTATTACCCTATTGCAAATTTGTTGTTTTACTCTCCAACTTGCTTGACCTTTTTGAGAACACAAACTACTATTCTGGGAATACAAGTCATTTTCTCTTTTTTCTTTTTAATATAAAGTTTAGATGAGTTGAGTCCCGGTGTTTATTAAGGTCAGGATATGTCTCTAGGCTCTATGAGCCACAAGTCATTCTCTAATCGAATTGTTTTAGTATTAAAAATAAACATTCTTAGGTGCTGAATCATTGGATTATTAGAATTTGTTATGTTCGTTGTTTATTGATTTTTTTTCTATGTATATGTTTTAATGATAAAAATAATGATTAATCTTATCTAAATCAAATAAATACAAAAGACGATAATTTTTTTCCAAATATTTAACGTAACACCACTCTTATTGATTTTCTCTATTTTTACTTGAATGATAAATGATTAGATGAATTAACAAAAAAAAAAATTTATGTGTTTGTTGTTTGATGTTTGTGGTGAAACGTGAACCTCTGACAAAACGTTGAAAAGTATTCATCCATCAAAATTCAAAATATATTATTGTGTGAATATATATATTTAATAAAAATAGATGATTGAAGTACACTTTTTCCCCGCTTTTAAAGTAGATTTTTTTTACATTTTCTTAGATGAGTGTTAGTATTATGAATTTGAGATGAGTCATGAGAGTGTTAATATACTTTGCATGTCTTCATACTATTTAAAAACCAATAAAAATTTATTGTGTTACCAATAAATGTGAGTTAAAAGTTCGTTTACTTTGTTTTTTTTGCCCTGAAATATTCATTCCATCCAAAAGAAAAGAAAAAAGGAAACTACAAGACCACAACAGAATTCTTTTACTTATTTAAGAGGAAATCGAAGCAAATAAATTTAAATGGACAAAATTGTTAAAATGTGAATAGCAAATAGAGTGGGTTGTACAAGTATAATAACAAGTGTGAAAAGTAGATGGGTAGTTGAGTAGTGAGAGCTCAGGAATGGGGATAGCATATCCGTGTAAACAAACAGAGTGAGAATGAATGGGGCCCCAGGAGAATAGCGAATGAGAAATGGTTACGTGGAAGAATGTCACGTCCAAGTAAAAGTAAGAGAGGTGAGTGATTGAAAGTCTATAAATAGGGCCTATAACTCTATATATATATCATGACTCTCCTTAATCTTGTCAAATCCCACACACTGTTCATTGCTTTCACTCTTTCACACATTTCACATTCACAACCTTCCAAATCCACTCTATATTACAGTATTACAGACTACTGTTACTGTTACTGTTCCGTACTTGTAACCTCACTCATGACTCAACTCATCTCATCTATCTCTTGAGACTTGAGTTTCTTCTTCCTTCATCATTCTCTTCTCTCTGTCTCTCTATCGTTTTATGTATTTCTTCTATCCACATCCACACACACCACGCATGTCATCCATGTCCTACCTAGCTATACCTAGTTACTTTCTCTTATTCTCTCCAGTGATACTTGCACTTAATGCTTAATTTAATTACTTGCTCTTATTCTCTCCTATTCCTAGATCTGATTTCATCTTAATTTCTACTTCCATCTTTTCTTTATTTCCTCTCTCTCTCTGCAACTTGTTCTTACTTATAATTAACTAGTGCCGTCTCTCTAGTAATATTATTACAAGACAAAATCATCAGAATACATGAGGAGGATTTAATTGTGTGTGTATATATAATTTTATATAGATGGATAATAATAATGGTATAATAGGATGTGGTTCCGATGATGTTGTTACAATTGGCAAAGCTGAATCCGGTTCACACATCCCGGATCGGTTTATCAAGACCCAGATCGCCAATCACCCGCTTTATCCTAATTTACTCTCTGCTTTCATTCAATGCCACAAGGTCTTACTACATACAAACTTATTTTCTCAATTAATTAATTAATTAATTAATGCTCACGAGCTAGCTATTATTTTATTATGTATATGATCACTACTAGGTTGGAGCTCCACCAGAAGTAACATCCCTTCTGGAAGAAATAGGTCGGGAAAACCATCCCATAAATGCTTCATCTCATATAGGCCACGATCCTGAACTCGATCACTTCATGGTATATATGCTATCTCTAACTATCTATCTATCATTATATTCACTTTCTTCCATTTTTTATGTATCTCTTTTTTATATCCATCATCACTCATATCACTGCTTTACATATACGAATATACCTATCATATCATTCTTCTCTTTGTTTTTCCCCAACACAATATATATATAATTTCAGGGATCAAAACCAAGGAATTATTATTATTATTACTTTAAAAAAGGATGATTAATTGCGTGCTCAGTCAGTCCGTACTCTTACTTAGAATCAGCTCTTCTGAATGAGTATGAATATATGTAATGTTTTTAGTATTTACAAAGGATTGGACTGTAAGTCTGTAACCATATATCTTATAATTAATTAAATGTTTTGTACGAGTGAATATGTATATATATATTCATTCAGCTTGAGTTGTGTTGTTACTTTTTACTGTTAAGGAATCATATTGTGGAGTTCTTCATAGATACAAAGAGGAGTTGTCCAAGACCTTTAACGAAGCCACATTATTCCTCGGCCACATCCAATCACAACTCATCAACCTTTGCAAAGGAACATTCACTACTAACCCATCTTCTCTTCATCTTCGCTCTGGTAATTTTTTTATAAATTTAAACCCTTTTATAAATCCTCCATATATATATATATATAGTGCCATTTTCATTTTTCTACACCATTATTAATTGATTATTGTTGTTGTTATTATTAATTACTTGCCGTTGCCAATGAACATGAATAATGGCCCTTTCTGTATATGTACGTTAGAGAGTGGGACACTAATTAGAAAGTTCATCAGGTTGGCAATATAATGATATATATAACGATATATTATATTGTTGGCATTCATTTGATATGAAAACTTTCTCTCTCATATGGAATGGAAACCCTGAATTAGTGAGGGGAGGTGCCGTATACTACAGGGCATAAATGTACCTACTTATCTGTGTATATATATATTTCAGTTTCTCAGTACAGTACATGTACATGCCAGGATTACTGTGCTCCACGAAAACAAATTAAATACACTAGCTAAACTAGCTAGACTATTCTCTTGTATTTTTTTTATTATTTTATTTTTATTGGATGATATAGGGACTCCCTTATCCTAGGTGGAAGGGAAGGGGAATAATGCTGGCTATCGTTACTTCTGTTATATACTTGTTTTAAATGATTTAGGTTTATAGAGTTTTAAGTAATTTGATCTCCATGCATATAGATTACAGGGTGTTTCAACTTCAACCAAATATCTTATCTTTTCTAAGAGAAAAATGAATGTGACATCCAATTCATACCTATTTCAATTGCCACTTACCTCAGCTATAATTGAGAATATGATCATATTTCTTCCACTACATCTTCATGTCACTTTTATGATATATTTGGAATGAAGAAAATATATAGGGGATCGGAAGAAAAGAAAATTTTAAAAGATACATTTAACTTTGGTTTTAATTTTTTAAACCATATGTTGGACATTAAAAGAATGAATTGGAGTTAAGGAAATTATCAAAAAAAGAAAAAAGAAAAATTTGCACTGTTTTTTTTTTCTTTTGTTCCCCTAGCTCAATCTAAGGAAACCCTGACTAGTTTCACTATGTTTTGCAAGCGCTCATCCCATCCTTTCCACACCATGTAAATTATTCCCTCAAAGATACATAAGTTAAAAACTCAATCCTTAAAAATTTAATTTATATTTTTTAGTCCTTAAAAATCGTGAAACTATTACATTTAAGTTTTTTTGTCCTTGTAAATTAGTCTCTAAAAGTGAGTTTAAGTGACTAAGTTGTGTAAATTAGACTTTTAGGAATTGAGATATCAACTCATGTATTTTTCAACTATGAAATTGTTTGTTTAGTTATTTTTTTCTTTTAATTGAATGATATTTATGTATAGTTTGCATGCAACTTTATTGGTTTCCCAACTAAAGTGCAGTGAACTGAACATAATTCTGAAAAGGGAGGGGGGGACCATTTTTCCGTTTTAGTAACTGAATTTCTCTTCACTGTTTGTAGCCAAAAGAGGCAAGTAGCTATGATCTTTTTCGAAAAAGAAAGAGACGAGGAAGTACACAATCTAGGGTGGGGGACCATTTCAAATTTCAATTTAATGTCTTGAAGATTATGAAGAATTCAGAAAAAAAGTGTTTATTTTTGCATTTAAAAATATTAAGAAAAAACTTAGATTAAATGCCACTTCCCATCATGAACATATAAATATAATATGCCATTTACCCCCATGACACTGTCACTAAAGCTGTTATGATCATGGAACTTTGTTTTTTATGAAGCCCCAGTAAATTAAATAATATAAGCAACTTCTGGAGTTAATTACTTGAATTTTGTCTGAAGTCCAAAACACCACATTGACGTATATAGTTTTGCTGTAGTGATTCTTTCTTAATTTCTTAAAACTGATCACTCGATCACTCATATATATATATATATTGAAAATTTGGAGTTGATGAGCATGTGTTGTGGCATTATTTTTATTATTACAATTGTCAGATGAGAGAGATGGGAGTTCAGAGATGGAAGAGGGTGGATCAGTGGAAGTTGAAGAATGTTGTGGAAGTGCAGCAGCAAGTGATAAAGAGCTAAAAGAAATGCTGCTTCGTAAATACAGTGGCTATCTGAGTAGTTTGAGGAAGGAGTTCTTGAAGAAAAGGAAAAAGGGAAAGCTTCCAAAGGATGCTAGGATGGCACTCCTTCACTGGTGGAATTCCCACTACAGATGGCCTTATCCTACGGTAATTAATTATTAAATTAAGTTTAATTAGCAATCATTAGAAGGTCCAGCTTGGTTCAGCGATAAGTACGCTTGTCGTGGGGTCTGAGGTCGTGGATTTGAACCAGCCTCCTTGCAAAAAAACAGGCTTAAGGCTGCTAGTATATTCTCTTCCCCAGCACCCCCACCAAATGAGGACTAGAACTGGGTTAGCCCTTTTTTAGCAATCATTAATAATATGTATGTGATGGATGAATGATATATGAATTAAGATCATGATGTCATTAAGTAATTGATTAGTGGTGAAATTGATGAATGATAGGAGGAGGAAAAAGTGAAGCTATCAGAAATGACAGGATTAGATCAAAAGCAGATAAATAATTGGTTCATCAATCAGAGGAAACGACATTGGAAACCATCTGAAGATATGCGTTTTGCTATCATGGAGGGTAGTGGTGACATAAGTGGAGCAGCAGCAGCAGGAGGACAAGTGTACTTAAATTCTGGAGGAGGAGGGCCTCAACAACGTACGTGATATATGATTTCTCAAACTTAATACTTAATACAATTGCTCCTCTCAATAGTGGTAATGTATACATTAATATACCCTGCAATATATATCCTTTTTTGGAATCTGCACTTGTATGACAATTCCCAAGTAGCTTTGTTTTCTAGTAAAAGTCTTGTTACTGCTAAAATAGCAGTTACGTTGGTGTTTGTTCAATTCGTAGATTAGCGGTCATCATGGATAATGAGGCATGAGGCATGTCATGAACTCATCATGCCACAAAGTAATAGAAAGAATTGAGCATCCTCTACATATATATTTACAATTCACACACACATATTGCAGGTCCACGATTTTTTGTAACCTTGTATATATGTGCGGGATATGCATTTTTTTTTCTCTCTGGGTCTGAATATGTATGTGGTTGGGACAAAGATTGTGAACTCTGATGATTAATTTGTTTCGTGGGTCAATTCAAAAGGCTAAATTAATTAGGGGATAGATCCAGGGGTTTTGAGGTGCAGCTAGCAATTGACTTATTGACTGTCACAAGACACAACATGTACCTTATTATTTTAGACAGGTTGAGGATGTGGGAGAGAAATGGCCATATCTTGTGTCGTTTAGTTGAAATAGGGATCAACGACTTGTGCGTCTAATAATGGCAATCCTCCTGATCGATCAAGAATTGTGGTTCGTGGTGAAGATAATATTTTGTTGGTATTTTGTTAAAGATAGCAGCTAGGTTTTCTTCCACGTACTTGTTCAGTTAATAATTGACCTATCAATAATAATTGAAGATTTATATCGTCACCATGCTCCACTCACCCACCAGTTCAGACGCATGTGTCCAAAATGTTGATTTCCAAACTGGGCCAATCAATTATCTGGGTCATGTAGTCATTCATTCACATATACACCACTGGTTCATCAACATGCATCATACGCTAGCTGTTGTAATCAGAGTTCAATTATTCTCCAGCCCAATCATTGTCAAGAATTAGTATCTTTAATTCCGATCGATTGCAAAAATCACCAATTTAATTTACTGAACCAGCGCTAACCCTAAGTTTTTCGAGGATGAATCCTGGGTTTTCCTGCAACAGATATACAGATAAAAATCTCAAAACTTACAATTTCATTAAACTCACACTAAATGAAATTGTGAGTTTAGTGTAAGTTTAATGAAACTACAAGTTTTGAGATTTCTATCTCACGCTGCAGGTCTACCGTAGAAAAATCCACTCTAGTGGATCCATCATAATAAATATCCATATATCTCTATATAGAATTATATATGCTTCAATATAATCTACATATTGGACGACCCTGTAATACATAATTAATATATCCCTTTTTATTCATCGAGAATTCAGAAATGACATCCATCATCACATTGTATATTAAAAACCAATAGTATAGATTGGAAGATGATACATGAACAAGTGAAACATGCAGAGCAACACCAAACAGAGAAGAGTAGCACTGGGCATTCCACGAGCTTCCAGTCGTACGTTGTATATTTGATACATTTATCTCGAGATTCATATAAAAGTCGTCTTTTTTGTTTTTGTTTATAAATCTCGAAACACAGTTATTAATGAGGTTTAATGGCTGACATGTAGATTTCGAGGGAGAGAGAGTTTATAATAAGAGTAAACTAACAATTTAATCCTTAAAAAATCACCGAGCTGACAACTCGGTCCCTGAAAAATCAAAATGTATAATTTAGTCCCTGAAAGAACAAAACGGTATACTAATTAGTCTTTTTATGGACTAAATAGTATATCGTTTTAATCTTTCAAGGAGTAAAAAGCATACGGTTTTGATCTTTTTGGGATTAAATTGGACATTTCAATCTTTCACGGACCAAATTGTTAATTTAGTCTTATAATAACTACTGTTGGGCATGGAGTATGTCGTGGTTGAAGGAATTGATGATGAAGGGTGAATGATCACAGCACTGGTGATTGTTATTGTTGTTGGGTATGGGAAGTAGTAAAGGGAGAGGCAAAGCAGCACACTTACGCGCAATGACGACGGAATTAATAACATCATCAGTTGGGTGAAACACAGTGAGGACATGAAAGCCATGAAATTGAAGATCAAAAGTGTCAACCACAGGATACAAAAACGCCCTCGCCCCATGGGCACTCCTGACCATCAAAATGGCTCCTGGAGCCATATGGTTAGCCAAATGACGAACCACTCGCGTTTTGTCCTCCTTAGCCATCCCGACTAAAGCCGCCAAGTAAACAACCTGGCAGTGGGCTAACCCATCCGACACATCCAAAATATCAGCTGTGTGAAACAGCACGCGCGAGGACAAGTTGGGATGAGACTCGACCAAGCGAGAGGCATTTGAATTGGCAAGTGAATCGAGGTCGTAGTTGTGGAAAGTGGTAGTGGGTAGATGAATAGAAGCTAAGAGAATGGAAGTAAGAGGAAGAGGGCCTGAGCCCACGAAGGCAATTTGGGTTGGGACATAAGGGAGGTGTTGAGTGAGAAGGGTGAATTCGAGAAGAGTGAGTTTGATGTAATTGGAATAGTAAGGGAAGATGTGAAGATGGTCGAGTGGGTTCGAATATGAGGCTAAGAGGTTGGAGTAATAAGATTCGAGGAGGGATTCGGCTTCGGCACACAGTGTGATGAGGTGAGATCGAATTTGTTGAAAAGGGGTACTCAACTTCGTGACATCAAGGGAGATAGGTGGGATGCATGTGAGGACGAGTTGAGTGAAAAGCATGTCGACATTCTTGCTCGGCTTCAAGCTCTCTAGCTTTGAAATTTGGTGGTATAGCGAGCACACTTTTTCAACTACCTTCTCTTCCTCGCAGTTCATGTCGACACTATCTATCACCTTATGGTTGCACTAATAATATTAATTCTGTTAATTCAAGTGTAAAGTGTAGGGTGTAGTACATGAATACTCTCTCTCGGTCAATATTTATGCCACCATTCTGGGGTGGGCCCCACAGCGCCCCTTCTCACGCCCTTCTTTTGTTTATTGTATTTCCCACTGTAAATAACTTGCCTCAAACAATCATGCCCTCACTTTTATTTTGATCCATTTTAATATTATTTTTTATCATTTTAATCTTTTTTACTTAATTATACATATATAAACTTAAATGAATTGGATTTCAGAGTCACCAAAATTAAGACATGCATCAAGATTTTATCAAGTATAAAACTCTTACATCAATAAAGCAAATAAAACTTATGACGATGTAAGTTATGAGTCAATTTCTTACTAACTTGACGAATTTTTATTGACTTTAATTTTACCTTTTGTCCAAAATATAATTTCATTTGATTTTGTGATTACTTCTAACTTAAACAATTTTACTTGAGATTAATTATTTCCTTTCCATTTGTGAAATTTTTTTCATTTCTTAAAAAAAATTCATCCCAAATTTATCTTTAATTTATAATTAATAAAATAAAATTTTATTTCTCACTTCGTGAATGTAATTCACTTATTTTGACTTGTATAAGAGATACAACATCCATGAAATGAGATATTTTTTTATATAAGTTACCACATGTCAGCAAAAAAATTAAAAAGATAAAATTAAACGCCTAAAAATTCTCTAGATACAAAGAATTCAGAGAATGACCAATTTATAATCCTAATTCGTACTGACAGTGATTTTTAGGGACATCAATTTATACATAATTAAATATTATGCAACGTTACCTAGAAATCGAGTTTAATTATGATTGTGTACTCTTCGAGTTTAATTAAATATTGTAGTTTACCCGTTGTTTGGTCTAATTAAAATGATTTTCATGCATATTAAAATATCTATTCTATAATGTGCGAGTTAAATGGCTGACAATCAAGACAATCACTGGATTCCGACTATTTTTGTTTCACACCTTCTCTGAATATGATAAGAATTCCTGTACGTTTTCATCTTCATTGAAAAACATTACAACATCACTGTCAGAGTTTATTTAAGATAAATAGAAAAATAGTAAAAACGTAACGAAAAGTATGACAAGGCAGGTTATTGCTGTTGCCGAGAGGGGTTTGAGCTACTATAGTCTATAATAACTATATAAGCATCAATTTTAGTTCACACTAGATTATAAATCAGAAAAGTATGAGGGAGGTGATTGTAATAAAAAAAATTATCTAACTCCATTTTTCCTTTTTTGAAAAATGGTTATGCCCGAACTAAAACTATTGCTAAAAAAATATGCACCTTACATTATAATTAGGAAATTAGTTTCACTAAATTCAAACTCTGATTTCGGCTTTAAAAAAAAAACTTAGTTGATAATAGGTCCATTAACCAAACCCAACACGTGGCTCCAAAGGCATAATAAAGAAATGAGAATTTATCTCCCTAATAGCGCTTTCCATCATCAAGGGTCTATGCCTCAACCCTAAGTTCACGTTTGGAATCACAATCACAATAAACAACGTTGATGCAATCTTGATTGTCGTACATAAATTACTCTCGGGTAGGGTGTCCCACCTCTTAAAAAGGCTCCCTCTATCTTCATATAAAAAAAATACGCTATCACACTCACTCATTGTTTACTCATCATCATAGTATCGGAAGTGAATTGCAGGACTATTTCCTGTTCTTTATTGTCTTGTAGGTAATCGACCCAAGAAATTATTTCATCTAAACCAGATAATGGACCCCGACCAGAACCTGATTCATCATTAGTGATTAAGCATTTTGATTTGGCTTTTACTTGATCTCCTTTATTTTCAGATTCTCAACATTTTGTGCTCCATCTATGATCAAACTCAAAGCATAAACATAGTTAAGATTTAACTGACGAGTATTAAAAAAAAGGATTTAACTGATAGTAATATAATGAGTCGCACATTATTTACATTAGGCATATGATGATGACTGTCATCACTCGTTATTAACACATATAGATAATAGTTATATTAAATTACCATGAATGCAAATAAAAAATTTCTGTAATTTGGGATTTTTTTTTTCATGCTCCAATCAACTCCTCTGGCTAGTGTCCTTACAGAATTTGAAAGGACAACGTATGAGCTCTCAGAAAATATATCAATCTGATGGTTTTAAAGTCTAACATCTGTATTGGTCATTAATTAAACTAAACGAAATAAAAACATCTGGGAATTGAAAGAGATTAAGAACTTCGACTTTTTTGTCTATTAATTTATTCTATCTATACTCTGACCTCATCCCTTCGTTTTCCTTTCAAATTCGATGTAGCAAACAAGACGTTATCAACATCATTCCCCTTATTCCGTGCAAGCAATTCATTCCACGAATCGTGTGGTTGTTCATTTTTCTCATTTATTGATGGACACACTTAAAAAATTTAGATTAGTATAATTTTGTTTCAAGTAAATATAACATATTATTACCAAAAATAAGATAATTTAATTATTTTTATTATTATATCATGAATAAAAATATAATTTAATATCAATTAAACTATTTTTACAATCTATTAAAAATAAAATATATTTGTTTAGAAAGTCAAATATAATTTTTAAATAAAAAATATATCTATATTTATATATCATGTAGGTTTAAATTTTTCGTAGCTTCAATGTCTTTATCATATATCAATACAAGTGTAATATTTATAAACTATATACAATAAAATTACTTCATTTGTTGTTTATAAAATAAATAAAACTTCATCTTTTTTTTAAAAAAAAAAAATCTTAATATAGTTTGACCTTGTAAAATTTATAGGTAAAAAATGTCAAACTTGGAAATATATATCTTATTTAGTTAAATTATAGAAAAATATTAAGAAATTCAGGTGATGAATTCTACAATGTGACGTGTGGCAACCACGATCCAAGTTTCATGTGACCACATATATGATCCTCTTGTCTCTATCAATATTGTCATCAAACTCACGATTCCATTCACACTGGGATTTCGTTATTTGTTTAGTTCTGTTGCAAATGCTCTTCCTATTCTAACAATACAGCATTTCTCATGCCACACACACGAGCAACGAAGAGCTTTTTCTGTTTTTCATCTCAAATTTTAAATTAAGAAATATGGATATCTCTCCTACGCTTTGTATTTGACCAAAATATTCTACCTTCAATATTTTTGTCTTCTCTCATCACTCTCTGCGATCATATATTTGCTCATGATACAAGTTTATAATTATTTACATGCTTTTATATCAGGGATGAGGTTGCTTTCTTTCAGAGCCCAGGACAATTACTTCACAGATACTAGATTGTTCGAATACTTTCCTAATGCACGAGAGACAATTGCAAGCAATAATAGATTATCCTATAAACTCTGCTTTTCCAGTAGTCCGTTCCCATGTCAAGGGGGATAACAGATAACATTTAGAAGATAAATTATGTATAAAATAAAACGTGGATGTAATGTTACAACAAAACTAACTATGAGTTACACATAAATTGAAGTATAGACAATAAAGAAATGTATATGATACATCCAATTAGAATTTCAATAGAAAAATCATAACATGGACTGCAATATTTCATCACAGTTCAGATTCATCATAGTTTTCATAGGCAGGAGATTCATAAGTATTGGATTCGTCAGTGGCCGAGGAGTCAAAAACATCGGATTGTTCAGAGCCTTCAGAATTATCATAAACAGGAGTTTCGTCAAAAAAGGAACTCTTGGGTGCTTCATAACTTTCATCATGAGACTCAGTTTCTTGAACTTCACTTTCACCCGTTTGAACAAAATTAAACAAGAAATGCACTCCATTAACAACATCATAGAACATTAGTCCTATTCTACCTCCAACCCAACTGCCCATGTGACTTCCCAAAAGATAACCAATTTTCCCAATTCCAAGCCTATCCTCACCCAGAAAGCCGCCAGCATAAGCACCAAACAAAGTACCAGTGCCCCTAAGGAACCCCTCAGTGATAGTTCCACCATAG
The DNA here is from genome assembly GCA_003254925.1 of Chamaecrista fasciculata. NCBI lineage: Eukaryota > Viridiplantae > Streptophyta > Magnoliopsida > Fabales > Fabaceae > Chamaecrista > Chamaecrista fasciculata. The sequence goes on along the minus strand of QANZ01045959.1, from coordinate 79,553 downwards.
TATAAAGCTTCAAAGAAGTCCCATCCAGAAGAGATTATGGGACCTATAATTCGCTTGGCTTGGCGTGTAGCCAATTTTGCAGCCTTTGCACCTTCTTTCTGAGCGTGTTTAGCTGAATCTTGTGCTGACATACCTTCTGATATAGCATCAACAAGAGCAGACTCGATTGCATGATGCCTTACTCTTTCAACGTGAGCAGCTCTAATGTTATAGAAATAAAGCTTCACGCCTTCTTTGACAACGCATGCTAAAGTTCCCGAGCCCATATCAAAGCAGTTTAAGAATGTGAACTTTCCACTTTGGGATGATGCCTCCTCCCCAACCAGTTGCCTGCATTTTTCAGCTGAAAAGAGCAATAGTTGATGAGAATAATAACAGACACGAATCTTAGCGCACAGGATATATGGAGGATTTCAGCAGTCAAATCCAATTCACAAAAGAGAAAACTTACTATTTAGTCCATAAATTTACAATGAGTCAACTAATCAGTCTTCAAATAATCAAGATATACGACTCAGTCCCTGAACTATTACAATTGTCAACGATTTGATCTTTAGGTCAAATTCAATGACCAAAAAAAAAAAACTCAGTACAAATTCATAGACTCAAAATATTAATTTAGTAAAAATTTAAGGACCAAAAAGTATAAAATCAGTTCAAATTCAGAAACCAAATCATCACTGAGGACCAGTTCACAATTGAAATATTTTAGGGACCAAATTGTATATTTCGATTGTTCAGGAACTGATTAGTTGACTTAGTATAAATTTAGGGACCAAATAGTAGGTTTTCTCTTCACAAAACTAGGAAAACAAATTCACTGGAACTTTTTGAAAGAACCGGAAGTTGTTTAGCTAATGGTTAGCAGATAAAATCTTGCTAAAATTTCTTCTTCTGCACATGTTGACAGAACTTTGACTGTAAACTGTAATGTTAATGCATAATGCTAAACTATTTTATCTCAACCGGGTGCATAAACATATGCCCACAGATGGAGGAAAAAAAAACACAAGGACAAAATGGTGTGCTTCTTTTTCCCAAGGAATTGAATAAAATTACAGGTAATAGAAGAGGAGGACTTTTGTCCACCTTTGATTTTCTGAAAAAGCAACAAATTACAAAGGGATAAATTTTTAAGACAGAGGATGGTGCTAAGTTGGGAACAAAACTGTCATACTAGAACGAAGATCGAAGAACCATTACTGTACCATTTCCATTTGAGCAGATGACGCCATAAATATTTCAAAATGGCAACAGAGACGCTAAAATAAAGATTAAGAGGAACCTAATTTCACTCATCCATCCACATATTTAAGTTACTAATCAACCACAAAAAGTTCACGAAATTAAGATAAGAAATATTCACTGTGCAAGCGAACCAGATGGGAGCAATAGACAAATTGAAATAGAATTCATTATACGGAAAATATAGAAGCCTATTAAATCAAGATCCAAACTTCTCAATATGAATGAAATTTGTGATCATCATTTATGGTAATCATTAGAAGACAGTAATGCCAAATTCTCAACAAAGGGAAAATAACTACAGCCAATAATTAGAAGACAGCGAAGCATAGATAGATCATAGATATAGATATAGAGAGTGATCTTCAAGTACCTGTGATGCTGAGAACGATGATGCCAGCGATGAAGAGGAGTAACTGAATCCTCTTCTTCCGGAAATCCATGGGCGCACAAGTAAACCCTAATCCTGTATATTAAAGAATGAATCTCGCAGGGTGAAACAATCGCTGCCAGTTTGCATGCTTCAAAGGAGAGGTAAGAATCTTCAAAACAAAAAAGGAAATTAAAAAAAAAAAAAAAAAAAGAAGAATCTTCAAAACATGTGTTGGTCAAGACTCGAGACTTTTCGTCTAAGGAATTCAAGGAGTTTTCAGCAAAGGAGAAAGATGACATTTGAGACCGTGCGATGGACCGGACGGGAACGCACCGTATTGGACGAACAAATCAATGAAGCCCAATGTCGAATTTGGATTTGGATCCATACAATGCAACATTTTTTTTTTTTTTATACGGATGATCAAAATACTCATGTCTAACAGAACCTTAAAATTTATTTTATGGGTATGGGTCTAAACCCGTACCCATCCTTAATGGATATGAGTTTGGGTATGGTGGTACCTTATCCGTACCCTATCCATATACCCATTAGTAATAATAAATATATTTTTATATATAAAAAATATAATACTTTAACCCTTTTTACTAAAAAAATATTAAAGTTTTTATAAATATTGAAATATTTTATTAATGTATTCATATTTATGATTTATTTTTATTTTTAGTAGTTATGGATGTAAAAAAATTGGATAAATATAAATTTTATATTAACAAAAAATTTATTTTAAAATTTTTCCAGGTCTGGGTGCAGGTATGGGGATTAGACTACCCAACGGGTATGGATATGAGTATTGATTTTGATACTCGCTCACATCCGAATATGGGTCCGTGTATCATAATACCCTACCCATACTCTACCCATGATCATCCCTAATCCTCAGTCAAGAAAGATTAGTGAAAACTACAAAGCTGGATTAGAGTAAATCTAACCTTGAGTTCACAGTTGAGAGGCAGTCTCCGGTGGTTTGGGGTCGCCGGATCCTGCAAGCAAGAATGCACAGGGGGTTCCCTGCGATTCTCCTCCGATGCTTAAGTTAGAGAGAGAATAATGGAGAGTTTGAATTTTGTAGAGAGAGAGTCGTTACCTTAGAAAAGGCTCCCCTTTTTCCTTTTATCCTCCTTCCCTTTTGTCTCACGTTCGTACGAGGTCTCCCTGTGATGTTAGGGGTGTACTCGGGATGTGTGAGGAAAAAGGGGGTTGGTGTAGGTTTCTGCTTTTGATGTGACAGCTATCACTGCCAGGGTACAGTGGGATTTCCAACCTTCCCTCCTGGTTGTCAGTGATAGCCAAGAGTGCTTTTCATGGTTTGGCCTGCGCGCAGGGGGCGTTTCGGTCCTTTTGCGTGTCCTCCTTGTCCTGTCACGTGCTTTCAGGGATCTTTGCATTTAATGCCAATATCTTGGCATTAAATGCTTGAGTGGGAGGGAACCTGCTCGGGTTGCCTCCTCGCCGGGTACCTCCTGCGCTCTGGACGTTAATTCCGAGTAGCAATTCCGAAGAGTGTATATCACTAGTCCCTCCGAAAGGTCCGAGGGGGTGTCCGCGCCATCGGCTTCCGAGGGGTGACTTCGAAGAGCAATTCCGGGGAGTGTATATCACTAGTCCCTCCGAAAGGTCCGAGGGGGTGTCCGCGCCATCGGCTTCCGAGGGGTGACTCCGAGGAGCAATTCCGGGGAGTGTATATCAATTAGTTTTTGTGAAAAAAAAACATGAATTTGTTGTTTTTTTTTAAGTTGTGCGAGGGATGCAATGCAACTTTTTCTTTAAAAAAATTGTAAACATTTGGAGAAACATATTCGTTTACATCCTATTTTCAATGTGATAATGTCTTTCTCGTTTTAAATTTGATTATGATAAGTTCGCACTACTTTCATGACAAGTCTTTTATTTATTCAATTAGAGTCATCAGTAAACAATATTAAATTAAGTTGAAAAAATGGACTACTTTTTTCATAATAATAATAATAATAATAAAATTGGTCATAACTCATTATTCTCTCTCTTTGGAGTATAATTTAACCTTGTTTGTTGACAATATCAATTGAGTAAAAAATGGTTTCATTAAAAGTAAGTTATAGCTCCGAACTCGTCAGAATCATACTTGAAACGAGATAAACATAATCAACTTTGTTTATTTGACTATGACACAAGTAACGTACTTTTAAAATCTAATTTGACATTTTTTTTGTTGATGACTCCAACTGAAAAAAAAAAAAAAAATAGTGAAAAATAACATTAACTTTAAACTCGTTGTTATTAAACTTTAAACCGAGAGAGATATAATTATATCCAATAATTAAGAAATATAATAAATACGTGACTAAAATTAAAAAAATAATAAAAATAAAAGACTAAATTACAACTTAACTTAATAAGAGATGAAAACTGGACTTTCACCGGTAGCCGATATTAAATAGTTCTTCGAAGAGTCGTAGGAATTAAAAAAACAGGAAAAAGTTGGTGTCTTGAGGGGTTTTACAAGGGCTTTAGCATTTTAGCTTAGCCTATCCGAATACTGAAATATACCCTCCATTTTGAATGGCGGTTTTCGGCAACTCAAACGCGCGTTCTGATTTTAGGGAATGAGCCAAGCTTCAATTTCTCAAAAACCATTGCACTCTAAACTCTGTGTCTTCCTTCATCATCCATTTTCGGATCAATGTTGAAGCTGATTTCATCCCCATGTATCCGAAGCCGTTTCCATCGCTCACCTCCTAGTGCGGTACTGGGTCTCCGTCCTGGAACTGAAGTCGACTCGCATTTGCTTAAAATTTTGAATTCTTTAAGATGGAGGGATGCTAATTCTCGAGGAACAGCGTTTTTCTGTTCGGATTCGAGTGATGGGTCCGATTCCGATCAACTGGTCGAAGCCGACGACAACACAGCCGAGTTTTTCTCTGACGACGCCTACTCCGAGGCTTCTGCTATCGTCTCCACCAATCCTAGACCGGAAGACTATCAATCGGTTAGCTTTGGTGGATTTCTTATGTTTTGTGCCTTTCATGGTCCCTGTTTTTGTAAATCAAAGTCTTAAAAAACGCAAAACTGTACGGGTTTTTAATTCTTGAAGTTTCCAATATGTCTAGATGTTTGTGTCTGAACTGAGTGATTTATATCCCAAGGTAAATTAGATAGGTTATCAATGTTATTTGTCTGGAATGCTGACCCTAATAAGGCATTTTCCTACAGCTAAGAAGCAAATATCCATGCAGGTTCCCTATAAAATTTTTGTTTGATGATTAACCTGAGACAAGGTTTGGTAGGGATACAATCTTTATTTCTAGACTGGAGGAAGTTTTATTCTGGTTCTTGGTATCTTTGTGTGATGTGCTATTCTGCTCCTAGCCTCCTACTCTGCAGAAGTGCATGGCCATTTAAATCATACTTCTTTCCTATGTTGTTTATTCTTTTTTCCGATATTTGGTCTTCTGAAATATTATAGTTAGAGCATGTGAATGGTTAGCTATTTTCCATTGCAGCCACCTTGGTTGCTTATGTCATAATATTCTGAAAGATTGTGTTCTTTCCATTGCGACAGGTTTTGGTGTTGCCATTGCCACATAAACCACTTTTTCCAGGATTTTACATGCCAATTTATGTTAAGGTATGTCTTTTTACGATGATTCAAGAATGATGAACTTAGCATTTTCCTTTGCCTTTTTTCATACTAGTGGCTGAATCTTATCTGAACTTTCAACTCTGATCGGTGCCTGTATGGCTACTGCATATTGGTTGACAATTTGATATGTAATTGGAGTAATGGTTGTCTAATGTGTATTTTTCTATCCACCCAGGATCCCAAATTATTGGCAGCTTTACAGGAAAGTCGAAAACGACAAGCCCCTTATGCTGGTGCTTTCCTCCTTAAGGATGAGCTGAAGGCTGAATCCAGGGTAGCATCTGGTTCTAAAATAGAAAAAAATGTGGATGATCTGAAAGGGAAAGAGTTGTTTGATCGCCTTCATGAAGTTGGCACTCTTGCTAAGGTGTGTTAATATTTTTGCCAATTATTATTTGATGCAGGTTATTCATTGAAAGTATTTCACTTTCTATCATTAATGATTAATCACCTATTCAATATCAGATTTCAAGTATTGCAGGGGATCAGGTAACTCTAATTGGTCATAGTCGTCTGCGCATAACAGAGATGGTGAGTATTCAATATCTGAAATCTACAGAAAGCTTCATCTTCAATCAAATAATATTTGTTTATTTTCTGGGCTAAACTACTCTGATGTTCACCAAATACTTAAATTTGTGCCATTCTGCAGGTTAAAGATGATCCACTCACTGTAAAAGTCGACCATCTCAAGGCATGCTATTTTCATTTACTGTTTCTTCATTTTTATATTTTAAATAGAGGGTAAAGGATCTATAGTTTGAAATTATCCAGTTTTTTTTTTTAAATTATAATTATTGATTAATTGGGGTTTGGTTGTTCACTTGTTTCTGCAGGATAAACCTTATAACAAAGATGATGATATTATAAAAGCTACATCATTTGAGGTTATATCAACTGTGAGGGATTTTATTAAATCAAGTGCCCTTTGGAGAGATCATGTTCAGAGTTATGCACAGGTTTGAATCATTGTGGATGAGTGCCTTTTCCGATGGGTATGGTGATGGCTTCACCTACGCCACATTAGTACATTTGATGTGAAAAAAAGATATCTATATAAACAGTAGAGGTTAATTATAAATTCCTTCAATTATATATTAGCAAGAAATACTTCTAGAAATGACATCAACAGATTAAGCAGAATGAACATTTTTTAAAAAAAACAGTTATACTATTAAAATTTTCAGTTTCAATCAATTAATTTAATAGTATTTTAAATTTTGATTTGATTTGATTTTTTTTCATTCCTTAGATGTTTAGATCTTTATAGTATATATTAGTTGTTTTTAGTTTTTACCTCTAAACTACTTTAGATGATAATGTTTGCTTGTTGACATATTGAACCATTGTTGAGTAGAAGCCAACAAATTCATTGTTACTTTAACTAATAATGTTCTATTGATTCTTTCTCCAATTCTGCAGCATATAGGTGATATTACATTACCAAGGCTTGCAGATTTTGGAGCTGCAATATCTGGAGCAGACAAATTGCAATGCCAGAAAGTTCTTGAAGAGCTAGACGTGAGTAAATCTTGGTAATTGACTTTGAGAAACTCTAAACTGATCCATGCGGAGTACATTTTACATGTTTGCAAAGATGTGACAAGTTTTGAATTCCAGGCTAGATTTAATTGGGTATGAGATGTTTTTCGTTTTGATGATTTTCAATTTCTAACATTGAAAGAAAATCATGAACGTAAAACACATTTACATATTTACATTGGAGTTCAATTTTTTTTTTTTGAATAGGTATATAATCGATTGCAACTTACGCTTGAGTTAATAAAGAAAGAGATAGAAATCACCAAGATACAGGTAATAATGCCTTTGCCTTATTGTTTATATTACTCTTGATTTATTATCATATATGGATGCTTGTGTGTTTATGCCAGGAATCAATTGCAAAAGCTATTGAAGAAAAGATAAGTAGTGAGCAGCGCCGTTACTTGTTAAATGAGCAGCTAAAGGCCATAAAAAAGGTATAATGTCTTCCTCCACTTCCCTTTGCATATGCTTTCATTTGTTTAAATAATGACATACACACATGCTGACACACATATAGTTCAAAACATTAAAGTTTGGAGCTTGTTTAAATGCTGCTCACAGATCTGAGCCACATGATTTGGTTACCTCAGTTAGCCTCAAATCGTAGTGTCTCTTATAGAAACAAAATGTTTCCCTGAATGGATTCTATATACATTGTAAAAGCTTTGTAATTTAGCTTGATTTTAGCGACATATATACTCTTGGTTACGCTTTAAGTAATTCACTAAGCTATGATCTACCTCTGCTAAATTGCTTCAAGTAATATGAAGAACTTGACCACATGAAGTTCTTACTAAAATCCAAGTAATAGGTTCATTCACTGTTCCATTAATTTCTGAATTAAGCTGTTTGTCTTTTGCAGTTGATTTTTTTCTATTAGCAACCCAAGTTATACAGAAAATGCGGATTAAAGCATTGAACCTTATCTTATTTTGTTACCTTTGCTCTTAAAAAGTCTCAGGGTTAAGGGTAATTATGAGGGCCTATTGGAAGATGCATTCCTAACACGTTGTTGGGCTTTATTGTAATATAGGGTCTAAAAGATTTATGTGACAAACGAAAGCCTCTGATATTGCTGTTAGCAACCCTGGTGCAACTGTATGAGTTACACAAGACATTTTACCAAAAGCTGTGCTCTGTGTGGTGCTACTATATTTTGATTTAATTTAATATTCTTCAATTGCAGGAACTGGGACTGGAGACAGATGATAAAACAGCTCTAACTGGTTTGTTCTGATTGATAGTCTTTTGAATCTGTAATAAGGAGTAAGGATGTTCTTAGTGACTATATTGTGCTTTCTGTCCTTGAATTATGATTGATGCCTTGTTATATCACCTACCATGATTTGAGTTGCAAACTTGCAATATAGCTTGTGGCCTCTATTTCAAAATATATAAGTTGGATGGGGGTCTACTCTCTAGCTAACTTTGTGGCTGCTATTGCATTACCTTTAACATATTTCATTGCAGGAAAATTTAGGGAAAGAATTGAGCCAAAGAGAGAAAAATGCCCACCTCATATTTTACAAGTTATAGATGAAGAGCTCGCGAAGTTACAATTGTTAGACGCTAGTTCAAGTGAATTCAGTGTTACTCGTAACTACTTGGACTGGTTGACTGCACTGCCATGGGGGGAGTACAGGTTTGTGTATACTGAAGTCTGAACTTGATTCCCATGACTGTTGACAGGTGTAAAATTAACAATTTTAAAATCTGAATGAAATTCTCATTTTTTGGAGGCTTGTGACCTTCCTGCTCTGCATTCCTTCTCTTAAATAAGTCTTGTTTTATCAAAAGGAAGAAAAGCTTATTCAGGATCTACCATAAGAATAGAAGTAAATAATTTGTGTGTATCTTTTTTTGTTTTATTAAACATAGAGCTAATGCCTCACAAATGTTAACCATTTCTAGAGTTCCAGTATTTTTATTTTGTATATTTTTAGAGACATATCTGGAAACCTGATTCAATCATATCATATGCATTTGATTTTGTTTTTTTGTTTTTTTTCATTGCTTATATGTGCATATTATATATCCTTTTCTACAAGGGATTATTTTTAATATCTAATTAATGTAAAGGTTATGTGCTTTTATATATTAACTACAAACCTCTGTTTTTCTTATGGATTTTAAATGTTAATTTTCAAATTCAGTGACGAAAACTTCGATATTATTCGGGCAGAAAAGATTCTGGATGAAGACCACTATGGATTAACTGATGTTAAGGAAAGAATATTGGAATTTATAGCTGTTGGGAAACTAAGAGGGACTTCACAAGGTAAATCAATTTGTCTTCCTAATGCATCTGGAACATAGATTTGGTTTAGTACTATAGTGTCTTCCTATGTTGCTATACTGTGAGAACTGATTCTATAATGGCACATGCTACCAGTGCTTGTAATTTACTTTCAGACTGTCATTTCTTAAAACATGTAGGCATGCTTTCTTTGGTGGTAAGATAATTTCTTTGTGATAATAAAACTATATAAATATTATTAATTTCCTGAATTGGATAAGCTTTTGTTATATGATGGTCAATTTTTAAAATTTGTTGAGGCAACTGACTAGCTTTACTTTATTTCATTGGTGTTATCTCTTGTTCTTAACGTTTTAAGATGTGTTCATTTCTTTTTGAAGGCCTATGCTGCTGATCCTCTTTGCAAGATCAAAAAGAGTGACATGGTTTCTGACCTTCCTCATGTATGCAGGGAAAATAATCTGTCTTTCAGGTCCCCCAGGAGTGGGCAAAACAAGTATTGGCCGTTCAATTGCACGTGCCCTGAATCGTGAATTTTACCGATTTTCTGTTGGAGGATTATCAGATGTGGCTGAAATCAAGGTTGGTGAAATGTCACGTTTTCCCTTGCCAAGGTTAAATTGAATACCAGTTTTATAGTAATATATGTGGCAGTATTTCTTGTCATTAATTTGTCTTGCAGGGTCATCGTCGAACCTATATTGGTGCTATGCCAGGGAAGATGGTGCAGTGCCTTAAAAATGTGGGGATGACCAACCCTCTTGTTTTGATTGATGAGATTGACAAAGTAATGCTTTGCTAGCTGGTTCAATTGATTTTCATTTGAGTAATTTCTTTTTTCTGATTTCATTTTATTGATGTTTATTCCTGAATTCAATTTAAGAGGATATATCTAGGCGTGTGTATGTGTGCGAAATTAATCCTCTAAACATCAATGGATGTTAGTAGTTATATTTGTCTTGTTCAATTGGCAGTTGGGCAGGGGACATACTGGTGATCCTGCCAGCGCGATGTTGGAGCTTCTGGATCCAGAGCAGAATGCTAATTTTCTGGATCACTACCTGGATGTTCCAATTGATCTATCAAAGGTTAGTATTTGATAGCTTTGAGATTTTACGGAAGAGTCAACTTTTGCAATGGTTTTGTTATATGCTCATTCCCAGATTGAAACGGTGATTGGATTATTGCTCCCTAATGTTGTGTCTTCTTTTATGAACGATTCTAGTGTAGTGCTTTTTATGTTTGGAAAATTACTGTTTTTTTTCGCCAAATGTTTTGAAAATTACTTTACTCAAGCATTGGAAATATCACTGCAGGTTCTCTTTGTTTGCACTGCAAATGTTGTGGAAATGATACCCAATCCTCTGTTGGATAGAATGGAGGTCGTCACAATTGCTGGATATATTACTGATGAGAAAATGCATATTGCAAGAGACTATCTGGAGAAGAATACTCGGGAATCATGTGGAATAAAACCTGAACAAGTATATATATGTTTTTGCCCACTCCGCAGCCCCTTTTCCCTTCCAAAAGAAAAACGAGAGAGAGAGAATCTAAGTTTTAAATCAGAGTTCTTGCAAGCTTAACAAGTCTTGTTATTTTTCCTTTACCTCCAATTTTATCATAGTATTGTTATTAACTATGATATCTGATTTGCTTCAGGTTGAAATGACTGATGAGGCTCTTCTAGCCCTGATAGAAAACTACTGCCGAGAAGCAGGGGTCAGGAATCTTCAAAAGCAAATAGAGAAAATTTATCGAAAGGTTTTGGGTATTTCTTTTTTTTTTCTGGCCAATCTTGGTCAAACTTTTAGTTACTGGAAAACAAACTGTCATTGAACTTGTATTCACTATTAGCTGTAGCCTAAAATATGCTGATGCCTGGTGTGGCATGGCAGATTGCTCTACAACTTGTGAGGCAGGATGCAACAGTTGAACCTCAAGATCCTGATTTAAATTATGACAAATCAAGTCAAAATACAGCTGCAAACGGGACATCTGAGTTGCTAAAAAATAGCAATCACGAACAAATTGATGAAACCTCTAAAGAAGTCTACGAGGAAAAACCAGATATAACTGCTGATCATTCTCAATCCCCAGACAATCAGTCTACAGACAAAGAGGTATTGTAAGAGTGATAAGGTTATATATAAATATACCCATTCTGAAGTTGATTCAGTGAGCTAGAAACATAGACCTGCTAAGTCTCAGTGAAAAGCTGCAACAACCTACTTTCTGTTACATGTATGCTTATGGGAGTGCCATATTTGTGCATTGTGTGCAAACTGCAAAGTTCTTCTTCGACCACTACAATTTTAGTCAATGAAATTTAATATGATTATGACCTGTGGAAGACTTTGAAAATTGGGCAATGTGTTGTGTGGCCTATCAGTCTCTTATTCACACTTTAAATCCATGAATCTATAATTTTGGCAGGAACCAAAACAAAGTGAAGGAGATAAGAATAGTGAATCAATAAAGACAACCCAGAGAATCTTGGTTGATAAACCTAACTTAGCTGATTTTGTTGGCAAGCCTGTCTTCCATGCTGAGCGCCTTTATGATCAGACACCTGTTGGCGTTGTTATGGGTCTTGCCTGGACTTCACTGGGTGGTTCTTCCCTGTATATAGAGACCAGTATCATCGAGGAAGGCGATGGAAAAGGTACTCTGCATGTCACTGGTCAATTAGGAGATGTCATGAAAGAGAGTGCTCAGATTGCTCACACAGTTGCTAGAGCAATATTACAAGAGAAAGAACCAGAAAATACTTTCTTTAAGAATGCAAAGGTACATCTTCATGTTCCTGCAGGGGCTACACCGAAGGATGGTCCTAGTGCTGGTTGCACAATGATCACTTCTCTGTTGTCCCTTGCCACGAAGAAGCCTGTGAAAAAAGATCTAGCCATGACTGGGGAAGTGACACTTACCAAGAAGATTCTTCCAATTGGTGGGGTATGTTGAGGAACTCTATCTATTGCTGTATTATTATGCTTAACATTTAGTTGGATAAACTCATGTTTTTCTGATAAATTTTGATGAGAACTAACTTGTGTACATGTGATATTGTGAAAAATCCAGGTAAAGGAGAAGACGATAGCAGCAAGGAGGGGTGGAGTTAAGACTATTGTATTCCCATCGGCTAACAGGAGGGATTTTGATGAGCTGGCAGCTAATGTGAAAGAAGGCCTTGAGGTTCATTTTGTGGATGACTATATGCAGATATTTTGTTTAGCCTTTGGTAATGACCTGACACAGAATGTGGAGAAATATGGTACTACTCATGTAGGTTATTGAGAATTTGAGATGAGACCTTATTTTTATTCAGCTGGAAATCCAGCCTAATTTTGTTACCTCAATTATCTCCAATGCGAAATGGTTTTGGATTTTTTTATTTTTTTATTTTTTACTTTATGAGCGCAGGACGAAAAATTCTCTTTTTTTTTTTTTTTTATAGGGTAGCTCTGGGGAAGAGAGTCGAGCTTAGAAATAATATAAACCATATATTATTTTATAATGTATATATTACCCAGATCTTTCTAGCTCATAATCAATGCTGAGATTTTACAGGAGACTAGACTACAGTTCAATGTCAATGCATGGGACTGAGAAAAAACAAAAATTCGATGTATGAGATCTAGATTCTACAGACAATCATCAAATCAATTTTAGAGAATTAACTCAATTTTGTTTCAGGCCAAAAAACAACTCAATTTTGTTTTGTTATCTGGTTTTGAACCATTGGATCCATTTAGTGAGACCATAACTAAAGTAATGGTAGTTTTCTGATGGGCGTGCATTTGTTTAATTTTTATATTTCAAGAATAAGTACACTCTCAAGCGTTTTTTATTTAATATTTGAGTATATAAAATTTATTAGAAAGACTTCTCAAAAGTCACATCCATAACTTCAAACTTCATTTGAGTTTTTGGTTATAGTAAAGTATAATATATAATATAGGGTAAATTACACAAGTTTGAATTGATAGGTACAGTTAACAGTTTGAATTGACACTTGTTCAGATTGCAGTAAATCCGGATATGATCAATAATTGATTGTGCGTGCGATTTATTTGCAGTTGTACTTGTACGGTACCCGTAAAATAAATTTCTGTATAAACATAACACGAAGCCCATGCCCTATCGAAAAGCAATTGTGGTACCCATTACCTATTAATCAAAACCGTCAGTATACAAGCTCAACTTCAAGAATTATTCTCCAAGTCCAAATCCGTCATTCAAAACAACCAGTTTTATTAAATTCTTAAAGCTCGGAAATCACAAGTTTTTAGATAAGCCACATTCTAAATATCTATTTCTCCGATATTGTGCCTGTATATATTTATAAAACTCACTGATTGTTCATCATCCAAGTCTCAACTTGAGCATTTTGGAAAATGGGTATCTTGAGCGAGGGCGTAACACAGATTCTGATACCTCTGTCTGCATTAGTTGGAATCGGTTTTGCTTTGCTTCAATGGGTTCTGGTCTCAAAGGTGAAGATATCAGCTACTTCTGAATCTGAAGAAGAGAAAAGCTATAAAAGCAGCTTACTTGCAGATTCAGAGATGGAGGATGGCCTTCAAGGTCTTAAAGTCACCATCAAGTGTGCTGAAATCCAGCATGCCATTTCCGTTGGTGAGCTCACCGTACTCTCTCTCTCTTATATATTTCTACTATATATGTTTTAAAGATCAAAACTTGGACTTAACTACCTTTCATTTTTTTCTCTCTGTTTTCTAGGAGCCACTTCGTTTCTGTTTACAGAATACAAGTACCTAACAATATTCATGGGAGTATTTGGTACAATCATTTTCCTCTTCCTGGGTTCCGTAAAGGGCTTCAGCACCAAAAGCGAACCTTGCAGTTACAACACTAAAAATCTCTGCAAGCCCGCACTAGCCAACGCAATTTTCACTACTGTGGCATTCTTACTAGGTGCTTTAACCTCAGTCCTATCTGGGTTTCTGGGTATGAAAATCGCTACATACGCAAATGCAAGAACGACCCTAGAAGCAAGAAGAGGAGTTGGAAAAGCTTTCATCACAGCTTTTCGTTCTGGTGCAGTAATGGGTTTTCTTCTCGCAGCAAATGGGCTTTTAGTTCTCTACATTTCCATAAACTTGTTCAGAATTTATTACGGAGACGATTGGGAAGGACTTTACGAATCCATCACAGGGTATGGACTTGGTGGATCATCCATGGCTCTGTTTGGAAGAGTGGGAGGAGGAATATACACAAAAGCTGCAGATGTTGGAGCTGACCTTGTAGGTAATGTTGGATAATTATAACACATAAAAGTATAAAAAGTTAAATTCAAAAGCTTTGTTGTATCTTAGAAGGGACTTTTTCCTTGGCGATCACTCTTTAAGAAAAATGTTCTTTCACGCCTCAAAGCTATCCATCAATCTTAATTTTTCTATTCATCTCCTTCTTCTATTAATTATTTTCTAACAGGTAAAGTAGAACGAAACATCCCAGAAGATGATCCTCGAAATCCAGCAGTTATAGCAGACAACGTAGGAGACAACGTGGGAGATATTGCAGGAATGGGTTCGGATTTGTTTGGGTCGTATGCTGAGTCATCATGTGCGGCTCTCTTTGTTGCTTCGATTTCGTCATTTGGAATGGATCATGACTTTACGGCTATGTCTTATCCTCTCATTATAAGCTCAATGGGGATTGTGGTTTGCTTGATCACCACACTGTTTGCGACGGATTTGTATGAAATCAAGAACGTGAGTGAAATTGAACCGTCGTTGAAGCAGCAGCTTTTGATTTCTACGATTCTTATGACGGGTGGTATTGCCATGGTCACGTTTTTTGCTCTGCCTTCTCAATTCACTCTCTATAACTTTGGGACCACCAAGGATGTCAAGAACTGGTACGTAAAAACTATATATGACTAAATTGAATGTTTTTAAAAATTAAGTTCAATTGAATCGTCATTTGTCTGAATGTATGAAATGAATTATATGAGTGTACAGGCACCTTTTCTTCTGTGTTGCCATTGGCTTATGGGCTGGGCTCGTAATTGGCTACGTTACAGAGTACTACACTAGCAATGCTTATAGGTCAGTTGCTTCCTTCAACTATATATTTAACGTTTGATGATTATTTTGAAAATTAATGATTTAGTTCTTGAAAAATAGTAAAATTTTCAATTTAATCCTTGAAAGATGTAATGACAATCAATTTAGTTTTTTTATAAAATATACTAACTAAAATTTAATTTAATGATAAATATGATTGTAATTACATTTTTCAGCGACTAAATTGATAAAATTATCATCTTTCAAGGACTAAATTATGAATTGAATCATCTTAGAAAGTGATAATTTTGGGAAATGCATGCAGTCCAGTGCAGGATGTGGCAGATTCGTGCAGGACAGGGGCAGCAACGAACGTGATATTTGGGTTGGCATTGGGATATAAATCAGTGATCATACCCATATTTGCCATTGCCGTTGCTATTTATGTAAGCTTCAGCCTGGCTGCCATGTATGGCATTGCTGTTGCAGCACTTGGAATGCTAAGTACCATAGCCACTGGTCTCGCCATTGATGCTTATGGTCCCATCAGCGACAACGCCGGAGGAATTGCAGAAATGGCCGGAATGAGCCACGAAATCCGCGAAAGAACCGACGCTCTTGATGCCGCAGGCAACACCACCGCCGCCATAGGCAAGGTCATATAATTATATTCTCAAAAATATATAAAAAGGACCAAAATGATATTTACCATTTAGTTTAGGGACCAGTATGAAAGTGAGTCTAAAAAATATAGGTAAAAGCACTAATTCTGTCCCCAAACTTTACATCAACTGTCAATTTCATTCTCAATTTTTTTTTCAATCAATTTGTCTCCAATGTTTCACATTTTGGTCAATTTTATTTTTGTTCTTATTTTAGCTAAATATTAATAACAAAATCTATAAAACTGATACAAAAAAGAAACTTAAATCCTAATTCGGATTGAAAAACAGGATCCATTATGTTGATAATTTATTGAAAGAAATTGATCAACAACAACAACAACAACTAAAGCTTTTTCCCATTATGTGGAGTCTGCTATATGGATCAACTTACGCCAATGTGTTTTATCCTTGCACATGTCAATCATAAGGTTATTGATGGATAGATCTTTCCGGATAGTTTCTTGAATAGTTTTCTTAGGTCTTCCCCTTCCCTAGATTAATTATAAGATTTTCTACCATTTGATCAACTCTGTGAACGGGGCCTCTAAAGATCTTCTTTGCACATGCCCGAACCACTTAAGGCGTGTTTCGACTGCTGAAAGAAATTGATCAAATGATAAAATTGACCAAACTGCAAAACATTGAGGATGAAATTGACAGTTAATGTAAAGTTTAAGGATGAAATTAGTGTTTTTGCAAAAAAAATATATGAGTGAATTCAAACTCACAAAATTGGTAACTTTTGTGACAGGGATTTGCAATTGGATCAGCTGCACTTGTGTCTCTTGCATTGTTTGGTGCGTACGTGAGCAGAGCAGGCATCACAAAAGTGGATGTACTCACTCCCAAAGTGTTCATTGGCTTATTAGTTGGAGCAATGCTTCCATATTGGTTTTCGGCCATGACAATGAAGAGTGTGGGTAGTGCGGCTCTGAAGATGGTTGAAGAAGTTCGTCGTCAGTTCAACACAATTGAAGGCCTCATGGAAGGAACAGCCAAACCAGATTATGCAACTTGTGTTCAAATCTCCACAGACGCCTCACTTAGAGAGATGATCCCACCTGGTGCTCTCGTTCTGCTCTCACCAATCCTCGCCGGAACTCTCTTAGGAGTAGAAACTCTCGCCGGGGTTCTCGCCGGATCTCTTGTCTCCGGCGTGCAGGTTGCAATCTCCGCCTCAAACACCGGCGGCGCCTGGGATAACGCTAAGAAATACATAGAGGTAGATACATGGTCAAGATATACACAACCTTACTTCTATTTTATAGAGAGACACTGTTTTCAGAATTTGAACCCGTTACTTTTTAGTCATTAGGCAACAACTTTATCATTGTGCCAAGATTCACCCTCCTCCAATTATGTGTATTGTATAAATGGGAATTATTGGGAAGTGAAAATTTTGAAAATATTAGGGTAAATTACACTCCTGTGGTTTGTTTATATTTCACTTTGGCACTCTATGGTATTCTCATTAATACTTTGGTATCATTTGGAGCTATTTTGTAATTTTAACCATAACAAATTTTACAAAAATTACATATTGACCCTAAAAAATTTTCAAAAAATTACAAATAGGTCCTTGGATACATATTATTTAGGGACTAAAATGAAAACTTTAAAATTTTTTGGGGTCAATATGTAATTTTTGCAAAATTTGGTATGGTTAAAATTACAAAATAGCTCCAAAGGATACCAAAGTGTTAATGAAGAATACCACATGGTACCAAAGTGTAATTTATTCAAAATATTAATATTAATTAGTAGATTTTTGAAATATATATATAATTGCAGGCAGGGGTTTCAGAACATGCGGTGTCATTGGGTCCAAAGGGATCGGACGCTCACAAGGCGGCAGTGATAGGTGACACAGTGGGAGACCCTCTTAAGGACACTTCAGGTCCATCCCTTAACATCTTGATCAAGCTCATGGCTGTTGAGTCTTTGGTTTTTGCTCCATTCTTCGCTGCCCATGGAGGCCTCATCTTCAAACTCCTCTCATAAATAAATATATATATATATACATATCTAATTCTCTTTTTTTAATATCCTTTCATTTAACTTTCATGTATTATAATATAATATAATATATATCTATATATCAATGTGTTCTGTTACTAGTGTTACTCTCAGACATTATTCTCGTTAAGAATTTTATTTGATGTGATGTTGCAACTACTAGTTCACCAATCACCATTCAGTAATTTAAATTAATGCTTGATGTGTAGAATGCATGGTTTATATATAATTATAGATTATAGATGTGATGCGACCGGTTTAATTGTATTCTGGGTTTGTTACTTTCCGTGGGTCTTTGAAATTGCATAGGCATACTACTAATTTAACTGTGACTATATTAAGTATTGGTGATGGTGACGACTTATGAGATTGAGACGAAACTTTGAGATTAAGTTAGCAGTTAGAACAAACTATAGCATGCATGTAGCTTAAACTTTGATATATGGAAAGAGTCAAAATCTCGTAAGAATTCTGAAACATGTGAGCAACGTAGCTTGAAGTCTATATTTAATGTGCCTTCCAAATTCAATTCCACTAATAAGTACCCAAAACAGCTAAAGCAAATACAAATAAAATGAATATATTGCCGGCACCACATTGATTGCTTTACTATTTTAATTAAACTCGGTTGTATCTTAAGCAATTGTAGTGTCTCTATATATATTCTTAGTAGTCAGTAATTCCGTATGGAGTTAGCGTGGGCAAACGAGGAATGGCCCCACCATATATATAATTTTTGTAATTTTTGTAATGTTGGCACTTGGCAAGTGTCTATAACCATGAACATTAATTTACAGCCATTGAAACAAAACAAAGTATCTACATATATACTGAAAATGAGAAAATCTGAAATGAAACCGAAGTGGTTATTGAACTTGATGAATTATTTATTTAGTCCCTATAATTAGTTTTTTTGAGTTAACTATATATATAAAATAAATTTAACAATAGAAATGAAATTAAGAAAAATTTGACAGATGATTTATCAATCAAAATTAATAATAATGGATTTTAAGTGAGAACTTCGAAGGTACATAAATGAGAAACCTGTACAACTACATGCACTTAAGATATTTTAGACAATCCTTATTTAACTGAAAAATGACTGTGAAAGTACATAACCAAACGGCGAAGAAACTTAAGAGTTTGACCTACGAGCACTCTAACAAATGCATCGCGGGTCAACATTCCCGAATCTTAAGGAAAATGATAAAACAATTAGATCTCTTGAAGTTTGAGAGTTTCAATTCTCCATCTCCAGTTATTTGAGATTCGTTTGTAATAAATATATTTTCGTTTTCTTTTACTTGTTTAGTTATTTTTTAGAACTGTTTAATTATTAATAATTAAGGCCTTGAAAAAAAAAAGGCGTTCTTTGAAGAATCCGAAAGCCCAACCCGCTGAAACAGACAAAAGCCACAAAAGCGTTAAAGTCTGAGACACGTGTCATCCAACTCAAGCCCTCTAGTGTCCTTGTAAGTGCCAATAAATATGCGCCACGTCACTCCCATGACAAGCTTACCCACGCGGCGTGATATCATTTGTTAAGGCTACCAGCTTGCGTCCACCTAGGACCAATCCACTTCAGTTTCCCAATTTACCCTTTACTGTGATAACGAAGAGGGAAAAGCCCTATATAGGAGTTTGGGAAGCTCACTCGAAGAAGCTGTCTTTCTCTCTCTTTCTCTATCTGAGTTTATACTTTATAGCCATTTAGCCATGGATTTCAGGGTGCGACACCCTAATCTCCTTTCTCTTATCCTTCTCTCTCTATTAGCGATTGCCTCCGCTAAGGTGTTCTTTGAGGAGCGATTCGAAGGTATTGATCGTTCTTACTGTTTAATTTGTTTGACATATTTGAACGCATATTCCATTTCGCCCTCTAGATTGTAATGCGGAATTCCACATTTTCCTGCATTTCCTGCAGATTAAGCATTTCTTTAGCTTCCTTGTAATTTGTAGGTGTTGTATTTGGTATAATTTTTTAAGGATCAAGACTTTTAACTGTGTTTCTCGATCTGATGGCTTTAGTCTGTGTATCGTTAGACGTTTAATTCCATGTGCAAATGGGATGGTTTTAGTGCAGATCCATGAAAGTGTGTACTTTTTAGCTTATTATTATTATTATTATTTTTGAATCTTCTTATTCTTGTCTGAGTCATAACCGTGCTGATGCGATCTTCATAAGTTCTTATGAAGCCATTAGCCCGAACTTCAATGAGAGAGACGGAAGGAACTGGAAGCTTACTTTAAATTTGGCACCACTTTTGTTCAATGCACTAATCACTTCTGATCACCGAGTAGTATAAGTGCGAGGTCTTCACGCATTCCTTTTCAACCATTAACTGCTTGCATTTCAAAGGGTCGCGTTTTCGTTTTCTTGTTGGTCTGTCTGATTCTTAGTTTATGCAAAATAACCATATTTATCTTTCTAATTTTTATATGTTACGATTGCATGTACGCCATGGTATATGATAAAGATGGTTGGGAGAATCGGTGGGTTAAGTCTGATTGGAAGAAAGACGAGAACACGGCTGGGGAGTGGAACCACACCTCTGGTAAATGGAATGGAGACCCTAATGACAAAGGTAAATTGATCTAAGAAAAACAATGAATTTTAGTAGTATTAATTCTTGCTGTTAGATTGACATTTGATTTGAAATTCATTATGAGTAACTTGGTTTAAATCAATATGCCTTCGCAGGTATACAAACAAGTGAAGACTACAGATTCTATGCTATTTCTGCTGAGTACCCTGAATTCAGCAACAAGGATAAAACACTAGTCTTCCAATTTTCTGTCAAGCATGAACAGAAGCTTGACTGTGGTGGTGGTTACATGAAGTTACTCAGCGGGGAAGTTGATCAGAAGAAATTTGGTGGGGATACTCCTTACAGGTGATTGATTGGTCCTGTTCTGTAACATGGCACCTCAATTTTTATTGTGTATGTCTAATATATGGTAACTTGGCTTATTCGGTGGACAAAATTGTTGCTCTGTTGCAGTATCATGTTTGGCCCAGATATCTGCGGTTACAGCACCAAGAAAGTGCATGCTATTCTGACCTACAACGGGACAAACCACTTGATAAAGAAGGATGTTCCTTGTGAGACTGACCAACTAACACATGTGTACACATATATCCTCCGTCCAGATGCAACCTACAGTATTCTTATTGACAATGTAGAGAAGCAATCTGGTAGTCTCTACTCTGATTGGGATCTTCTCCCCCCAAAGAAAATCAAGGATCCTGAAGCCAAAAAGGTAAACTTTTTTTTTAATTGTCTACTATTTCACTTTTATAAATCTATTTGGTTTTTATGTATTGATAACTTCTAATCACAATACACTCACAGCCAGAAGATTGGGATGACAAAGAGTATATTCCCGATCCTGAGGATAAGAAGCCAGAGGTAATATCTCGTCCTAAACTTCTTTGTGTCGTATGATTTGCAACTCTGTTCTGCACCTTACTGACATTCTGCATATCTAGGGGTATGATGACATTCCCAAAGAGATCCCAGATTCTGATGCCCAGAAGGTAATTATCTCCATATCATCTCCTTCTGTTTTATATACTGCATTGTAGTCTTACTCTTGGTATTTATAAGACTAATTTTTGCTATAGCCTGAAGACTGGGATGATGAGGAAGATGGTGAGTGGACACCACCAACCATTGCCAACCCTGAGTACAAGGGCCCATGGACGCCAAAGGTTTGCCCCAAATTTTAGTTTGTGGCATGTTTTCTCAAAACGGATTTTTTATTGTTATTTTTTTGACATTCTACTCGACTATCTATATGCAGAAAATCAAGAACCCCAACTACAAAGGAAAGTGGAAGGCCCCAATGATTGACAACCCAGGTGTAGTTTTGTGCCCAATTACATTTGTAGTAGTTATTACTCCAGGTTTAGTTTATTTGTGAAATTCTGTGACTTTCTTGAAACGGTGACAATTGAATCTTTCTGTTTATCAGATTTCAAGGACGATCCTGATCTCTATGTTTTCCCCAACTTGAAGTATGTTGGCATCGAATTGTGGCAGGTGAATATATGTTTCTTTTTTTCTTTTTCTGGCCTTGGGGTTTTAGGCTTTCCTTCACTGCAATATTAATTGAATACTTTCAAAGCCTAACTCTGAGAAGCAATCTGCTTTATTTGTCAGGTGAAATCCGGAACCTTGTTTGACAACGTCTTGATCACTGACGACCCAGAATATGCTAAGCAGCTCGCTGAAGAAACTTGGGGCAAGCAGAAGGATGTGAGTTGTTTCTATTGGCTTTTTTCTTGTAGACATTTTTTATTCACATAGTCTTTTGGTCTATGATGAACATCACTTTTGCTTAACTGTAATTCAAATTTGTTTGTAGGCTGAAAAGGCAGCATTCGATGAGGCTGAGAAGAAGAGAGAGGAGGAGGTACTATCTTGCTTGTGACCATTTTTGTTTCTTGGTTTTCACGTATTAGAAATATTTTGACTTGTCGGAAAGCTGACTTTTTTTAAATATGAAATTGACCTTTTGTTTCAGTTAGAAAGTTCCATTATTTTGGAATAAAGTAGATCAATGTTCTTATACCTCTCATCTGTTGAACTCTTTTTCAGGAGACAAAGGATGATCCAGTTGATTCTGATGTAAGTTTTAGTGCCAATTTCTGGACTTTTGATCCAGCGTTAATTTTACTGGTTCTGATGAAGCAACTTTCATTTCAGGCCGAGGAGGATGAAGATGCTGATGAAGCTGGGGATGATGACACTGATGCTGAATCAGAGGGAAGCGCTGAAACCAAGAAAGAGGAGTTACATGTAAGGGTTTTCATGAACGTCCCTACAATCAAAAGGTTAAATGACCGTCTTTAACAATGCTCTCTTTTGCCTTGTGTTTTGCAGGATGAGCTGTAAGGAGCTAGCAAAGTGACTCTGGAGTGAGCAGCACTAAACCTTAAGACCCCCCCTTTTTTTGTAATATCGTTTTAATGTTAGGGATTTTCATCTAGAGTAAACGGTTAAACGCTACAAGAAGCAAAAAACTGCTTAGGTTTTGCCTCAAACTTTATTGAGTATTTCGGCTGATTAGAACAAAGAAGTGATCTTGTTACGATTTGGCAAATTGAGCTGCCGATTTCGCTACTGCCTCAAATTCTGACTTTTTTGTTGGTCAAACTCAATTTCTGCCTAAATGTTTATTGACTTGAGAATCTGAAACTTCCTTAGTGATCTAATTAATCCAAATGGGGACATCGCTTGAGAATCTAAAATCAAGAAGAAATAATAAGGCCACTAAGCCCTTTGTTTCACTGGTAAATAAGCAAAGTCAGGAAGAATTTGCTCGCCACAGACGTAAGATGATCGTTCAATTTCAGTATTTCTTCATTGATTGTGATCGGCGTTCCTTTGCGGTATAATAGCCCTTTGTGACTTGCGAATTCCATATTTCAGTTCATTTTTTTTTTTGAACATATGTCAGTTCATTTTAATTTGACGGCAAAAGTCATTTCTTGAAATGGAGCAAAAGAAAAAGTTTCAGATTATCTGCAACTATCCATATATATCCTTTAGTCAAGACTCAATTTCAGATATGACCA
The DNA here is from genome assembly GCA_003254925.1 of Chamaecrista fasciculata. Classification (NCBI taxonomy): domain Eukaryota; kingdom Viridiplantae; phylum Streptophyta; class Magnoliopsida; order Fabales; family Fabaceae; genus Chamaecrista; species Chamaecrista fasciculata. Next base: position 56,193 of record QANZ01045959.1, on the reverse strand, counting down.
ATCTATTATAACCAGATGTCTGACTTTCTTGGGTAATTAGATAGGCGAAAATAAGATAAACGAAAAAAATATGTTTGATCTCCAAAAATATTATGATGTAATAGCCGATTAACAGAACTATTCATATTAATTTTTTTTAAAAAGAAGCATACACAATATGGATGTTTTTTTCTCATTGATGCAGAGATAATACGAGATACAAAATATATGTATGAAGCAGAAATGTGGAGCTCTTACACACGAATACAATCTTCATAGTATTAAATTATTTAAGTGAGAACAAGCTAAGCAATTATATGCAACCAAAGAATTAAATTATTTATTCATTGTTATTTAATATCTCATTTCTCCCTTTTTTGTTGCGATATTGAAAAAAAAAAACAAATATTCCTATGTATACATGCCATAACGTAATATTCGGCTCTTTTATTTAGTTCTCATAATCTCATAAGACGATATGATAGAGAGAGCTACGGGGATTATTATTTAAGATATATATATATAAAATGATGAATATGTTCTAACATGGGGATGTAGCTCAGATGGTAGAGCGCTCGCTTAGCATGCGAGAGGTACGGGGATCGATACCCCGCATCTCCATCATTTTTCAAAATATGTTGTTCTTTGAGCATGTTCTGCTGTTTTTTTTTTCTTTTTTTAATCAGTTTACGTATGTCTCCATAGTCCATATAGTTCAACAAGACAGGAATTAGGAAGTACGAGTTGGTGACCAACACAACCTTAAACATTGTCTACGCTATTCCTATTACAGTATTAGTCTGTTTGTGTCCAACCGTCAGTGATAGATATAATATCATCCATTAACTACTTACCCTCTAATTAACTCTGTTCTCTCTCTCTTCTTTTCGTGAGGTGGCCTACTTCATCAGCTCCACTTCCCACTTTGTTCTCCCTCGTCTCGTCTTCATCAAAAAAGACAAAACTCTTCCCAAACTGATAACTTCATATAAAGTTACCATTTTTCATATTGCCCTTTATGCTCCCTATTCTATTCTGTTCTTGCACCCGTTTCAACCATGAACTTATTCTTCCTTACTTTTATTTCCACAGCAATGATATGCCTCTACCCAGGTTATCTTTATACTCAAACCACTGAAATTTTTTTTATATGCTTTTGCATCTCACGTCTGCAATATTCATGGGATATTTGTGTACTTCACAAGGAACAGGGGCTGCACAGGATGAACTTCAAGGACAAAGCCTAGCAAAAGCCTTATCGTGCTTTGACAATAAGCTTGTAAGTACAAATCTAATTTTGTCATTCTTCACAAGCATCTTACTTCTTTTCTGATATATATATATATATATATATATATATATATTGGGTTGGCTTTGTCTTTTGCAGATCTATGTTGGGTGTGACCAGCCGTTTAGATTAAATCCATCTGGGAATATTAACATACCACCTGAGGCCACTGATTTGTTCTGTAGTGGACCATGCCTTACAGAAACACAACTAGTGCTTAATTGCGTTGATAATGTCCTAAACAATTTCATATTCTATAATAAAGCCAGTGTACAACAAATAAGATATGCATTAATTGCTGGTTGCAACTATGCCAGAGGAGGTCAGAATTCTAGTGCTTTTCTTTTAAGATTTTTATAAAGCTTGCTTTCTGCTATCTGTTTTCTTTTCACTTTTTGAAGACAGAAAATCGTATTTCTGTAGGGGGCTTAAATTTGGGAGACTACATTGGAGGAGAAACAAACAGTGCGCGCAAATTACCAAATTGGATTAGATTCTATCTGTTCATCCTGTTGGTGGCAGTAGCATTAATTTTAATGTGAAGAGAATGACTAGCATTATTGCATTTTTATTTTTGAACAACGCATTATCGCAATAGGAAACAGATCACGTTGAACTTCTTTACAACCAAATTGATAGCTTCCTTGTATTGAGCATTGCTGTTGTTTTAATATGCTTCTTTTGGTAAAGTCTGAAACAAAGCTTCTCGTAAAAAAGCTTTGCAATTTGCCTGTGCATAAACTAGTAACAAATAGGTATCCAGGAAATAACTATCACGTAAACGTGCTACGTATATTACTGTCAGGGTGTTATTGATAACAAATAATCAGAAAGCTGGCTAAAGGTTTCCATGACCATCTTAACCAGAAAAGAACTCATATTAATGAATAGTGATACACTGGTACCGAGTAGGACACACTGCTATATCTGAAAGGCATGATTAACATCCTTAGCATTCTTGAACCACCTAAAATAGAATTCTCTTTTAACTGTAATTATCACATTCCAACTTCGGCGTCACATCCCCAGCTTCTTTCTTGACAGCAATACCTGGCTGGCCGGTCTTAGGAGACTGCATTTCCACTGTCCCATACGAGTATCAGTATCGTCGACAGTTTCTTTATTGGCAATGAAAGGCAATGCTAGAGCAACCACTTCTATAACTAACAAAAGCACTTCTCTCTCCATCCAAAGCTCGTCCAACATTTTTAAGACAAGTTCTGAAGTTGAATGTAATTCTTGGTTTGTTGCACAAGTAGCAACTGGTATAGACAAGAGCCAAGACCGGCCATTGGCAGATTAGAGATAGCATCCTCCAATTTCATAACATTGCTTTCCTTTAAGTGACCTTACTGCATAAAAATTGGTGTTCCTTCTTGTTTGCGAAGACTATAAACAGATTCATATATCTGTCAAATCAAACTCCTGCAACTATCTAGATGCACTCTGTCCGGGAGTTTTCTTGATGCTGTTTTCTCGCATCAAGTCTCTAACCTTTTCAACTTCAACCCATTTCCCTTCTTCTGCACAAATGTTTGACAACAATACATAGTTCCCAGAATTCCATGGTTCAAGATTGATAAGCTCTTTAACTGCTATTTCAGCGAGCTCCCTTTCACCATAAGTACGACAAGCACTAAGCAATGAACCCCATATTGCAGCAGTTGGCTTCATGGGCATGCTTCTAATCAGTTCGTGAGCTTCCCTTACCTGTCCACAACGTCCAAGAAGATCTATAAAGCAACCATAATGCTCCAATTTTGGCTGAACTTTGAATGTTGTAGTCATTAAAGCAAACACTTCAAGCCCTCTATCCACTAAACCTGCATGGGCACAACAAGCTAAAACCCCTACAAAAGTCGAGTCAGAAGGGCTCACGCCCTTCCCTATCATTTGTTGGAACAATTCAACCCCAAGTTCACCCTTGCCATTATATGCCAAACCTGAGATCATTGCGTTCCAAGAAATCACATTTTTACGATGCATTTCATTAAAAATGCCCCAGGCGGCTTCAAGATTACCAGACTTACAATAGAAATCCAGAAGTGAATTTCCCACAGCAATGACATCTCGCTGATATCCTTTTGAACATGCGTAAGAGTGAATCCACATCCCAGCATCTAAAGCTCCAAGGCGAGCACAGACGGGAAGCACTGTGACCAAGGTTGCATCATCTGGTTCAAAACCCTGTCCTAACATTTCATGAAAAAGTTCGAGAGCTTTATGGTCCTGCTTACTTTGTGCTAGGCAAGAAATCATGGAGTTCCAAGAAACAATACTACGTTCCCTCATTTGTCTAAAAAGCGCCAAACCCGTTTCCAAATGTCCCGTCTTACAAAATCCACGAATCATCAAATTCCAAACAATTGTATCTCTATCAGACATTGTATCGAACACCTTCTTGGCATCCCCAATGATCTCGCACGTGGTATACAACTCCACTAACCCGATTCGAATGGAAGCGTGAGATTCAAATCCAGCTCGAATAACCTGCGAATGAATGCATTGGCCGAGTTTGAAGTGAGAGAGGTTTGAACTGGATTTAAGCAAAGGCACAAAAGTGAAGTCATCAGGCAAAATGCCGCGGGTCTTCATAATGGAGAAAAGATGGAAGGATTGAATGAATGGTGGAGATAAAGAATAGCCTTTGATCATGGAATTGAAGAGGAGAATATTAGGGTTTTGGCATTGGGAAAAGATGCGAGTGGCGTAAGGCATTCGATCAAGTGCGGCGCAAATGGAAACGAAGTGGGCGAGAATCTGGTTGGATTGATGAAGGCCATGGCGAAGGAAAAATGCATGGATTTGGGTGAGTTTGGTGCGAGAATTGCGACCGTGGAGAAGATGAAGAACTTTCCGCTCAATCTCTCGCAAGTTTCTGCTCATGTCTTTCTAACTCTGTTCTATATAACGTTGTATGTTATATGTTGAATTGAGGAGACCGACTTGGCGGGAACATGCCGAATGTGTAGATACCAACTTTGTCACGACCCCCTAACAGAATCCCGACCGGCACGGACCACAAGGAGGAACTCTATGGCCCGTCAGCCTAACACCTGCGTTCATGTCATAATTTTCCTTTTATTTCACTCCAACAATAATTTACCAAACTCATTACTCATGATTTCAGTCTTTCATAAAAATACACATTACACTTCTCTGACTGTAAATCTAACGGAGCACAACTAAAGTCAAATACAAATTTCAAATGAATCAACATCTTATGAAAAGTCAAGATACTCACAAGAACAAACATGTGGGACTCCAAGAGGGTTGCTCAATCTAGAAGGCACTAGGAAAATGACTCCTCCAAACCTGAAACTGAAAATGGTAATAACGGAGTGAGTCAACAGACTCAGTGAGTAATCCAATCTATTCTAGTCGTGGAGGGCAAGGTATCTCCACCAGTTTCAAAATAATAATGCATGCACATAGTACAATCATATTTCAAATACATATAAACAAATCAAGTACCTTTATCATCTCTTTTTATAGTCAAAGTCATCGTATAGTCGAATATCATAATAAGGATCACAGTTCAAATAATCGCCTATATGCATGTCTACTCGTAACACAATCCAAGGTAATCAGCCTAGGACCCGTGCCCATGTCACAGTCAAGGCTATCCAGCCTAGGACCCGTGCCCATGTCACAGTCAAAGCTGTTCAGCCTGGGACCCGTGCCCATGTCACAGTCAAAGCTCTTCAGTCTGGGACCCGTGNAGCATGTTAAAACAAGTTCTAGGATAAAGAGGATACTCACCTGAAGGTCATGCACAATGACCTAAAACCCACTAATCAATTTACTACCTCAACTTGAGATAAGTGCGGAGTACCTAAATTTGATAACAAACAGATTCATCCTATTAGAATACTCTTAACCTACAAACTCATCAAGTGACATCTTACCAATAACTTTGATATGTCATGAGCCTTTTCAAGCTATTACCTCATTTTCAATATCAACAACTTTGACACTACACCAATTACAAGGCACCAATCTAATTCTAAGAGAACTTGGGTTAATATTTGGGAGCATTAACAAATGATTTCCAATTATCATGTTTTTCCAAAAAGTTTATTACTAATATATCATCTATCAAGATTGAAACCCACACTTTTCAACTCCAACCATGATGTCAAAATTCAACTCTCATATTTTAAATACAAGATTATAGTTTCAAAATTCTCCACAAATTCGTAAAAACCCCTTTTAGTTCAAGAAAACCATAGAAATCACCCTTAGGGACTAAATTGAAACTTTAAAGTTTTATACATGGTACTCTAGTTTCAAAATACACCTTATGGATTCAAATCAATGCATTAGGACTCATCAAAATCATCCACTAATTTATTGGGGTATTACATCGACTCTTGAAAATCTTGCCCTAATTACTAAATTGATTTGACGGGAATTCAACTTATTTAAACAATAGTGGGAAAAAGACGATTATCCCTTGAGCAATTTGACAGGGAAACCCTAGGTAGCCCCGAAATAGAAAACAAAGGAGAGAAATAGAAGGGACAAGTAAATTGAGATTTTAGACAATGCGGAACAGAGAATCAGTTGGCTTTGTGCACGGCTAGTAAATCCCAAATCCTATCCTACTTATATAAATGGAAAGTCGAAACATTACGAGAAATTAAGGGGGTGTTTGGTTCATGAAAATATTTTCAGTTTTCATTTCTTATTTTCATTTTCTAGAAATTGTTTTTATTTTCAAATTTCCAATATTTAAAAAATGTATTTGGTTTGCAAAGTCAAAATGTAATTTTGAAAATGAAAAATATGAAAATGTGTTTGGTTTGCAAATTTTGAAAAACTAAAAATAATGAAATCCAAATAATTGTTTTTATTTTTATTATTGAGACTTGTATTTGAAATAAATTTATTATTTGATATTTGAATTTTTATTGAGTTAATTAATTAGTCTCTAAATAATCAAAATATACAGTTTGGTCCCTAAAATATGTTAATTATTAACTATTTTTTCCTAGTGACGACTTAGTCCTTAAATTTAAACTAATTTTATATTTTTTAGTCCCTGAAATTAAACTAATTTTATACTTTTTTTTTCCTTGAGTTTGTACTAAATTAGTACTATATGGTCCCTGAAGTTGAACTAATGTTATACTTTTTTATCCCTGAATTTGTATTAAATTAATACTATTTGGCCCCTAGATTTGAATTAATTTTATACTTTTTTGTCTCTTAATTTATATTAAATTTATACTATTTAGTCTCTGAATTTATATCAAATTTGTACTTTTTGGTCCATAGATTTGATTCAATGACTAAATTGTTAATAATTGTAATAATTCATGGACTGAGTAGTATATTTTTATTACTCAATGACTAATTTATTAATTTGGTATAAATTCAAATACAAAATAATAATTTTTTTTTCTAATTAATTATACTGGGTGCAGTTGTGTAGGATAAGAAGACATGGACTAAGTAGGCATTTTTTTTTCTTTCAGCGGGTATTGTTTTGTTTTTTCTTTCGGCAATCATATTGCTTTTTGATGCTTTTTGATTATATATATTGATAATTAATTATAGATATGGACTAATTGCACTTCATGAGCGTGTCTTCGATTCTCGGCGACTGTAATTTCACCCTTTTATCATAATTACACAATTGCCACCGCCTTTTCACTTTTTTGTTTCCAGTTTTCAACTTTTACACATAAAACAATAAAAACGTCATTTAGACGTTTTCAAAAATCCAAGCAAATTTAGAAACGTTTTTAGAAAATTGATTTTAGAAATTATGACCAAATATATTGTTTTCACTTGTTTCTTATTTTTTTGTGAAAATGAAAACGGAAAATGCTCATACCAATCAGACCCTAAGTTTGGAAGATAAATAATGTGGGAAATTTACTTTTTTCTTTTATTTAATTTTACATTTTTTTAATACTAAATTATCGGCACTCGAACAAATATAGTCATCAATTCCACCAAAAAAAAATATAGTCATCAATTATTTTTTTTTTAAAAAGAAAGTAAGTAGTAGTTGTTTTTTTTTTTTTTTTTTTTTTTTTTTTTTTTTATAAATTAGGGTATCANTTTTTTTTTTTTTTTTTGCTTGAGAGTGAGTAGTAGTTTATTTATTAATTATTTATTCCTAAGTTTATTTTATCAAGTGTAATTATCCTATGCATTACACGGTAAGCATTCGCTATTCGTTAATTAAAGGGGAATAGTAATAAAAGATTGTTACTTTTGGCCAAAAAAATAATAAAAGATTGTCACTTGATTGGCCAAAAAAAAAATAAAAGATTGTTACTACTACAAAAAGGGGAAGAGTGATAAAAGATTTGTACTTGTAGAATTGAGTAAAGAAGATCTTCTGAATTTCCTAAAATGTGCGGTGGGCGTTTGGTCTAGTGGTATGATTCTCGCTTCGGGTGCGAGAGGCCGCGAGTTCGATTCTCGCAACGCCCCATTTAATTTTGACATTCAACTTTTCCTCTGAACCACTCATGACAAAGCTGTCTAAAATCGTGCTTTTCGGTTGTATATGTCAACTGATACGTTCAAGTAACCAAGTTTAAACTTCAATATTATTATTAATCCACCCATAACATCGAAAGAATAAAATAAAGAAGTGGAACCTTTCTCTGAAGACTGAAATCTCAAGTGTCAGCGTTAAACTTTGAAGTGAAAGAACCCATAGCTAGTACGGAGAACAATTCACATGCACATAGTGCTTTGATTTATATGAAAATGAAGCAGCGATATAGCTTAGCCAATCTAGGAAGTAGTCTTCCACATGTAGATATTGTATATATGCTATGTTATCATCATTGCCAAGCCATCATCATCAGATATATATATATATATATATATATTCGATCACATCCTCTTATAAGCCTATTTTTTTGCACTGCACATGTGCTTACCGAGTTACAGAAACTAAAGCAAAGATATAATTGGCAAAAGTACTAATTTCGTCCCCAAATTTTACACCAACTGCCAATTTCATCCCCAAATTTTTTTTGCTATCGACTTCGTCCCTAAACTTTACACTATCTGTCCAGGCACGGAGATAGGGGGGCTGGTGGGGGCCACGGCCCCCCCCCCCAAAATTTCAGTATTTACTACAAATTAGTCCTAATATAATTTAATTGTATGTATTATAATCCCAATGGCCCCCCTTTAGTGTTAAAAAAAAATTTCTGGCCCCCCCCTTCTTAACATTTCTGGCTCCGTCACTGTATCTGTCAATTTCATCCCTCATCTCTTTTTGCTGTCAATTTCATCCCCAAACTTTACATATCAACTCTCAATTTCGTCCTCGATCTTTCACATTTTCATCAATTTTATCCTTTGACTAACTTCTTTTAATAAATTAACGACAGACTGCATCATGTTTTTGAATCTAAGTTAGGATTTGAGTTTCTTTTTCTATCAATTTTACATTATATATCGTTAGCCACATAGATTTTGTCGTCAATATTTGGCTAAAGTAAAAGCAAAGGATAAAATTGACCAAAATGTGAAAGATTAGGGATGAAATTGACAGCAAAAAAATATTGAGGACAAAAATGACAGCATGTGTAAAGTTTGAGGATGAAATTGATAGTAAAAAAAAAAAATTGAAGACGAAATTGACAGCAAATATAAGTATATTTGGGATAAAGTTATAGGACTGATTTGGAAACTAGAGCAAAGTTATAGGACCAAACTCGCACTTTGGCCAATAACTTTAATTTGAATCGAAGGCTCAATTTACTGGTGCATCTATTCCCTTCATTTTGGACTATAAAAGAGCTTATATTCCAGTCAAATTGGATGATGAGGTGTGACACATATATACATGCATGCATGGGTCAACCCCGTTATTTGAAGTTGCATTATATGTTACTTGATTTTCATTAATCCGTTGCTATATATCCATATATCATAGCAAATTTACGAGGTGATCAATTCAGGAAACAACGTTTGCTAGCTAGCAATGGGTCGGGAAAACAAGAAACCATATAGAAAGGGAAAACAAGAAACCATCACATGGATAAGGCCCACCCCTAAGGACTTTGGACACCCCTTAAGATCTAAAAATTCAATATCCACCAGTGTATATTCGAAATGCCTGATATATAATATATAATAATTAATAATGATAATGAAAAAAAAGTGATAGATGTCCTTACAAAATTATACATTTCATTAGTTAATTATATTGTTCTCGTTCCCTGACCATTATCCTACGTAGAAAAGAGAAAACAGGAAGTAGGAATCTGTTAAGTGACGTTATAGTTCTGCGATCTTTAGAGGGGATCATGATTCATGATACAGAATCTCTCTAATATATACCATTCATGACTCATATATGACTGATGTTGTCACAGACTGCTATATATACATACTGATCTGATCAGTATCACAACTCATAATTAAGTCATAAATAAATAAATTAATAGAAGACGCAAATAAACAGGATCGCATCCCGTAAAATGGCTGACTCATGTCTTTCACTACATATGTCGTCTTACGTTAATTAACTTTAATTTGTACTTGCCTCTCTAGTTACTCGCTACTTTAGTATTCACATTTGATTTGATTTCACCCTATAAAAAATAACATAATTCCAGATGTCATATATATACATACTAGCGGAGGGGAAGCCTATATATGAGATTTTAGCAGATGTTTCTAGTTTATTAATTATTGTACCACGGACCACCCAACAAATTTTGGGTTTGGCTCATTTGAATAACCGTGAGATTTCAATGTAACTCCAAAAACTTCCACTGTGGAGTCAACTGAAGCTGCTTCTAATCACATATGCGTCACTCGTTATAAGTTGTCGTGAACACATGTGTTGAAATTAAAAATGGATCGTGCATCATCGATCATATGTATATTCCTATATATAGTTATATACATTTAATGATTACCTTTAAAAACCTGCTTATGTCAGTCTTAATTAGTTCCATTACAATTTTAGTAAAATAGTTTGTACCAGATCTCGTTATTTTTTTTTCACATGTGATCTTTTAGTTCATCAATTTGCTTGAAGATTCCACCTCAAAATTTCCCTTTTTCACTATCGTATTAATTAAAGTTTCTTTTGGCGCTAGATCGAGTACTCGAACCAGTTTTCAACAACCACGTACTTTAGTTATTTTTTTTATCCTGCTGTTTTTTCAGGGAAAAAGAGAAGATAGCACAATGTTTGAAATTTCTTAATTGCACTAGTGGTTTAGGTCCATTACAATGTTCGTTGTGAATAATATTATTATTCAACTATTAAAATTAATAAGAAATACATATATATATATATATAAAAGAACGAAAAGCCCGTAAGTTATCTCAGGCTAGATCTTCTTGATGAGCAAGATGCCTATTGGTTAATGCTGATTATCAAAATCAATCCATACAAGGCTTGAATCATATATATATATATATATATATATTTGAAAATTTCAGGCTATCAACCTTGAATCATATAATAATATTTACATTATTATATGGGTCTGGGTCCTTCTAACATGTGTCCTTAGGGCACATGTTAAGGTTTTCTTTTGATTGGTTAAGTGAGTTTTTAAATATTAAATCCTTATTATAATATATATGTGGCAACTTCCCATTGAGTTGCTATTGAGCAATGAAACTTAGTAATGAAAGGTATTCTTCTGGTTTGAGTCGTTGAGTCTCCCAACCCCAAACCAAATTTAAATGCCCTCAGTGTAGCAGTAAGCAGTGTGTCATAAAGAAATTGGGGCCTTAAGCCACATTCAATGATTCATATCTCACTTCTCACTTATTGGTTCCTTTTCTGAAATTTTCAACCAAGTACAGTGACTAACAACTAACAACTCCTCGGAAAGCCTTTAATAGTTATAGAATTATAGTGGGGTACCACCAAAGAAAGTAAATGTCTGAGCGTATAGTTGAAACTAGAGAAAAAAAAAACATTTTCTTTTTTAAAAATACACAATGGATTAATAACGGAAGCAACCAAATTGAAACGGAACATCAATTTGGATTTTACATGGGTTCCAACCGTATTAAATAACCTATAATTAAGCAAGTCAATGTCACATAATCTCATCTACTTTATGTCAACGTCTTAGAGTGGAACCATGTCGCATATTGGCGTTGCAAAACTACTTTTCAATAAATCCAAATGTATCTATCATGTCATAATTATAAGAGTAAAACGTTTCAATCTAACTCAGTATGGCCCCCCAAAATAGCAAAACCCGATCCGGGTCACTTCTTATATCTTATCTTAATCGTTTTGCCATAATACCAACAGCTATATCATGCCACTCGCATAAGCAACAAAAAGCTAGGCGCTTAAAAGAATCAAACAAAGACAAGCATCTTTCAATTTGTGGGTCTCTCCTTGAAACATATCTCTACTATTAATGCACTTATGTTAATAATTATGGGGTCCTCCACAAACTGAAGGAGCAACCTACACCACGTGCGTTCTGTAAAGTTCTGATCATATGTATTACGAGCTCCTGTTGCTTGATATAACTTGTTAGCACAAAATAACAAAATCAAAAAAGCATATTATCGTCCCAATAATGGATCATCATAACCCTAAATCTACCATAATAATTTGTAGGCATCTACCGTTAGTGAGGTTTGGAACCAAACATGAGCAATATTGTGAAGATAATAAATTGCAGTTACTCCACAGCAAGTGTAAATAGTAAACTGCTGCGAGTACACTTTGTACATAGCTTTTCAAGATCTACAAGGATCGTTCATAGAGAATGGAAGAAACCTCATTTCATCACATGGGTTGATCTTAGAACTATGATACTAAAACGATCTCCAGATAACAAAAGATAAAGAAAATAATAGAGATAGTTTAATAATGATATGTACAATTTCATAACATGATTCCTAATGAGAATTTACCTGGAGGAGACAGGGTTTAATGCTCTTGCAAAGCCATTCATAGCCCCATACCCCTTTGAACTAAACCCTAAGCACCCAAGAAGTCCCTGCCTGTAAGGCAGAAACGTCTTCTTCCTCATTTCCTCAGCTTGAGCTCTGTGAGCTTTATAATGCAACTCATGCGGCGATGGCGGCACACGCCGTTTTCCAACTCCGTTTGCAGGCTTTCCGGCGACTCTTTTAGCCGAGGCCTTAGTAGTATTATTAGATTTGGATTTTTGGGTTTCGGAAGATCCGTTTGGCTGATTTTTAGATTTCTCCTTTGAAACAGAGGCTGGAAGATTTTGATTCGTAAGTTTCTTCTCCTTCGTAGGAGAGAATGAAATTGTGGACCAGAACTTGTTGTTACTCCTTCCTTCACTCTTGCTCCTGAGAAAATCCTTCAAGAAAACCCACCTCTTAGAGCTTCTTCCAGCTGAAGAAGACCTAGAAGACGAAGCTGAAACCGAAGGTGTAATCTCCGAGCCTGAGCCTGAACCCGAACCTAATCCTAATCCATCGATCTTCTCTCTTTCGTTTTCTTCGATCTCAGAGCAACCAGTAGTTTTATCGATTATTTCATGCGCTAAGCTTAAATCTCCTCGCTCTTCTTCATTCTCTGCCCACTCGAAAGGCGTGTTTCTCAGAGGCGACATAGATCTGGTTCTTCTTCTCACAGACTTATCTCTTAGCCTCAGATCTCTGCCTCTCATGCGTGAACCAACCTCTGCTTCGTCATCTTCTTCTTCCTCTGCTTCCAGATCCAGCAATGGAGCAAGAACCTGAGGTCGCTCCAGATGCGTCGAAAGCTTCATCGGCCGGATCTGACCGTTCAAGAACAACTCATCAGCCGAACTCATCGAACCCGACCCGCCCGACCCGTTCGACCCGAATCTTGCGGAGAATTCGAACTCGTACATGCAGACGGTGTTGCTGGTGTTTTCGAAGGAGGAAGAAGACGACGGCAACGAAGCAGAGGTTAGGGCAAAATGCATAGGGCTCGCCGGAGCACTGTAGAAGAAACCGGAAATGGGCCCACGACCCGGACTCGACGGAGCACTAACGTATGGAGTGGAACAGGTACTGTCAAAGTCTTCTTGAAACTCGTCGAAAATGAGAGTTTCGCCATTTTTAGGGTTTGGAGGTTCTGATTTTAGATCCAGGTTTAGGGTTTCGCCATTGCTGATTGAAGCTTGGAGCTCCATTATTGAACGTGCGTGTGAATGTGATGCTTGCCTGACGTTTGAGGAAGAGGAGGAAGAAAAGAAGAAGAAGAAGAAGAAGAAGCTGTGACTCTGTTCTGTGTTCTGTAAAATCAGTATGTATGTATGTATATCAGTGAGAGAGTGCCCCAAAAAGGCAGAAATATAGATTAAGAGAGATTACGTAGTAGAATTACCCTTCACTTCGTACTTTTATAACTTCACTGCCACACACTAATTTTATCACTGTTCACATCACATCCCAATCGTACCAATTTTGTTCCTTCTCGCCTAACGCCTAACAGTCTAACCCCATACATACATACATACATACATACATACATACATACATACATACATACATACATACATACATTCTTGCCCAAATTAATGGACTTCCTCCATAAATTTAAAATATTTTTAAAATTCAACCTTGTATCGTTCTTAACAAAATTATTTAGCTTTTTCCAATAAACTAAAAGTTAAATAGCAAAGATCTATCAAAAGTCAAAGCATACAGTTACAAATACAATGCATACAGTTACTATTCGGTAATGTAATTAATTTATTTTCCAGTGTTTTATTATTACTATCTTTTGCTTCCAGAAGGTTCTTTCCTTTTTTCTGGTCATAACTCATAAGTAACGAAATAGTGAGCATGTAACCACACAAGTTTTTCTAACTAACCAAACATGTCAAGTAACTTTAATTTGCTCACGCTATGATAATGTTAGGCATAGATATATGGGACGAGATAGAAAATGTGGATGATGCCTATATACTGTACCTATATATCTAAGAGCATTAAAAATGCTTTCACTCTTTTACGTAAGAAGAAAATGAAGAGAAGATGTTTATTGCTTCAAGACGGCATGCATTCCAAGTTGATATTTCCTGAATGTTCTTCAACTATCAATGAATGAAGTAGAGTACAAGTATGACCTTGTTATAAAAATAGATAAATAAATCGAGTAAACTATTAAATTGGTCCATGTATTATTGACTCGCTGACAAATTGATTCTCAAATTTAGGAAATTGACAAATAGGTTCTCAAATTTTTCTAACATTTGTCAAATAGGTCCTTCTGTGCATGTTATTCGGGGACCTATTTGACTAACGTTAGAAAAATTCGAAAACCTATTTGTCAATTTCCTAAATTCGGGGACTAATCTGTCAGCGAGCCAATAATCCAAGAACCAATTTAGTAGTTTACTCTAAATAAATCTATAGCGAAAGGGTGATTGGTCAACGTTATACGTTGAATTAATTACACCAACTTCTTGTGACCGCGTATGGTTAATTTATTAGAAGCAGAATTTGTAACGCTTTTTTTTTTTTTTGCCTGGATTAGTAACGCTTCATTCTTCATAGATATAGCATTATAGCAATAATAACAGATCAACTTATCCTTTTTCTTTTCGACTTCTTAATTGACGCATTGATTTAAAATGAATAATTTCAAGGGAATTAAAGAAAAGAACAGAATAAACTTCACACTTCACCGGGAATGGATCCTCTCCCTTTAAAATCCTCTCCCTTTCTCTCCATTTATATAAATCCTAACCATTCATTAGATCCAATGTTTTCTTATCAAGCCACGTCATCCACTTAAGCAAAGCATCTCATTTTTGTCAACCCAGATTGAGTTGTCTCGGACCACTTTGCTTCTTCTTCATTTTTTTTTTGAGGAAACATACTATTTGGTCCCTCCTTTTTTCACAATTTTAACTATTTAGTCCCTGTATTTTTGAAATATACTATTTGGTCCCTCAAAAATTAGAAATGTCAACTCGTTAGTCCATGTAGCATATTTCTTTTACTAACATTAATGACTTGACTGTTAAGTGAACATGTAACACTTTAAATGCCACATATTCAACTATTTGAAATCACCTAGGACTTGAGATTTGAGAATAATTCAATAATTTATGTCTTATGGAAGGTTCACGTGTAATACAAATATTTGGGTCTAGTCAATTTTAGGTCGGTTGCCAAAGTGGCATTTAACGGTGCTATGTAAGCATTTAACGTCTAATAGTTGGCAATTATGATAAATAAAGGACTAAATAGTTGACATTTTTAATTTTTGAGGGACCAAATAGTCTATTTCAAAAATGCAGGGACCAAATAGTAAGTTTCCTCTTTTTTTTATCTCTTACTCAAAATTGTTTTCATTTCCTTCTTCATTTTTTAGTTTTTTACTGAACTCCTCTTCTTTGCCAACGCCATGCCTACTGCTTCTTTATTTTTCTCAAAATTGGTTTCATTTTCTCCATCTCTGCCTAATTGTCTTTCATATAATTGTTATTTCTATTTGGTCCCATACTCCCATTCGTTGGCCGATTACTTTGGGGAAAACAGGGCGTGGAATATTCCCGATTACGTTTACGGCAGAGTTGTGTTTGAATTGGACGGCGTGGACCATGCCGTCGCCGTCGAAGAAGTGGTGGCCGTTACGGAGGTGAATGCAGGTGACACGGGGGCGAAGTCGTCGGGGATTCAATTTTGAGAAAGAGAAAAAAGAAGAGAAAACCTACTTTTTGGTCCCTCAATTGTGACTGAGTCGATGATTTGGTCCCTGAATTGTGGGAAACTACAACTCAGTCCCTCAATTGTATACTTCCGTCTATGTTTTGGTCCCTCAGGTGTGGTCCGTCAGTTATAGAGCTGTTAAGTGATGACGTGTCACTGTTAAGTGCTTAGGTGACAGTTAAATGCTGAGTTGGCATCCAAATAATATATTCCTACTCATTTTTCATTTTACACCTCATAAAAAGGACTTATATGCAACATATTATAACATTTCAATATCAAAACACAAAAAAAACCAAGGGCCATTATGAAATTTTCACACTCTCCTCTTCTCCATCTTCTTCTTCAACTTCTTAGCCTCCATCGTCATCGTTTCACCCAGATTCCGACGCCCAATATTCTCGTGGCTTTTCTTCTTCTTCTTCGAGTAGTCCTTCTTCGGAGAGCACAAGAAACAGCCTATCTTTCGAGGAGGAGACGGCGATGATGATGCCAATGAATCCAGATTTTGTTTAGGTCTCGCCGTCGTCTTCACCTCCTTTTGCGGAATCGAGATTCAAGATCGGTGGGGAGAGCAGAGTTGGTGAAGCCAGAGAACTTGATGGCGGAGACTTGCTCCAAAACGCAAGGGTCTTGAGCTTGAGAGATGATGTCGTCGATGGCGGCGGAGTCGTCGACATCGGAAAGATCTAAGAATTCGAACATTTCACGGAGTGAAAGAAGAAGAAGAAGAAGATGGTAGTGTGAAAAAATTGTAAATGTGTGAGCGGAAAGGGAGAGTGGGGAGAGTGGAAAGGGAAAACAGAGTGATGGTCCAGTCGAATTGTTGGTGAAGAGATGACGATGACGATGACGGCTGGGAAGTTGAAGAAGAAAATGAAGAAGAGGAGAGTGTGAAAATTTCATAATGGCCCTTGTTTTTTTTTGTGTTTTGATATTGAAATGTTATAATATATTGCATATAAGTCCTTTTTATGAGGTGTATAATGAAAAATGAGTAGGAATATATTATTTGGATGCCAACTCAGCATTTAACAGCCACCTAAGCACTTAACAGTGACATGTCATCACTTAACAGCTCTATAACTGACAGATCACACCTGAGGGACCAAAACGTAGACAGAAGTATACAATTGAGGGACTGAGTTGTAGTTTCCCACAATTCAGGGACCAAATCATCGACTCAGTCACAATTGAGGGACAAAAAGTAGGTTTTCTCGAAAAAAGAATGAAGGAGAAGCGATAGGCATACATAATGTTTCACAAACAAGAGACTGGATGGTTCCAAATTGCTGTCTTGGTTTATTAAAAATGAGATATTTTGCTTTTATGGATGACGTGGCATGATATGAAAACATTACATGTAATAGATGGTTAAGATTTACTCAAATGGAGAGAAAGGGAGAGAATTTTAAAGGGAGAGGATCCACTCCCCACTTCACCGCTTCCTTATTTTGTAGTCTCTCCGTTCTCGGGGCGAGTGATTCCATGTGACGAAACCACCTTATTGCTTTTCTACACCCTTTCTCTTATTTCAAGCTTCCATTGCCTATATTCTTTTAATTAGCAACTAAACTATATTATATATGGCAATTCTTTCTCAATAATTGATTTTTTTGAATCACACTATTATTTACGGTTTTCCCTTTGCCTTTTTCTTTAGAATGGAATGGATTGATGCTTATAGAACATTAATGGCCACGATCGATGGTTTTGGGTAGGAATCAGAGGAGATGCAGAACCGAGAGAAGTCGTCATCAAAGTTAAATAAGGGGCAAAATTGACGTGGACCAACCTACACCGTCGATTTCAACGATACAATGAGGCATAGGTACACCTGAGACGTACACAGGATGTAACTCTTTCCATAGGATCCTTATCGCGGCGAACGGGATAATTCCAAAAAATATTAAAAAAAATAGAAGAGAGAGAGATAATTGAGAATTGAGAATAAAGAAATAAAGATGGGGTGGCATATTAATCTGTAAACATCATCGAAAACAGAGTATCTTTTCAATCCTCTCCGTACCCGAGAAAGGAGAATATTAGTGGAAAACCCATGATTTTTTCTGGAGTAAATTACATTTTGGTACTCTATAGTTTGGTCATATTTCACTTTGGTGCCTTGTGATTTAAAAAATGACACTTTGGTATCCTGTGATATTCTCTATTAACACTTTGACTTTGGTATCTTTTGGAGCTATTTTGTAATTTTAACCATAACAATTTTTGCAAAAATTACATATTGACCCCAAATATTTTCAGAAAATTACAAATAAGTCCCTAAATACATATTATCTAAGGACTAAAATGAAAAATTTTAAAAAATTTGGGTTCTTTATGTAATTTTTGCAAAATTTGTTATAGTTAAAATTACAAAATAGCTCCAAAGGGTACAAAAGTGTCATTTTTTAAACTATAGGGTACCAAAATAAAATGACCAAACCACAGGGTACCAAAGTGTAATTTACCCTTTTTTAAAAAAAAACTAAATATATTTTGCTTAGTAATGAAGGATATGGTGTAGCCAATACCGATTTGACAAGTGTTCGTCTAACATTGACGTGAACCTACCATCATGTGCATATTTGTACCATTTCCCATTTCCCAAACGAAAAGCCAATAGTGTCCAACATAACAGGTTGGGGGATGCCTCTGGCAATTTTCCCATTTCTATCATGGGAATAAAAACTCTCCATTAGAACTGGAACAACGCACTACTCATTCCTTGAATGGAAATGGAGAGAAAAACTAAAATTGAGAGGATCCATTCCCTTTTCAATCATACTTTGATTACTTTCTTTCCTCTCCTCTCTAATCATTCAAAAGAATATCACAAGAATCTCCCAATAATTTCACTCAACTAATGAATGTGTCATCTAATTAAGACCAAAACAACCCTCTTTTCTTCGAATTATTTTCCATTTTCCATTTTGGCCTGAGACGGAGCCTAACTTAGTTAGTAAAAAAGAGAGAGAATAACATTAGTATTCTAAGGTACCGTACTACCATCGCAATAATGTACTAATGTAGATGGTGGATACGAGATCTAAGTGAGTTGAGAAGGTGTAGGAAGACAAGAAACCTTACCACTTGGTACGTTGTTAAAATTGGTTATGAATGATGATGGCATGTGAGGTATGTTGATGATGTGGTTCATCAAACACGCAAATCCGCCAGAGAATTTAAACGTCTATTCTCACTCTAATTTGTGTGGTAGGTAGTATACTATATGCTGTCAATAAGAAGAAGAAGAAATAGTCCACCAATCATTCTATTTTTTTTAAATGAAAAAAAAAACACAGAGACTTGAAGGCCTCCCTTTTCCAGAATCCAACTTCCCATAATCAAACGATATGTATTAACTGTATTAATTAATTAAGGTCAAAGTGCGAATTTGGTCCTATAACTTTGCTCTAGTTCCCAAATCAGTCCTATAACTTTTTTTATCTCGAATTTGGTCCTGTATCTTTGCTTCAAGTCTCAAATCAGTCCTATATCTTTTTTTGTCTCAGTTTTGGTCCCATATGTTTTGAAAATCTCCCACCGTTAGTCCTCCGTCCATTTTAAATTACAATTTAGTCAAAAAATCACCGAGAAACTCGAGAACTCATCCAAAAATCACAATCCTCACTGAATTCTCACTCAAATAATCGCTCTGAAATGCTTTAAGAAAGAATTTTCGAAAATCCAAACTTTCTTCTATCATCTCCCTCCTCAGAAATTTAGATTTTTGAAAATTCTTTCTTAAAGCATTTGAGGGCGGTTATTTAAGTGAGATTGCAGTGAGGATTGGGGATATTTTATGAGTTTTTGAATTTCTGGGCGATTTCCATACGTTTTCCAACGAGTTTGGGGCATTTTCCGATGAGTTTTAAATTTTTTGTGTTTTCAGTTTTGGTCCCTCTGTCATTTGCTTTAATTTGTGTTGTTTTTGCATTTCTATTCCATTTCATGAAGAATTCATGGATTAGGACCTAGATGTAAGGTTTGAGAATCTTCAAGGATGCTCTTTCACTTTCATTTTGATAGTCAGGGACTAAAGTGAAAGGGACTTGAAGTTTTCAGGACTAAACTGTAATTTAAAATGGACGGAGGACTGATGGTGGGAGGTTTTCAAAATATATGGGACCAAAACTGAGACAAAAAAAGATATAGGACGGATTTGGGAACTGGAGCAAAGATACAGGACCAAATTCGAGACAAAAAAAGTTATAGGACTGATTTGGGAACTGGAGCAAAGTTACAGGACCAAATTCGCACTTTAGCCATTAATTAATTAATTGAAGTGATTTTTTTTTTTTTTGGTCAATACATAGCAACCCATGAGGGAAAACACAGAGGCCATCCTAAGATGGGGGGATAGGGAATCCACCAAGGGGAAAGATAGACCAATGAGGCAACCCCTCAACTCCCTAGAAACAGATACAAATAGTATAGGAGAAGAAAGAAAACCCTAGGCAACACACCCAAGACAGAAAAAGAAAATCCAGATCTCCTATACAGTCAGATCTACAAAAAATCTAAAAAAGATAAGGAAAACTTGGAAGATACATCAAGAGGCAATACACCCCTCATCCCTCTCAGAGAGATAGATCTTCTTAACCCGTTTTCTTCTCTGTTTGAGCTCCACTTGCAGATCTGAAAAACATATAAAAGACAAGAAGAAAACCCTTTCCTAATGAAAGGGAGGAAACCTTCCCTAATGGAAGACAAAACCATCCCTAAAGGAGGAGAAAAGCCACCCTAATGGTGGAGGAAGACAAAAGAACCAAACCTGAAGGACGGGGGTTACCGCCGCTGAGCAGCGGCAACCCCGGGCGCTGCAGATCTGGAGAGCAGCGAGACGGAAGCTAGAGCGAACCGGAGGGCCACCGCCGCTGGGCAGCGGCGGCCCAAGCTTCAGATCTGGTTTCGGCGAGGCTTCGGCGGCGGCCCAAGCTTCATATCTCATTTTTCCAAATAATTCACTCGACCATGTCATACATACCTTCAAGGGTTTGCAATGCATATTGGGTTCGGCCTATTAGACTATCCCAATTTGATTTAAAACTTAGATAAGGCCCAACTACCAAATAACATTTATTTATATTGTTGTGGTCAAACAAAACCATTTTATATGGCCATTTTACCGTAGGCAGAGAATGAAAAAGACTAAAAGAGTCTCATGCGGTGATTCTTCCCTACTTTACTCCAATTTGTTCTCTTCCAGATCTTTAATCAATTGATTAATATTGTTATTTCTCTGTGACGTTGTTTTTTTTTTTTTTTTCCTTTTGCTGAGACTTGAAGCTTGAAAGAGAGCCAAGAAAACTGTAAAGATTTAGTCTTAGTTGTTAAGATTTGGGATATCTTATATAATCTTTGAGTGACTTGTATTTTAATTACTTACCATATATTTTGGGATGGAATCCTTGGTGACTAAGGAATTAGGGACTTGGGCCTATTGGGCTTAGGTTAAGTAATCCTTGTGTATCTAGGGTTTGGGATGCCTATAAATATACTAGTAGCTAATGGTAGAAGGATGACTTGAGAGGTAGACTAGTTCATCAAGTTATTGTATTCCCACATTCTATATAGTGAAATCCTTTGTTCTTGGCTGGATGTAGGTCACACTGACCGAACCAGGGTAAATTGTCTTGTGTTCCTCTATTATTCTCTTTATTCCGCATTATCATACTTGTTTAGATCTGTGAATGTTTGTTGGGAGATACTCTGAATCCTAACAAGTGGTATCAGAGCCAGGTTCTCTTGTTTTTTTCTTTTCTTTTTCTCTTTGAATCTGAAAGGAAAATAGGTGGGAGCAGATCTGGAATTACAACATTCAGAGGAGGACCACTTTTGCAGTTTTAGCAAAAATTACAAAAGGAAATTTTCTCTTTCCTCATTCACGCACATCACTCGCACAACAAACTTGAAGACGACGCTGCTGGTTCGTGAACGGAGATCGGTTTTTTGCTGCAGGTTCGTGACCGTCGCCGGCGTTCATCAACGGAGGGCGGAGGACGGTGGTTCACGGCGGAAATCTGGGTTCGCGAGCAACACGGTGATTTTCTGGGTTTATAACAGCGGAGATCGACGCGATTTTCAAAGGGCGATCGAGGTCAAAGTCTAAGTCAAAGGCGCAGAAAGCAAGTTGCTTCAAGTGTGGTGAACAGGGTCACTTTAAGAAGGATTGTCCAAAGTTGAAAGGGAAGAAGGGGAAGTCGCATGAAGAAAATTCAGCGAATGTTGTTGATACTTGTGGTACTTCTGACAATGGCGAATGTATGGGAGAGGTGTGGTCTGTGGGTGTACAACATGGACCAAACTCTTGGATTCTTGATAGTGGTGCGACGTTTCACATGAGTCCACACAGGAGATGGTTTTCTTCGTATAACCAGATGCGTGGAACGGTTTATCTCGGAAATAATATTTCGTTGGCGATAGAGGGGATCGGTCACATCAAAATCAAGATGTTCGACGGGGTCGTGAGAAGTATGGAGTGTTGGCATGTTCCTCAGATGAAGAGAAATCTCATTTCCTTATCAACCTTAGATGATCAAGGTTACAAGGTCCACGCCGAAGGTGGAACTCTTAAAGTTGGAAAGGGCTCGATGACACTGATGAAGGGGAAGCTGAGCGCCCGACTATATTATCTTCAGGGGACTGTGATTATGGGTGAGGCGGCTGTTGCCTCAGCGAACACTGAGGCGAGTGATGATTCTGGAGCAAGTGAGGATAGCACCTCGGACAGTGGCGAGACATGCACCTCAAGGCG
>QANZ01045959.1:0-32578 GCA_003254925.1 Chamaecrista fasciculata | reverse complement strand
TTAAAGTCAAAGGAGTTGAAGAAGCACCTTCCAGGCGATCGAGCAGAGGGCGAGGGATTGGTGACAAGGGGAAGAGCACAGGGGAAGGACTCACGTAAGTCCAAAGGGCGATCGAGGTCCAAGTCTAAGTCAAAGGCGAAGAAAGCAAGTTGTTTCAAGTGTGGTGAGCAGGATCACTTTAAGAAGGATTGTCCAAAGTTGAAAGGGAAGAAGGGGAAGTCGCATGAAGAAAATTCAGCGAATGTTGTTGATACTTGTGTACTTCTGACAATGGCGAATGTATGGGAGAGATGTGGTCTATGGGTGTACAACATGGATCAAACTCTTGGATTCTTAATAGTGGTGCGGCGTTTCACATGAGTCCACACAGGAGATGGTTTTCTTCGTATAACCAGATGCGTGGAACGGTCTATCTCGGAAATAATATTTCGTTGGCGATAGAGGGGATCGGTCACATCAGAATCAAGATGTTCGACGGGGTCGTGAGAAGTATAGAGTGTTGGCATGTTCCTCAGATGAAGAGAAATCTCATTTCCTTATCAACCTTAGATGATCAAGGTTACAAGGTCCACGCCGAAGGTGGAACTCTTAAAGTTGGAAAGGGCTCGATGACACTGATGAAGGGGAAGCTGAGCGCTCGACTATATTATCTTCAGGGGACTGTGATTATAGGTGAGGCGGTTGTTGCCTCAGCGAACACTGAGGCGAGTGATGATTCTGGAGCAAGTGAGGATAGCACCTCAGACAGTGGCGAGACATGCACCTCAAGGCGAGATCATAATCAGAGTCAGTTATGGCATTTGAGGCTCGGTCACATGAGTGACAAGGGACTGACACTTCTAAAGAAGCAGAGCTTACTGGATGGGTACAAGGGGCATCCCTTGAAATTCTGTGAACACTGTGTGTTTGGAAAGCAGACGAGAGTAAAGTTCAGCAAGGAGGGAGTGCACACGACCAAGGATAGGTTGGATTACATCCATTCCGACCTATGGGGTCCCAACAGGGTTCTTTCTAAGAGCGGCGGCCGGTTTTACATGACACTGGTTGATGATTATTCCAGAATGGTATGGGTGTACATACTTAAGTCGAAGGATGAGGCGTTTCCAACATTTATCAAGTGGAAGGCAATGGTTGAGAAGCAAACCGAGAGGAAAGTGAAGTGCCTTAGGACTGATAATGGGTTGGAGTACTGCAACAAGGAGTTCAATGAGTTCTGCAGCAAGGAAGGCATTGTGAGACACCGCACATGCACAAGAACGCCACAACAGAATGGGGTTGCAGAACGAATGAACAGGACGCTCTGTGACAGAGCACGGAGCATGCTCTCACATGCTGGTGTGAGCAAGGACTTTTGGGCTGAAGCGATCTGTACTGCGTGTTATTTGGTTAATAGATCGCCATCCATGGCAATCGGGAACAAAACTCCTCTTGAGGTATGGTCCGGTTCGCCTGCTGGTTACAAGCACTTGAGAGTGTTTGGGTGCCCTGCATATGCTCATGTGAAGGATGGCAAGCTTGAGCCGAGGGCAAGAAAATGCATATTTCTAGGATATGAGGCTGGAGTTAAAGGATACAGGTTGTGGTGCACAGATCCTAAGTCTCCAGGGCTAATGATCAGCAGGGATGTAACTTTCAATGAGTTTGCTTCGTTGGACAAGCAAGAGGAAAAGACGATAGCCAAGATAGATCACGGTGTGGGGAACCAAATGGAGCTAGTACTTGATAACGCTCCGACCGCCCAGCCCAGTACCACTGAAGAGGAGCAGGTGCGAGATCTTTCTCATAACACTGAGGTCTCAGAGGCACAGGAACAGCAACAAGGCTATAGCATTGCAGCAGGGAGGCAGATGAGACAGTCTAAGCTGCCACAGAGATATGCGAACGTTGTTGATGGCAACCTTGTAGGGTATGCCAATCTGGTGGAGTTCGCCTTATCAGTTGCAGAGATAATCGATGTAGATGAGCCAAGTAGCTTCAATGAGGCTATTTCAGGTTCAGAAGCAGATGAGTGGATCGGTGCTATGGGGGAAGAAATTGAATCTCTTCACAAGAATCAGACGTGGGCGTTAGCCCCATTGCCAAAGGGGAAGAAGTTAGTAGGTTGCAAGTGGGTCTTTAAGAAAAAGGAAGGAAATCCATGGGTTGAACCGCCTAGATTTAAGGCAAGGCTGGTGGCAAAGGGTTTTACACAGAGGGAAGGAATCGATTACAACGAGGTGTTCTCTCCTGTGGTGAAGCATAGTTCCATCAGGGCATTGCTTGCCTTGGTTACTCTTCTGAACTATGAGCTAGAGCAATTAGACGTGAAAACGGCTTTCTTGCATGGCGAGTTGGAGGAGGAAATCTACATGAGTCAGCTAGAGGGTTTTGTAGTACCCGGTAAGGAGGACCAAGTTTGTTTACTGAAGAAATCTTTGTATGGACTGAAGCAGTCGCCCAGGCAATGGTACAAGCGGTTTGATGCATTCATGGTTCATAATGGCTTCACGAGGAGCGCCTATGATAGTTGTGTGTATCATGGAAAGCTTGGCGAGGATTCGATTTATTTGCTGTTGTATGTTGATGACATGCTTATTGCTACTAAGAGCATGTCGGCTGTCAACAAGTTAAAGAAGCAGCTCGGCAAGGAGTTTGATATGAAGGATCTTGGAGGGGCGAGGAAGATACTCGGGATGGAAATAACACGTGATAGACGTGTTGGGAAGACAGTGCTCTCACAGCGGTCATATATTGAAAAGGTGTTACACAGGTTCAACATGGCGACCGCCAAGCCTGTCTCTGTCCCATTTGCCTCTCATTTCAGGCTATCATCGGATCTTTCGCCGAAGTCAGCAGAGGAGAAGGAGCAAATGTCAAAGGTTCCATACTCAAATGCTGTGGGCAGTGTTATGTACGCCATGGTTTGCACTCGCCCAGATATTTCACATGCAGTTAGTGTAGTGAGCAGGTATATGGCGAACCCAGGGGAAGAGCATTGGCGAGCAGTGAAATGGTTGTTGAGGTATCTGAATGGTACGAAGGAGGTTGGACTGACCTTCGACAGAGCTAGCTTGGAGCAATCGCCTTCAAGGCGATCAGTAGTTGGCTATGTGGATTCAGACTACGCGGGGGATCTGGATAAAAGGCGATCTTTGACGGGATATGTCTTCACATTCTGTGGGAGTTGTATTAGCTGGAAGGCGACCTTGCAACATGTTGTTGCATTGTCGACTACGGAGGCGGAGTACATGGCAATCATAGAGGCTGTGAAGGAGGCGATATGGCTACGGGGTTTAGTGGGCGATCTTGGTTTGACTCAGGAGAGTACATCAGTGTACTGTGATAGTCAGAGTGCCATTCACCTTACGAAGAACCAGATGTACCATGAGAGGACGAAACATATAGACGTTAGACATCACTTTGTTCAAGACATCGTATCACAGGGGGTTGTTAGTGTGAAGAAGGTATCTACACATGAAAATCCAGCAGATATGATGACCAAGGCGATCCCGGTGACCAAGTTCAGACATTGTCAGGACTTGATTGGCGTGGGCTGTACTAGGTGATACCAGATGCTCGGGGGCGAGCGGCAAGGCAAGGAGGCAACCGTATTGAAGAAGGGAATTCAAGTCAAGGGGAAGATTTGTAAAGATTTAGTCTTAGTTGTTAAGATTTGGGATATCTTATATAATCTTTGAGTGACTTGTATTTTAATTAGTTACCATATATTTTGGGATGGAATCCTTGGTGACTAAGGAATTAGGGACTTGGGCCTATTGGGCTTAGGTTAAGTAATCCTTGTGTATCTAGGGTTTGGGATGCCTATAAATAGACTAGTAGCTAATGGTAGAAGGATGACTTGAGAGGTAGACTAGTTCATCAAGTTATTGTATTCCCACATTCTATATAGTGAAATCCTTTGTTCTTGGCTGGATGTAGGTCACACTGACCGAACCAGGGTAAATTGTCTTGTGTTCCTCTATTATTCTCTTTATTCCGCATTATCATACTTGTTTAGATCTGTGAATGTTTGTTGGGAGATACTCTGAATCCTAACAAAAACGTTAAGTAGTTAGGTTAAAAGTTAAAACGTCATGATCACTGATCAGGATTTGGTCTCATCTAAAGCATAAGACAAGAAAAAATATATTTTTTTATGATAATCATGGGATTGCATTGCCTATGACCGTATGACGTGCCTTACTTTTTCTTTTCTTTTTTTTTGGTAATAATAATTTTTCTTTTCAAGATATTATTTTTACAATCACGTGTTTATGATTGGCAGATCTTAGATTAGATTTAATTATCGTGGACTAGGATTTTGTGATATATTCTATAATTTCGGGGTGGATCTGCTCGATTATGAGAATGATAAAGTATGGTGAAGTATGAATCTCAACCATTAATTCCTTCAACCATCATTATTGGGAACAAAACTATAAATAAAATGGATGGTTGAGATTCATACTTCACCATACTTTATCATTCCTCTAATTGAGTCTACTCCCACTTCCTAGTACTTTTTTTCATTTAATAGAGAGTCAAATATGTATCCCCAATCTTATCACTTGCTAAATCAAAGTAAGATAATAACATAACACTAAAAGTGAGTTATAATAAATTACTATCATCGCGTTATAATGTTGATGATTCAATCCTAATGATATTCTGACTTCGAGACATGTTTAATTTTTATTGTAATGATAAATCTCTCGAACACATTCACATTTTTTGTGAACTAAACAAAATATACTTACATTTTTTTTAAAAAAAAGTGAGCTAGATTAAAATATTAATTAAGAGAAATTGAGATGATCCGATCCAAGGAAAAGAGACAAGTTTCAATCTTTAAAGATCCTAAAAGAAATCCCATCTAAATATATAGAATGACAATATTAATTGAAGAAAACAAACAAAAGCGAAAAGCAAAAAGAAAAGAAATCCTAAATCCCATCAAACCCGCGACCCACATTCATCTCAGCAGTAATCAGAGTATGAAAAAACAGAGTGCAGCACGTTTACTAATTATATTTGTGAATGCGCTTGAATTACTTCTTTGATTTTTCTTCTTTTTATGAATGTTGCTACAAAAAAAGAAAACAAAAAAAATGGATAGATAACTGTGTGCATCTTGATAAAACCCCTCGGACAAGTTATTTAAACACTTGTACCGGGGCTTGGATAAATTCATATAGCTAGCTTCCTTATTATCTGAAATTCCAGAATTAGTGTGGTTCAAATATCGGGGATTTTGAAATTTGGTTAAAGTGTATTTTTGGTCCCATAATTTTGTTAAAGTCTCAATTTAGTCCTATAATTTTTTTGTTCACTTTTAGTCTCATATCTCTGCAAAAAGTTACAAATTTGGTCCCGTATTATTTTTGGTCCCATATCTTTTGGCCAGGTTGCAGAATTGGTGTCATATATTTGTAAAAAGTTTCACCGCTAGTCCCACTTAATCCAAAGATACGAGACCAATTCTGCACCTGACCCAAAGATATGAGACCGATTATGCAACTTAATAAAAAGATATGAGATCAATTCTGCAACATACCCATAAATATGGGACCAAATGTGTAACACATGATTAAATCTGCAACTTGAGCAAAAGATATGGGACCAAAAGTGCAACAAAAAAAGTTATGGGACCAAATTGAGACCTAAACAAAAGTTATGGGACCAAAAATGCACTTTGACCTTGAAAATTTAATGAAACCCCCACGACCAAGTTATATGGGCAGCTTCAAAATTTCCTTTTTGAGTTTTTCTTGTGTCGTAAGTAATTCCCTTAATTCTGACCATGGTACTATATATATATATATATATACATACATAATTATATCCTCTGTGAAGGAAAGATGGGAAGCGAAAAGAACAACGACAATGGCCCGAAGGAGACTTCACCGAACATTGGAATCCCCACCGACAAAGACATACTCACAAGAAGATACGACCTCGTCGAACAAATGCAATTCTTGTACGTCAGGATTGTGAAAGCCAGAAAATTACCTACCTGCGACCCTTACGTTCAACTCAAGATCGGAAACTACAGAGGAACCACCCGCTTCGCTCACAACACTTCCTTCCCTGTTTGGAACCAAGTCTTCGCCTTTGAGAAAAACAGGATTCAGGATTTGAATCTCGAAATTCTAGTTCAAAACAGGGCCGTTTTGCCACATGGGTTCGTGGGTCGGGTCTCGTTTATCATACCCGAAATCCCAAAACGGGTCCCGCCGGAGAGTCCATTGGCGCCACAATGGTATAGTCTTGAGGATCAGAATGGGACTCTGCTTGTTGCCGGAGATGTCATGTTGGCTGTGTGGATGGGAACTCAGGCAGATGAGTTTTTCCCTCACGCTTGGTTTTCAGACTCTACTTCAATTTCTGGACATTCTGTTGCTTATACTCGTTCTAAGATATATATCTCACCCACCATGTGGTATCTTAGAGTCAATGTGATTCAAGCTCAGGACTTGTTGCTTAGATTTCATCCTGATCATCATTCTGAGATTTTCGTTCAAGTTGGGTTAGGATACCGTCGTCAAAGAACAAGCTTTTCAAAGAAAAAGGATCCAAACCCAACGTGGAATGAGGATTTGATGTTTGTAGCACAAGAGCCGTTTAGTGAATCTATAGTGATAAGCGTTGAACAGGGGACTCTGGCTAACCATGTGAGTTTGGGTGTGTGTGTGATTCCTTTGAAGAATGTGGATAAGAGGTTAGATGGTGGAGGAGTGGCTAGCAGATGGTACAATCTTGAAATGCCTGGAATGTTAGAGACTAAACATAAGGAGGTCAAGTTTGCTAGTAAGTTCAACGCGAGGATCTCTTTGGATGGTGCATATCACGTGCTTGATGAGCCTATTGAGTATAGTAGCGATTTACGGGCTTCAGCTAAAAACCTTTGGAAACCAAGCATTGGGGTGTTAGAGTTAGGGATCCTAAAGGCATCTGGGTTGGAACCCATGACATTAGGGGCTCGAACCCATGCATATTGTGTGGCTAAGTATGGTCCCAAATGGGTTCGCTCGAGGACAATTGTTAACAGTGTTGATCCATTGTGGAATGAGCAGTATATCTGGGAAGTTTATGATCCATTCACGGTTATTACCATTGCAGTATTTAACAATAATCATTTGGATGCAGAAGATAAAGCTAGAGGAGCAATAATGGATACTATGATGGGTAAGATAAGGATTCGTTTGTCCACTCTTCACCCTAATAAAATCTACACACATTCCTATCCTCTCATATGCTTGCTACCTTCTGGAGTTAAGAAGATGGGAGAAATCCATTTGGCTATGAGGTTTTCTTGGCCATTATCCTCTTCACTCAATGTTCTTCAATTCTACATGCTCCCTTTGTTTCCAAGACACCACTACATTTTCCCATTGTCTACGGTTCAAATTGACAACCTAAGAAACCAAGCTGCTTACGTTACATCGCAGAGACTGACGAAAGCAGACCCACCATTGGTGGAAGAGGTTGTGTATAACATTCTGGATGTGAGATCACACACGTGGAGCATGAGAAAAGGTGAAGCTAACTTGAAGAGGATGCAGAATATTGTAGGAGGTTTTGTTAGCTTATGGGAATGGTTGAAGGACATACAGTACTGGAAGAATCCAATAACCACATGCCTTTTTTACCTATTGTGCATTATTGTCCTTGTGGATCCAGAGCCAGTTTTGCCTATGGGTATTTTCTACCTTGTTTGGATTGGGCTGAAGAGTTTCTTCAAGAGGCATAAGAATACTTGTTACATAGATGCAGAACTTTCATGTGCTGATACAGCAAAACCTGAAGATTTAGAAGAAGAGTTTGATTTGTTTCCAAGTCGGGTTGGAGGGGAAGTTTTGAGAAAGAGATATGATAGATTGAGAGGCATTGGAGGGACTGCACAAAGAATGGCGAATGGCGTGGCAATTATAGGAGAAAGGCTTCAGTCACTGAGGAAGTGGAGAGATCCTAGAGCTACCACTTTGTTTTTGATATTTTGCTTTCTTTGTCTTATTGTCATATATAACGTTCCTTCTCAGTTCATCATCTTTATTTGGATCACATTCACTCTCAGGCATCCCAGATTCCGAAATGTTTTGCCTTCAATTCCTCACAACTTCTTCTCAAGATTGCCCTCCAACCGAGCTTTAATACTGTGAAAGCTCTTTTTTCTTTTCATGTTAAAAATATTGTTTTCCTTTCATGTTCATCCTTCAGATTGGGCAATTGGCTTTGGCTTTCACGTTCATCCTTTTTTTTGGGGGGTCACCGGGTCAGAATGTTCATCCTTCTTTTATCAGGTTTGACTTGTGAGATTTAATGTGACTAAAGTTTCTGCCTCAAGCCTATAAAGATCCACATGAAATGCATAATATAAAAGCCCACAAGGCTACTGATAACTGATGCTTGATATTTTCGTTCCTTTTAGTTATGTAATAATCTAAACTGCAACTTCTAAGCTTCTTAGTTTTTAAAGCAAATGATATAATGTTATAGGTTAAATGAAACTATTAATTATAAGCCCTAGATTCATGATTTTATATTGCTTTCATTGCTGATTCCGTGAATTTTGTGATGGTTTTTGTTTTAGTAAGTAATTGTAACCTGATATGGGATGGTAAGAATTATGATTATATTATAATTAATTTTGATTTTAGTGACCGATTTCAATGTTTAGGGACGAATTTGGCTGTCATTAGTAGTAGATGATATTGGTTTTGGAAATGAATGGCATATTGCATTGGAAGTTTTGGAAGGAAAAAGAAAAGATTAAATAGCAGTAGGTTGAAAGGAATGGTCTTGCATTCCGAGTGAGAACTCATGAAAAAACGATTATTTACATGTCAAGCACATAATTCCTAAAGCACGTCTACAAACTGAATATTTTGAGTAAAGCTAGGAAAACATCAATTCATCGAAAGAAAGAAAGAAAGATTTTAAGAGAAATTTACAGAAACATGTAGCTTACGGCTCTGGTTGGAGCAAAATCATTCATCAGATCAAGATTTATACAACATATCCTAAATTAAAGGACCTTCACATCATTAGGAAAGAAAAATTATACAAATGGCAGAACTAATCAATTTTACAAACAATCCAGTATTGGATGGTACCGAGACCAAAGCTTCCAGCAATGGAAGAGCTAGCAAACTACACAGTACACGAAGTTATCAGAAGGTTGATGGATGCAAGAATGCAAAGGTTGACACGTTATTCTTCCTCGCTACATACTTACAACGTGGACATGCATTTTGTCTTGAACCAGCGAAACCCCCGTTTAAAAGAAATCTTAAGCTTACGTTCAGCTGAATAAAACTTGTATTTGGCCAATCTATGCAGTCTCTTGGCCTCAGGGTCAAGAGATAGTGATGTGTACGGCTTGCTCACCTTTGTATTGTCTTGTACCTTCAAAGATGGCTCATCGGATAACACATTGTAGAAATTGTTGTAGCAAAAAGTGTCATCCCCCTTGCCGGCTCGGTCCAAGTTTGGCCGGAGCTCCGCCATCTCTTTTCTCCTTCTCAGTCTCTCTGTCTCACCAGTTGTAATGGTTGGAAAGAAAGAGGTGGAAGAGACAAGAGAGAAGGAGAGAGTTATGTTTTGTGGGGAGTGGAAACGCTAGCAAGGAACTATGCCTTTTATTTATAGGGAAGTGACAAAGCTTACCTTTGCTATAATAAGAGTGGATATCATGAAGCTGCTGAAACTAAGCTTGATTTGTGTTCAAGGGTGGTTTCAAGTTTCAACCTATTTAGCCTTAATAGCTGCCACTTATTTCTGA
Organism: Chamaecrista fasciculata; assembly: GCA_003254925.1. Taxonomy (NCBI): domain Eukaryota; kingdom Viridiplantae; phylum Streptophyta; class Magnoliopsida; order Fabales; family Fabaceae; genus Chamaecrista; species Chamaecrista fasciculata. The sequence continues at coordinate 22,818 of QANZ01045959.1, read as the reverse complement.
TTACTAAGTAAATATAGAAGTTGATGGGATGCCTGTCCACTTCTACTCACTTTATTTGGATCGTGTCCACTGCCTCTTTCCTTATTTGGATTATGTCCACTTTCTAAATGGAGGATTCAGTTGGCTCTCCAATTTAGCCTAAAATAAATAAACAAAGGCCCACAGGCTTATCGAACCAATTTCATGTTTCAGGATGCTAGAAAAATTCATGCTATGCCTTTTTGGAACTCATCCCTTAATGGACATTTTCCAAACATATTTTATTGTTTTCTTTTTATCAATTTACTTATATATATATATATATATATTTATACTTGCAGAAATCGGTAAACCATCCCTATTTATGTCTCCCTGTTCTTTCATTTTCAAAAGATAACCGTTTGGAGTAAATCTGTGTGTAATTTGATGATAAAATCTATTAAAAAAAGATAAGAAAAAGTAAAATAAAATACAATTATTGACATGGAAGCCGAGGATCAACGCTTGTTGGTGTCGATTTAACTTTCGTGCTTCTTGGATTTCTTCGTGCTTCTTGTATGGACCTCCTGTTTGGCAGTAGAAAACAGTCAAGCTTATTAATTACTATAAACACAATGAAAATGTTGACTAATATCTTCACTTACAATATAAGACTTCCACTCAAATTTTTCATGTCCTTCACCTCGAAGATGGCTGAATATGTGAATAAGTACGGCAGCATCCAGGGCAGCATATTCTAGCTGCATATTTAGCACCGCTTTAGCTTACTGAGTGATTCAATATAGAGGACCAGTGCATATCAGACATGAGACTCGTCTTATCTTGCACTTTGATCTGCTTAGAACTACAAATGGAACTACAAGCTGGTATTCCTCTCTTAACTTTTAGGATAAATGACCAAGTTTATAATTTAAAGATAATCGTTTGGTCCTTCTTTAGCTCCCTACTATTTGATGCAGCATTTATAAAGTCCCCTTGATGCTGTCAAAACTCCCGAGTCCCAACAGACCTATATTAAATGTGGAACCCACTAGAATATAACCAGATATTCCATTACCCTCAGAGACTTACTCAATGTTGGGAAAATTAATGGCACTCTTACTATATTCCATCCAACATTTGTTTAGGGGAAATGTTCAATTTTTTTCCAACCTCAAGAGAGATACACTGAGCTATGATAGTATCATCTAGCCAAAAAAACGACGGAGGTCAAAGATGGAGAAAGATGAACATATATGTTGGTTCAAAATGTAGCAAACCAGAAATTAAATATAATGCGACATTAAGGAACCTAGCCATTACATTGTATGGATGGTGTTGATAAATAAGTAAACAAGGGAGCACATACTTGGTATTGGGTTAAAGGTCGCTGCTCCCAGTCACTGTTTCGTCTTGTCTTGTTTAAACCAGCTCCCAGTATTTTCTGATTTTCCAATAACCACAAAAACAGATTTGTTAAAATCAGGCAAGAGATAAAAACTACGGGATTTGATCAAATTATTATTACTCTATGAATACCATATGCACCAAGAAAGATAGGATACACGTGTGTGTATCCTAAGAGAGATAGGATTTGATCAAACTAGGCATTAAAGTGTGTGTCTTTCTCTCTCTCTCTCTCTATATATATATACTGTTATACATACATATGTGTGTGTATACCTCTGCAAGCCCAGACAAACCGCCACGACGTTCATTAAAAATATTCTGAATGTCCAACAACGATTCAAAGTGCTTGAAACATTTTAACTCTTCATATGAATGAGCAAGCTGCTTTATATCACACTGGAAATCATACCCTGAAAGCACAAACCAGAAATAAGAATTCTCATTCCATGGTCAAGTTATATATATATAATATTATATATAAACACACAGATACATACTTATATAAATATTGATGTAAGATCTGAGATTTGTTGATGAAAGACTCGAGTTAAAATAATCACCTCACAAAAATAACATTTTCATAATTCAGCATACTTTGCTAAACTACACCCACAGAACTTGAGGTAAATATACCTAATGCATTAGACTTTTACATACCAAGTTTTAATATTTTAGGTGACTGCAAAATGCGGGTTAGACAGTCATCTAAAATGTCAGGCACCTCTTGATTTAACTTTATCAGATCAAAGATGAACGCCCTCCTTTCACAAGCAATTTGCAAGATAGAAACCTGAGAAATGGAAGAAGCAATCACTTTCATGCTAAAGAAAATAAATTTGCAAGCACAAGAAAAGGATAACAGGAGAATTGAAAGAATGGCTTCTTCTTAGAAAAATCACATCATAAACCCAACATAATTTCATACAAGTAAAACCACACAGAAAAATAGAACCATAAAAACTAATCTGTCAGAGGATCATTTTAGATTACCTTGTTTGGCTTGCCACCTTTTACATGATTAGGTTTCCATTCACAGTCAACACCTATAACTTCATATCCCTCAATATGACAAGTTGCATCAAGCAAACCTTCATGTTCGTCAACCCAAATGATGTCTTCAACAAACAGTTCATCAAGATGCAAATAACGCCTGTGTTGAGCACTTTCATCAGGTACTACAAGGCATAAATTTTGTTTTTATATGTCATAGAAGGATAAAAGTGCAGATAAAAGATACTTCATATTAATGAAAGATGCTAACATCAGGATAACTAGCAATTTTCATAAGGAAGAAGCCAAGAATGAGCATAACCAATCTTAAAACATGAAGACGTTGAGTCAATTAGAATACAATCTTCTTTCCATTATTATTATTATTGTTATTGTTATTGTTATTATTTCACTTTGGCATACCTTTATTTATCATCCCTTCAAGGGAATAGCGATCACACAGTTCATCAACCTTCTCGGTGTATCCAGCTTCAATTGCCAAATAAACCTTGAACATATAGAATTAAAAGATCATAGCAAGTCACTATCGGAAAATAATAATAGTTGGTCCAGAAAATCAATGACAACCATTACAATCCTGTTCCAGTTTTCCATGAAAATACAGAGATAGTTAGTTATTTAGGATAGAGACCCATAACAGACTTTCTTCAAAACCGACTCTCAAAGCCTTCGAAAACACAACAAAATTAAAGGGAATGATGGGAACTTGGTGGTATGGGATGCTCAAGGAAGAGGTCGCATAAGAGTTACCTGTATACAGTAAAATCTAGACATCATGGTGAAGCAAATTAAGGTTAACATGTGAAGAGTGTTAATGAAATGGTAATAACATGCATTACAAGATTATTCTGAAGGAAACAGTTTATAAAGAATTGGTCTACATTTCATCACAGTCTCATGTGATGTAATCTCGTACATCTTAAAGAATGCACACAGAATGGAAGTGATTATGAAAAAATAATTACTAACCAAACATTCAATAAGATGTCTATCACCGTTTGTTCTTGCCTCAGCAATATCCCAAAGTCCTTTTTCTGCTAGGTTCTTTATTGAACTGCAAATTGATGGATTAATCAAGTAAATAAGAATTTTAAAGAAGAAGGGGGAGGGTTAGCTGAATTTAAGATTTCCTGAACTAATCAAGCAGCATTTAGGGGGAAAAAATGAGAGAAAGCACAGCGTATTGATAAGTACAAGTCAATTGCCTTTCTTTAAACTTCTGGTAGACATCTGGAAAATCCTGTTGTAGATTATTTATCTTAATAATCTCATAGGCATTCTTTAGCAAGTTTCTCTCTTTGTACTCCTCAACAAGTGAGCGTAACATTGGCTTCCCCATAAATGTTGCCCACTTCTCTGCCGCTTTGAACTGATTGCACTCTATCATACTAAGGAGAAAAGACTTCCCAAAATGGTATATAGAGAAGCGTTCTATTAAAGTGACAGCTGTTGTGCACTGTTGGGATTTAACCAATTCAAATATGTACTGCTCAATGAATTCTTGTGCTGTAGTACAACTTGTGTGATGATGATTTTCTTTCAACTCTAACATGGCTTTCTCAATATTTGTTAGTTCTACATCAAAAGTTTCCAGTATTTTGACAACAATCCTTTCATCATGATAAACCCGACCCCCAACAATATCAATAAATAGATGAGCAGCTAAATCTTTTGCTTCCAAGGAGTCTTCTAAAGTGGTTGATTTCCTCAGGAAGCGGATAAGAGCAGATATAATCAAATGACTAAAGCCTCTACTACAATCTTCAAATAGAGGCAACACATATAGGCACTGAACAACAAAGGCAGCTGGTCCAGGTTTTGGACCATTATGTAGCACAAGAGACACTTGATGTTGAAGGACTTGGAACTTTGCTGACGCCTTAAATGTTCCTATACAATGTCATTAGAACAGAAACAACATTGAGACAGAGCCACATAAAGGCTAATAAAAGAGGTGTTCAATTTATTTGCCAAAGAGTGTCGTGACACAATGTAAAATATAGCAAGAATGAAGAAACTAAGGATTTTAACTTGTAAGAGATTGCTTCTTAGAGACGTTCACTAAATAATTCTTTGAAAATATAACTTACTGGCTGTCAGGACACTGGACACGTGTACTAGAGTCTAGAGCTGATGAAATATTTAAATATAAAGAACTATGAACTATCATTTAGAATTTTTTCCAAAAAACACTTTTCCTGAACGTTTTTCTAGACACCCAACCCAAAAGACGATAATTAATCTCAAGATGACATTTCCACCTCAAATATTAATGGCAATGTCAATGTCTGTGTACACTGAATTGACATTACTCAGAAACCACAATGTCGCTCTCTCCTGATGCAAAGATTGTTGATAGGGCATAATTATCGTTAATGTTGTATATTTCTATGTGAGTCTTGTTAACTTGAACAAATAAATTCTCGAGAAAGTGAGTTCTGTTGACCATAACAGAAATCTTGTTGACTTCCTCAAGTAGACAACAATATTTACTATTTAGCAGTGCAAGGAGGGTAAATCATACCATAGAAATAAGATTCTTTCAACAGGTATACAAATACAACTGGAGAGACATGAGTTAAATCACTGAAAGAATGTAGACACAATGTCCAATCACGGTCTCTTTCCCCTTCTATCTCTGCCACTTTCTCCTCCAAATCCATCCCTGGTTCAAACTGTGATTAGAGCAGAAATATGTCGGATAACTCATTTAAAAGTCCGAAGTCCAGAGTAGCATATCTTAGATACAGACTGAAATGGTAAAATTAACAGCACTCGTGTAACCTTACGGGGAAGAATAATGTAATCGGCACCGTTTCAAAGAAAATCAAGAACTAGGGAATCTGAAACAGAATATTCTGAGAATAAAGTAAAAATAATTACCAAGTCGGAACCAATTTGATCGGAAAGTTTATAGGATTGTCTCTGCGATTCAGAGCAGCACTCTTCGTCTTCGTCTTTAGGCTCACGTGGTTCTGCTGCTGTTGCTGCAACAATAAGGTTCTTAGGTCTTGGCGAGCACAAGAGATTTTCCCTATGCGCCAATTGGCATAACAGATTTCTTGTCTTGCTTGCGGCGATGGTTCTATGTTCAACCTTCACAAGCGAGAGCAAACTCCTGGACTCTAACGTTACCGCCATGAGACCAGGTCGTCTCACCACCACGACACGTGTTCGAATCCCAACTTATATCTCATGGACTTAGCGGGCTAGCCCAACAACTTGGTCAAAAATAATTAATTAAAAACTTAAAAAAAAAAAAAAAAATTCACCACTCTCCCCCATTCATTCTCCTCACTTTTTTAAAAAAATAAATGAATTAAAACAATTCAAAAAATAATTAAAAATTAAAAAATACCACCACTCTCTCCCCACTCACTCTCCCCATATGAGGTAATTTCAAATTGGTCCTAAATATTTTATTTATTTTAGATGAATCTTACATATTTTTATAATTTCTCAAATTGATCCCAAACTTACTCTTTTATCAATATAAAAATCAATTCAAATGGTACATACATATTGACGTGCCTTAACGGGCACGCCAAACCCCTATTTATTATTATGGATAAGAATAATAAAATTCATGATTAATTTTTTTAAAAAAAAATGTCACTTTTTAATATTATTAATTATATAATAGACAAAATATAAATAAGAAGTTACATGATTAATTGTAAGAAAACAATAAATAAAAGAATTATAATAAAAATTAAAAAATATTACATTTTATTCTTATATTATTTTAAATTACGACCAAGTATATATTATATTATTATTGACTTTGATTTCATTTTCACGGGTCTCTACTTTTCTAGCCACAATCATTCCAGTGAACAAAACGTCGTATGTTGGTAGCTTCTAAGTTGTAAAGACGAAGGGCAAGGGAAATTAAATGGCAAGGTACACGATAATGTACAAAAATATATACAATTGTGAAAACTACAAAACTGGATTAGGATAAATCTAACCTTGAGTTCACAGTTGAGGGGCAATTTCCGGCAAGCAAGGGTCGTCGGAACCTGCAAACGAGAATGCACAGGGGGTTCCCTGCGATTCTTCTCCGATGCTTAAGTTAGAGAGAGAATAATGGAGAGTTTGAATATTTTTAGAGAGAGAGAGTCGTTACCTTAGAAAGGTCTCCCCTTTTCCTTTTATCCTCCTTCCCTTTTGTCTCATGTTCGTACGAGGTCTCTCTCTGAGACGTTAGGGGTGTACTCGGGATGTGTGAGGAAAAGGGGGTTGGTGTAGGTTTCTGCTTTTGACGTGACAGCTATCACTGCCAGGGTACGATGGGATTTCCAACCTTCTCTCCTGGTTGTCAGTGATAGCCAAGAGTGCTTTTCATTGTTTGGTCTGCGCGCAGGGGGCGTTTTGGTCCTTTTGCGTGTCCTTCTTGTCCTGTCATGTGCTTTCAAGGATCCTTGCATTTAATGACAATATCTTGGCATTAAATGCTTGAGTGGGAGGGGGCTTGTCTGGATTGCTTCCCCGCCGGGTGCCCTTTATGCTCTTGATACTAATTCCGAGGAGCTACTCTGAGGAGTGTATATCACTAGTCCCTCCGAAAGGTCCGGGAGGGGGGTCCGCGCCACCGGCCTCCGAGGGGTGATTCCGAGGGGTGTATCGCTAGTCCCCCCTGGATGTCCGAGGGGGAGTCCACGTCGTGGGCTTCCGAGGGGCATCTTCGGCCTCCGAGAGCCTTTAGTCTTTTGGACTTCTCTCCGTGGAAGTTGGAGAGTTTGGGTGACACGTGGCTTGGGAAATGACAAGTGTGTGAAGGAAGTCTTACGGTTTTCCAAGTTGCTGACGTCGGCAGCGTCTTTTCAACTGCCTGCTTTATTTTTGAATTTTTGTACGGTCCTTTATAAACCACCATTTCCCTCTCTTCCCTGATTTTTCGCTTCCCACGATTTCCTCAGAGAGAGAAGAAAAGAGAAAACCCAAGGATTACAAGTCGAGTAAGCTGCAAACGGTAACTATGGTGAAAACTTTGAAGAAAGTCTCGAGTCGTAAGGGGGGAAAAGAAGGTACTTCCTCGTCGGTTCCCGACGACGGCATTCCAGTTGCTCGCCCCCTTGACCCTGCCACTGCTGCTAAGAGAGGGTACCAAGTCAACGAAAGGAAAGATATGAAGGTTGGTTGGGGAGGTCCCACCATGGAGCCTGACCTGTGGTGGGGCATCCAATCCAAACTAATGCATGTGGAGGCTGACGGCGCTGAGGCCTTGCGCCGTGCTCGGGGCGTGGTGCCCTGGTCGTCGCCACAGGGGTTGCCCTGTAACGTTCCTATCGACCCCAAGATTATTTTGGAAAGGTCAAAATTTGCAGATCCTGCCGAACTCGCGACTCTGAACGAGACGTATTTCGCTCCGGGTACTCCGATGAGGAGGTTGGGGCACGTTGCTCGTCACATCAAGGAGGGTGTCGAGGGCTTCGGCAGTGAGAGGTATGGCTTCTCACACGAAGGGGGCTTCTTGTTCAACGAACATGTGCTCCAGAATGTGGGAATACGGTTCCCCTTCTCGGACTTCGAAATGGAAGTCCTGAACTACATGAATTGCTCCCCGGCTCAGCTGCATCCAAATTCATGGCGGCTTCTCGCCATTCTTCAGAACGTCGCGGCAAAACTGGGCGTGGAGCTGACCGCGAAGGTCTTATTCTGGTCGTATCGGGTGGAGTGTAAAAATGGAGGGTGGGTTAGTCTCCACTGAATGAACAAACCCGGCAGATACAGTGTGCTATCCGCCAATGTCAGCAGTGTGAAGAAATGGTTGAACTACCATTTCTTCGTTTCCTGGGAGCCGGCTGATCGGCGCCCGTGGTACCTGGATGACGAGGGTTATCCCTTGTTCCCTCTGGCCTGGTCAGAGCCTGTAGTTGGTCAGAGGGTATTGGCGAAGGAGAATTTGGGTGCCGAGGAGCACCGAGCCGTCAAGCTGCTGCTATCGGCGGCGAAACAAGACGGGAACGACTACAATACATGGGGTATGTATTGGCTGACGACGTTCCGTTTCTCATCGCTTTTCCGTTTGAGTTTATTTTGTCTGATTGTTCTGTGCCTAATTTCTTGTTTCAGTGATGCATCACCTCGGGTTCCGGGGGAGGTTGGAGTACTTCAATAAGGTTACATCCTGTTGTGGCAGTTTTGTGATGCCAGCTTCTGAGGCGACCCTCCGCCTGCCCCTCCTGCCTGCTATGGCCGTGAGGGGTGGTGTGGACGTCTCTCCCCCGAAGAAGAAGAAGAGAAAGGAAAGGGTTGCCTCGACCGGGAGCCCACTCGGGAGAGGTGCCTCACGGGTATCGGAACACTTGGTGACTGTTGCCTCTCCTCCCGTGAAGAGGCCCAAGCTGATTCTGTATGAAGATGATGATATCGAGGAGGACCCCAGTGCAGCTCTGAAGCCTCGGGTGTCTTCCCAGTACTACTCTGCTCCGAGGGGGTCGTCAGACAGTCCGGCTGCCCTGGAGGGCAACGACGATGCCGAGGGGAGAGTCGACGAAAAAGTCATAGAAGTCGACAGTGCGTCGTCGTCTGGCGGTGACTCTGGCGAGGAGGATTTGCTGACCATAAGTCAGCTAGTGGGTGGGAGTGGGACTTCCGAGAACCCACCAGTTGAGGAGGGAGGGGTTCCTCCGTCAGATGTGTTGGTGGGTATTGATGAGGTTTCGTCTTCGCCAGAGGGTGAAAACTTGCCTGCCGGGGAGGGTATCCCATCACCAGAAGATGAAGACTTGGCCACCGAGGTGGGCCCATCCTCGCCCGATGACGAAAACGTGCCTGTCAGGGGGAGTACTCCGCCGCCGGAAGGGGAAGACTCGGCCATTGGTGAGGGCGCCAGGTTACCTGGAGACGGGGTCCCAGCCGGTGGGGGAGGCAGCAGTGGAGTAGGTGAGGAGGCCCAGGCTACCGGGTTGGCTGCAACTGTGTCCGGGGGGATGGTCCTTCCTGCTGGTGGAGCGACTTCGCCACATAGGGGTGGAGTTTCAGTCGGTGGAGAGGAGATTGCTCCGTGTGGAGGCAGTAAGGGCTCTGATGCGGGGCCACCGAGTGGGGTGGAGGCGGAGCCCACCGAGGTGTTGAATCCACGCTATCCAGTGTCGGCGCCAAGGGGGGGGGGTGCTACCTGCTGACATCCTAGGTAGCAGTATTAACCCCTTCCTGTTCGTAGAGTCTTCCTGCACACGGGCCGGAAAGGACCACATGGATGCCATGACGGCGAAACTTCCCCGTGATATTGCTGTTGATGCCATTAAACATGGCCTGGAGTCTTGTCGCCGGATGGCGGTGCTTTACCGGCAGTTCGAGGATACCCGGGACAAGAATATAATGCACAAGGCCCGATTGGCTGAGTCTGAGAAGAGGGTTGTCCTCTTGGAGGGGGAAGTGGCAGCGCTTAACGCCGAGCTTAACGGGTTGCTGAAGCAGCTGGAGGATGCCCGCGCCGTGGGGGTGTCCAAAGTTGATGAACTGCTGAGGGCCAAGGCGGAGGAACATGGTAAAGAGCTGGAACGTCTTGTGGGGGATTATGAGTCAGCGCTGGATAGTCTCCGAGGGGAGAAGTGCGCAGCCGAGAGTGCTCTGGCTTCCGAACGGAAAGCGCTCGAGACTCGCCTTGAGGAAGCCCACGCCGAGAGGGAGGAAGCTGCGCGCGTGGCTGCTGAGGAGCTAGCTGTCCAGCGGCGTTGCTGGGAGGTGGAGATGGATGCTCTCCGACGGGAGCACTCTGCTGCTATCCATGAGCTGAAGCGCGATCACGAGGCCGTCGTGGGTCGGATGGCGACGACTCACATCCTGTCACTTGACGCGATGACCAGGAGGCTGGAGGAAACTCTGGAAAATGAGAGGGCTCAGCTCCAGTGGGAGGGGAAGTGCTTCTATGAGAAAGGATTCATCAATGGGGTTAGGCAAGTTGTCCACTTTCATCCGGAGGCTGCCCGAGGTTTGGATGAGGTACATCCGATGCGGGAGGTGGCCAACGGCGTGATCGTCGACCGGGTCCGTCCCTTGGAGAAATGCCCGGAGCGTCCTGCTGATCCGACGGAGAGAGGGGAATCCTCAAGTGGTAAGCTGGACCTAGGGAGGATGCTTCTCGGGGTGGTGGTGAACGTGCCGGGTGTTCACCCGACTGCTACGGGCGTCTCCCCTTCTCATCAGGGTGAAAGGCCTGGGTTAGGCTTGTTTGGTGATGGAGGTGATGGGGAAGATGGACCTGGTCAAGTCGGAGGTGATGCCCCTCCGAAAGATTCCGGGTCGACTGACTGTTCAACCGACGACTACCTGGTTGATGACCCTGTGTTGACGCCGGGGGGGGGTGTGAATGTTGTCTGCTGTAAACACTTGTAACCCCCCTCCCCCTTCCTGATGTAATAAGTTTTGTGAATTGATGATTTGTACATAACATTTGTTTATATGAAATGTATTGTAAGTGTTGGCGTTTGGTGCCATTTCTGCTTTTTAACTTGTGTTATAGCGCGTAACGATTAACTGTAACGATGTGTTACTATGTGTGAGTCACGTTGTTTGCTTCTTGAGTTTACTCGTGACGTGGCTAGCCGGAGCAGGTGACTCTGACCTGCAGAGCGTTTGGAGCTCAAGTGTCCGAGGCGTAGGGAGGCGTCCCTCCCTGCCTGCGTAGAGGACCGAGGGCCCATTTAATCAATCGTAATAGAAAGAGAAAAAGGGAAATAATAGCAGTAAGAAGAAACACGGTTTTCATTAAACTTTGAAAAAAGTTACATGAGTACTGTCATGGAGACAGATATTTCTTTAGCTTAGCTATATTCCATGGGTTTGGGAGATGGTTCCCTCCCATGGTTTCTAGGCGGTAGGCCCCTCCTGGGAGTGCTTCGTATATCCGGTATGGACCCTCCCAGTTGGGTCCTAGTTTGCCTTCCGAGGGGTTGACCCTATTGTTGGCGACTTCCCTCAGGACCAAGTCTCCGACGCGCAATGTGCGTTTTTTGACCTTGGTGTTGAAGTATTCGCTATCTTCTGCTTGTATGCAGCCATCCGGATCAACGCTGTCTCCCTCGTTTCCTCAGAGATGTCTAAGGATGCCTGGCGCTGGGCCTGATTCTGCTGCTCCTCGTAGTAGAGGACTCTATCTGAGGTTGCCCCGATTTCGGCGGGGATCATGGCTTCGCAGCCGTAGGCCAATGCGTAAGGGGTTTCCTTGGTTGCCGTCTGCTTTGTGACACGGTAAGACCACAAAACCGAGGGCAATTCGTCCACCCACCGTCCCTTGGCACTGTCCAAGCGCTTTTTTAATCCCTTGAGGATGATTCTGTTAGCCAGTTCCGTTTGTCCGTTTGTGGCGGGGTGCTCCACGGATGTGGTCTTCAGCCTCATGTGGTAACTTTCGCAGAACTCTCGGAACTGTTGGCTAATGAATTGGCGCCCATTGTCTGTTATCAGAGTGTGTGGGATGCCAAATCGAGTGATTATATTCTTCATCACGAATTTAATGATTGCCGTCGAGGTGATAAATGCCAGGGGTTCTACTTCTACCCACTTGGTGAAGTGGTCAACGGCGACTACCAAGAATTTTCGCTGGTTGGTGGCCTGTGGGAATGGCCCCATGATGTCTATGCCCCACACGTCGAATGGCCACGGCGCCTGCAGAGGATGCATATCCTCGGCGGGTGTGTGTATGATGTTGCCGTGACGCTGGCATTTATCACATTTTTTCACTAGTTGGTCCGCGTCCTTAATGATTCCCGGCCAGTAGAAACCGGCTTGCAGCGTTTTCCTTTTCAGAGCTGCCGGGGCCTGGTGGGAGCCACATACTCCCTCGTGCAGCTCACGGAGGATGTAGCTAGCCTCCTCCGGGGGTACACACTTCAGCGATGGGGATGAAAATCCCTTTTTGTAGAGTGTTTCGCCGGATAGGAAGTACCGTGCAGCTCTTCTGGTCAAGTTCCTCGCTTCTGCTCGATCGGCGGGGAGGGTACCATCCTTGAGGTAGGCCATGATTGGCGTCATCCAGGTGGATACTCCACCGATCTTGTTTACTTCCTCCTCGTTGATGGAGGGTTGTTCTAGAGTAGTGCAGATGATAGAGTCCCTACCCGCCTTGTTGGGTTTATTGGCCAGCTTCGCCAACTTGTCGGCACGGGAGTTCTGGTCCCGGGGGACGTGTCGGAACTCGACTTTTTGGAATTTGGCAGCCAGGCGTCGCGCTTTGGCGTGGTATTTGAGGATGGTTTCCTCCTTGGCCTCGAACTCTCCCTTCATTTGCTGGACCACTAGTTGTGAGTCGCTGTTGACCGTTAGCTCCTGGGCGTTGACCGTAAGGGCCAGCTCTAAAGCAACTAGGAGAGCCTCGTACTCTGCCTGGTTATTGGTGGCCGGGAAGCGTATCTCGATGGATTGCTCAATGACCATCCCGTCTGGTGCTTCTAGGATGACCCCGGCTCCTTTTGACTTGCTGGAGGAGGCACCATCCACGTATATTACCCATGTGCTGTTGAGTGCCTCCGGCGAGGTCATCTCAGCGACAAAATCCGCTAAGGCCTGCCCCTTGATGGCTCTGCGGGGTTGGAACATGAGTCCGAATTCCGAGAGCTCAATGGCCCAGTAAGATAGCCGTCCGGCGACGTCGGGCTGGTGGATCACCTGCCGTAGTGGTCTGTCGGTCCGGACGATGATTTGATACTGCTGGTAGTAGGGCCGAAGCTTCCTCGTCGATACCAGTAGAGCGAATGCGAGCTTCTCGAGCATGTGGTATCGTGACTCCGACGGGGTCAGGACCTTGCTGGAGAAGTAAATCGGTTTTTGATCTTCTCCCTCCTCGGTGATTAACGCGGAGCTGACTGCCTGATCGTTAGCAGCGAGATATACATATATTGGCGTCTCCAGCCTGGGAGTGGTCAGTATTGGCGGCTTCGCCAGATACTGCTTCAGCTCCAGAAAGGCCCTATCGCATTCCTCCGTCCATTCGAACTTCTTTCCTCCTTTGAGGGTTTTGAAGAATGGGAGGCAGCGGTCGGCGGACCTGGTTAGTTCGTTTTAGATGTTCTGTTAGTACTCGTTGCATAAGTAAAACAAACAAAGAATTTGCACAAGAAGAGATTCTTTATTAATGTAGTTGAGGGCTCGCGATGTGCAAGCATAAGTACAGCATCCGGAGCTCGTATGTCCGGGTAGGAGATTACAAAAATGTAAGTAAATGTAAACGGGGAGAGGGGTGGGGGGGGAATACGCCCCTTTGACTAACTACTCCTGGAGAGAAGTGGGGCTATCAGTATTGGCGCTACCTGGAGAGGAAGCGATGAATGGCGGCGATTCGGCCGGTGAGGCGTTGCACCTCCTTGGGGTTCTTGGGAGGGGACATCTCCATTATCGCCTTGCACTGATCCGGGTTAACTTCTATCCCTCGGTGGGAGATGAGGAACCCGAGGAACTTGCCTCCTGACACGCCAAAAGCGCACTTTGACGGGTTGAGGCGCATTTGATACTGCCTCAGTATTGAGAAGATCTCTTCCAGGTCTTCCAGGTGGTTGCCGCCGGCTTTCGTCTTGACGACCATGTCGTCAACGTACACTTCAATGTTCTTCCCGAGGTGGTCTCGGAAGAAGAGGTCCATCATGCGCTGGTAGGTGGCGCCGGCGTTCTTCAGGCCAAAGGGCATGACCTTATAGCAGAAGACTCCCTTGTCTGTGATGAAGGCAGTCTTCTCCACATCCCGCGGGTCCATCCGGATTTGATTGTATCCGGAGAATGCGTCGAGGAAGCTCAGTGTGGCGTGGCCACTGGTTCCGTCGACGAGTCGGTCGATGCTGGGGAGCGGGTACGGGTCCTTCGGGCATGCCTTGTTCAGGTCGGAGAAGTCAACACACATCCGCCATTTTCCGTTGGCCTTCTCGACGAGGACAACGTTGGATAGCCACGTGGGGTATTTGGTCTCACGAATGAAACCTGCCGCCAGCAGTTTCTCTACTTCTTCTTTTGCTGCCTGCTGGCGCTGTTGACCCAAGTTTCTTTTTTTCTGGAAGACGCCAGGTCTTCCGTCGACGTTGAGGGAGTGACAGATGATGCTTGGGTCAATCCCCGGCATGTCCGATGCGGACCATGCAAAAATATCCTCATTTCGGTAGAGGAATTGGATCAGTGCTTCTTTCTCTGGTGGAGGGAGAGTGGCGCAGATGTTAACGGTTTTTTCCGGCGCTCCCGGAAAAGCCACTGCTTCCATTTCATCCGAAGGCTGCGGATGATTCTGCGGGATCTCATCCCGTAGATCGACAATCTCGCAGTTCATTACTGCGTGTTCCTTCTCCTTTCCCTTTTCTGAGGAGGATGGCGGAGGGTTCTGAGGAGCTTCCCGTCTTGTCTGGGGCTTGGCCAGGCTGGTGGCGTAGCACTGCCTGGCTACCTCCTGGTTCGCCCGTACTTGGCCCACGCCATGAGGAGTGGGGAATTTCATCAGTAAGTGTGCCGTGGACACTACGGCACGGGCAGCGTTCAGCGAAGGCCTACCGAGAATGGCGTTGTAGGCGGAAGGCGTTTTGACGACCACGAAGATGGTTGGGATGCATACACACTTCGGGTCCTCTCCCAGCGTGAGGTTCAGTTCGATCATCCCCTCCACGGGGACCTGGGCCCCGGAAAAGCCTATCAGGTGCTCGTTGAAAGGGGAGAGTTGCTCTCGGGAGAGACCCATGCTCGAGAAGGCATCCCAGAATAAAATATCAGCCGAGGATCCCTGGTCGACCAAGATCCTCTTCACGTTGTACCTTCCTACCCCGGCTGTGATTACCATTGGGTCACACTCTTCGGAGTCTACGTCCGCCAACTCCTCGTCGGTGAAAATGATTGGTTCTCCTTGAGGTGCATGGGGCTTCTTGAGGTAATCCAACTTCATAACGGATCTCCTCATCCGCTTCCGTGACTGCAGACCCCTCCTCCGACGGTCCACTCCGCCGGCGATAACATTGATGGTTCCCAACATCTGAGAACCTGTACTGCTTCCTCCTGGTCCTCCTTCCGGGGGCCTGTCGTCGCGACGGGGTCTCTGCTGTCTGCTTTGGTCCCCGCCACGGTGTTCTCTGTCACCATCCCTTCGTTTGTTGTCCCGTTTCACATACTTCCCCAGCTTCCCGTTCTGGATGAGGGCTTCAATCTCATCCTTTAACGAGATGCACTCGTCGGTGGTGTGGCCGTGGTCCCGGTGGTATTCGCAGTATCGGCTTTGATCCTTAGGTCTGTCACCAGGGCGTGGCTTCCAGGGAGTGAGGACGGGAAAGATCCCGAGGCCTTGAGACTCTGATAGTATCCGGGACTGGGAGACGGTGAGGACGGTGTAGACATTGAACCGTGCCCGGGAGGCCATTGGTTGTCTCTCGCTACCCCTCTCCTGCTGGGGGTGCTTTGGTCTGTCCTGCCGGGGGGTCCCGGCGACGTTGGTCACCACGGTACTGCTGCTGCTGCTGTTTGCTGCCGGAGCTCATGTTCGCAAATCTGCTCTTCTGGGATGTGAAGGCATCCTCCTTTATGATGAACTCCTGGACCTTCGATAACAGTTCTTCTAACGAGCTTGGGTTCATGAAAGCCAGCTCCTTATGAGTTTGTCCGGGGCGGAGGCCTGCTTGGAAGGCGTGTACCGCCACGCTGTCCTCGAGGTCCTTGACAGTGAGGCATTTCTGATTGAATCGGTGCAGGAAGTCACGGAGAGACTCGTGCTCTCCCTGATGAACGTCGGCCAACACGGACGCTGGCTGCTTGTACACCACGCTGGTGGCAAATCGCTTTTTGTACAAGTTCTCCATATCCCTGAAGCTGTGTATGCTGTCGTTTGGGAGTTTAGAGAACCAAATGAGCCCTTCTCCGACGAGTGTGGTCGGGAACAACTTGCACTTCTTGCCTTCCGACAGGTTAGCAATCTGCATACACGCGTGGAACTGCCGGAGATGGTCATCCGGGTCCTTAGTTCCGTCATACCGGGGCAGCTTCATCGGCATTTTGAACCCGGTTGGCAACTCATCTTGCTGTATGTGGGGTGCATAGATCCCGGGAGAGGGCATCGGGGGCGCCGGAGGCGTCGGAACTACTGCTGGGGGGCCCGAAGGGGGGTTTGTAGTCGCTGAAGGGCCTGCAGACGGTTCACTTCGTTCTCCGGGAACGTGTTCCTCTTCTCGTCCCGACAACACGGCTTCCGAGGGGGGTCGTGTGTTGGGAGTGGCGTAGTATACTGGTGGAGGGAGCTCGGGAGTTTCTTGTATTTGCTTCCCTTTGGAGCTGGAGTTGACCAACTGGCTGAAACGCCTCTCCATGAACTGGTCAAACTGTTCTTCCATGTTTCGGCGCAGGGAGGCCATGTCAGCTACGTGTGCAGCCCTTGCCTCCCTGAGTTCTGTCTGAACAATCTCTCGTATCTCGGCTGTATACGGAGAGGGTGTTGCGTGAGTTTCATCCTCTGTATGCTGGTGGAAACCGGCGAGAGAGGTCAGTGGTGTAGGAGTTCTCTCGCTCTGTTGTACGTGTCGTGAAACATCCCGGGGGGAAACCCTGGGGTCATGCTCGTGCATGGTGTCTCCTGCTTGTTGATCTCTCGGATGGCTCGAGCTCGAGGGAGCGTCTGCTGGGCTCGGGAGCAGCTGGTTCTCATTATGTTGTTCCATTGCAGAGAACGTCGTAGCTTGCTTGAGTTCACAGTTGAGGGGCAATTTCCGGCAAGCAAGGGTCGTCGGAACCTGCAAACGAGAATGCACAGGGGGTTCCCTGCGATTCTTCTCCGATGCTTAAGTTAGAGAGAGAATAATGGAGAGTTTGAATATTTTTAGAGAGAGAGAGTCGTTACCTTAGAAAGGTCTCCCCTCTTCCTTTTATCCTCCTTCCCTTTTGTCTCATGTTCGTACGAGGTCTCTCTCTGAGACGTTAGGGGTGTACTCGGGATGTGTGAGGAAAAGGGGGTTGGTGTAGGTTTCTGCTTTTGACGTGACAGCTATCAGTGCCAGGGTACGATGGGATTTCCAACCTTCTCTCCTGGTTGTCAGTGATAGCCAAGAGTGCTTTTCATTGTTTGGTCTGCGCGCAGGGGGCGTTTTGGTCCTTTTGCGTGTCCTTCTTGTCCTGTCACGTGCTTTCAAGGATCCTTGCATTTAATGCCAATATCTTGGCATTAAATGCTTGAGTGGGAGGGGGCCTGCCTGGATTGCTTCCCCGCCGGGTGCCCTTTATGCTCTTGATACTAATTCCGAGGAGCTACTCTGAGGAGTGTATATCACTAGTCCCTCCGAAAGGTCCGGGAGGGGGGTCCGCGCCACCGGCCTCCGAGGGGTGATTCCGAGGAGCTACTCCGAGGAGTGTATATCAAATTGTATAGTCAAATGTAATTTATATCACTGTGCGATTTCGCTGCTCTTGAGTTAATTTTAATTTTCATTACTGCTTCACTCGGATAGTGCTATATGGAATTAAGAAATGTGGGGGAAAAGACCTATGTAAATGGAAGAGAAAACTTTTCACTCACGTCGACGCTTACGGAACCAGAGTCACTTACATCGTGATAAACTAGTTCAACGTAAGGAAGCCAAACACTAAATTAAAAGTATTCTTTTATTTCTTGTATCACCGCCCCTCCTTAGTGTATTTTTTCAAGGAAACTCAGGTTTGTCATTAGACTATAGTACGAAATTTTCCTAGAAATGGTGCAGAAAACCAATAGTTAAGAGACTAGAGCAAGGAATTTTCACGGAAATATTGCTGGAGAAAATCAAATAGCTGAACAGATTATTGACCTCTCAAGCGTGATCAACGCTCCCTTTGCTTTTCCCTAATTTGCATTCTATATAATTAACCTGAACTTTCATATAACATATAATATAATAGTATCAATGTTTTTTACAATTGTGATATCCTCACCTACGTATAATATCTTCAGTGTTCACAAATGTGCTATATAAAATTGCCCCTAGCTACGCGTCTGTATTATTTAATTGCATTACTAAACTCACCACCACAACAAATCGTCCCTCTCTCTGTGTTTACCGTCAATTAGTAGACCCTCGCGTTAGCGTCCGTTAGCGTTTTCGTGAGCCTTTTCCCCACTTCATAACGCGGTTACCTCGCCTATTCTGGTTATTTATGAATAATGTATATTGTATTTATTTATTAAATGATCGCTCTTTACTTCACAATTGTAAAATTGATAAATAAAAACACCTTCCAATCATTAAAAAAAGAAAATCTAAGTTCGGAAATTTCTAATGTTATTTCGTTTTCCTACTATACGAATAACCTCGTTAGTTTTTAATTCACTCCTGAATACTCTTGTCATAACTGGTTGTATCGGCCGGGGATTTTATATATATATATATATATATATATATTTACGTAAGATGTTGATGTTGACTTGAAGAATTTGCTGCTCGCAGCATCATACGCAGTTCGATCGGCTTCCTCGTAACTTCTCTAACGCCTGAGCCTCTATCTCTCTATTTAAGCCCACCATATCAGTTTTGTTTCTTAGGACCAACCAATAATCGAGCTGTGAGAATTTGATCGACAATCTCAACAGGATATGGCATCTGATTCAGAAAGACAATCTCAACAGGAAGAGGGTAATCATGACAGGAATCGTCAAGTTCCAGCTCGTAAAAACAACACCAAGCAAAGCTTAAGGCAAACAGATATCCGGTGGGTAGAATTGTCATTTCGCAAGTCTCTCTAGTCTCTAGCTAGGTGTATCTGGCTCATTCTTCAGTACAGTAACTCTTAATTAATATATTGTTTTATGGTTTCTGTGTGTAGAGTTATTAGGAACATGATGAAATCAGGACGGAGGATGAACGACATAACGGGGTTTTGCATGAAACGTGTACTTCGACGAGTGGTATGTGAATATTATTACGGAATCAATCTCCATCTTCGTGAATGAATATTGGATTCAATAATTATTAATATTGTTGTTTATTTAATTAGTGCTAGTACCTTTTCCTTCTTTTAATTCGAACAATATACGTGTCTCTTCCTCAACTAGTTACAAGAGGAGCTTCCCCCTATAATTGAGCGGCATCGGCACCTATTCCCGTGGTCAGTTTTCAATACATCGATCATATATATCACTGAATAAAATTAAAAGTATACAATTCGTGATCAATTAATTAATCTAGCTAGCTAATTCGTTTTATTTATATATATAGCGCGAATCAGAGTGAAACATCTGGATGCAGAGCTTTAAGGTTGTGTTTTACGAATAGATTGCCGAGGACAATTTTCACACACACGAGGATAACCAGTGAAGATGGTGGTCCACTTGGGATTGCTCTGTGTGATAGCACATCTCAAAACTGCATAGTAAAAGAAGGTCCTCTGTCTTGCACGAGAATAATGATGTATGCATTAAACGGTGAGTTTGGGTCAGATGGGAATGAGGATTGGAGTGCAGAGGATTTTAACGCAAATATCTCACCTCACAGAGAGAACAAAGGTCAATTACTGATTGGAAATAAGGTCATCACGTTGGAAAACGGGGTTGGTTTAGTGAGTAATATCGAGTTTAGTGATAATTCGAGATGGACAAGAAGCCGCACGTTCAGGTTAGGAGCCAAGGTGGTGCAGATTAATGTTGAAGCAATTAACAATATTAGGGAAGCCAGAAGTGAGGCTGTTGTGGTCATGGATAAACGTGGAGAGCGTAAGAAGTCTTAATTATATAAATCTTATATATATTATTAATTGAATTCACTTTGTTATAGACTGAAACTGACATGTCCTATAATTTCAGCTTACAAGAAACGCGACCGTCCATTACTGAGTGATGAAATATGGCGTTTGAAAAGGATAGCAAAAGATGGTAAAATTCACAAGCTGCTTCTTTCGCATCAAGTCAAAACGGTGAAGGATGTGTTGCAGTTACACACAACCAACCCTCGTATGTTACAAAAGGTAATCAAATAATATTAATACTCTAAATTACTTGATTTGGTGGTATGAAATATTTTTCTTGTACTACTATATATATGTGTGTGTGATATGTGAAGGTTCGGAAGCTACAATATGTAATACGCGTGTAGTCCTTGTGATTTGATATTTTGATTTGACCATGTAGATAACGGACAAAATGATTGCAAAGAAGTCGTGGGACACAATTATTGAACATGCCCAGACTTGCGATATCGACGATGGGAAGCGTTATATTTATCACTGTCCCACTCCCACAGCAGAAAAGTCGATAGCCCTAATCTTCAATTCCATCTATAAGCTTCTAGAAGTGAGTTTTGATGGACGTAGTTATCGGAATCTACATTCTCTGAACTTAGAAGAGAAGGTATATATATATATGTATATGCTGATCCAGTAACTTAATTAATATCAAGTACTTAATCTGTCTCATATATATTCATTGGGCAGCGTGTGGTGGAAAGAGCTAAGCAGAATGCTTACGAAAATTTGAAAGATCTGATGCCAGTGGATATATCAACTTATGGAGCAGGTCTACATATAGAACAGCTTAATTTATTCCCAAGTGCTGCTGAAAAGGGTAATTACTTAACTTGTTCTCGTTCCATGCATCAAGGAAAGAAAAATAATAATTTAATTACCAATTAATGAAGTTTAATTTAATTATAATATAACTTGGGCAGGTCAACCTTCGACGTCTAGATCATCATTTATTGGTGAAATTATACATGAAGATGATGACCAAGTAGGTGCAGGAATTGATAATAATATTGAAATGCTTCTCGACGATCCTGCTTGTAGGAGGGGAGAGCAATTTAATATGTGTGGAGAGGTGATTGATAATATTGGAGATGGATATAATGGGCTCCT
Source organism: Chamaecrista fasciculata (assembly GCA_003254925.1). Classification (NCBI taxonomy): domain Eukaryota; kingdom Viridiplantae; phylum Streptophyta; class Magnoliopsida; order Fabales; family Fabaceae; genus Chamaecrista; species Chamaecrista fasciculata. The sequence continues at coordinate 1,668 of QANZ01045959.1, read as the reverse complement.
CGCTGGATCACAAAATTTTGAATTTGAGAATTATAATTATGTTTCTTCTTCACTTTTGGGATGGGGAATAGGAAATATTGATCCCTTTGGTTTACCTTGTGGTGAAGGAACAGATTTTTGCTATCAATATTCTTCTGTGAACAATTCTACTGCGGTGATTTCAACCACAGGAAAACGCAAAAGTACATTTTGGAGAAAGCTTCGGAATGCTCTTAAATTGGTGATACCCTTTGTGGCTAAGAAGAAGGCCAGGCTTCGCATTCCCTGCAAAGATGTCACTATTAATTAAATTCTAGTTCTATTTCATTATAATACTAGCTACATATAATAATTATTATACGTTTAAGATGAAAAGGCATAATATGTAATTATTATTAGTATAGGTAATTTGCCCGTGGTCCCGGCCTCACGGGCGTGCGTGATAAGAACGAGTTTTGATTTCCTCCTTTGTCATTTTCTGGTTTATTACTCATTTTTTTTGTGTGTTTCTATGTGTACACATATGTAATGTACCAGTCAATTATCAATCTGAGAATCGATATATATGATTTTGGTAGTTTAATTAATTATTAGTGCTACCCCTGATGCCTAGCTAGCTCTGTTTATTTATATATACTACTAGCTCGTAGCCTAGTTCGTTAATATTAATGTAATGGTGCTTGGGAATCCGATATTAGGTAAAGACAAGGATTGATCTTATCTATGCAAGAAATTAATGAGGAGAAATTAAATTAAAATAAGATTTTAAACGAGTAAGCAGTATACATGGAAAAGAAAAATATGTGTGTGTGTGTGTTAAATGAAGTTGACGCCAATTTTGACTGTACTGATGGAGTAGGTGGCAGTAGCCAGTAGCAGCAAGTGAAGTCAAGTCAAGGTGTACGTTTTTTTTTTTAAAAATGTTTGATAGATATATATATAGAACGGTCATGTGGTCTCTAGTAAAGCAAAACTTAGCCATAAACTGAACCTGCAATTCCAGATCTCTTGACTCCGTTTCAACTAAGGTGTGCATATATATATATATATGTTATTGGAGTGATGGCGCAACAATCTGCAGATTCATTGGAGTTTCTGGATACACGAAGGCAGGTTCTTCATGAGAAGAAGCAAGAGCGAGTTAAGTTTGTTTCTTTCTGTGGGTCTCAAGTCTCGACCACCGTATATACGTTTGAATGCCACAGCAAAACCCTTCATTATTCGCCGGAATAGGTACCTTCTTCTGCGCTAGCTCTACACAATTTGCTTCATTTTGTTTTTTTTCTCTTAATAAAGTACACAATTTGCTTCAGATCTTCTTTTATCTGCAGATCTTCATTAATTGCAGTTTACAAGTTTACATTCAATATGTCGTAGATCGACTTGCCAAATAGTGAGATTAAAAAGACAAAACTTTTTTTGGTTTTGCCAACCCTTAAGTACAGATCATTCTATATATGCCTAAATTCTCTTCTTGTTTACTGGGTAGCTTATAAGATTTTGAGATCCAAAGTTCCTTTTGAAGAAATTTATTTTAGTTGTTTAAAGTATAAAAATCATGCGTTGACTTAGGGGCAATGACTTAGTTGTTTAAAGTATAAAAATTATTTTGAGATCCAAAGTACAATTCCTTTTCAAAAAATCTCTTACAATTTAGATGAATGTACGTTTCTGGCCAAAAAAAAAAAA